>CM019064.1:323382480-323835917 GCA_009667805.1 Leptobrachium leishanense | reverse complement strand
TGTTCACATTGCAATTATAATGTGAACGATGATGCACTAATGCTTTTTTTCTATGGAGTGCGTTTGCTATAAATCACGTAATTCCCCCCCAAAATGTAACAAGTCCCCATTTCTAATTTTTGTACAAGCGCACCCCATAGAAAACATAACCACAAACGCTCATGTGCTAAAATGTGAAAAAAAACAACACTTTACACACTGCAGATGATTAAAAATTAAATTTTTATTGCATTTTTTTCATAATATACAGTCAGGACAAGACGTATACATATAAAAATGATATATTATGAATCTGCAGAGTCTGCCGGAAAGAACGATATCTAACATGTCGGTCATTTAACAAAATGTGGCTTCAAAATCGCGTTTAAACATGATGAGCGAAAGCGGTAAAAATGAGCTGAGCACACAGCGGTGAAATACAGCATATTAGAAGTTTTAGGAGGGAAATTAACACTTCTCAAATCTCAATCAGAAGCAGACACCACCCCACCCCCTCAGTATAGTCTACAATGTATCAAATTGATTAGACCAGACTAAAAACACCTGTTATGCCATTTGAAAAACACAGGTCATTTAGAGTTGAGAATCTTTGCACGTACACATTAGTTTTTAATTCAATATCTAATAAACCGTAGCTTATAATATTCTGCAGTAAAGAGTCTCTTTATTTCTAGATTTTTTTTGTATTTTTTTAAGCATTTTGCTATACTTTTTTCAAAATTTCTTTTTTTGCGAACTGGAACCGAACCCACCCAAAAAGTTCGAAGTTCGCGAACTTTCGAACAACCAAAGTTCGGTTCGAACTCCGAACTGATCGAACCGAACAGCTCATCCCTAATCCTGACCACTTGATCTTTTTAAAATGGTCAGAATGTGAGGAGTGCCCCCCCCCAGAATCACTGGCTGAATTGAGTTCCCTGCATCCCACCCAGTGTCACACAAATACAGGATTTTAAATCGCCCAGCTTCTGGTGGCCAGATCAGTCACTAGAGACGTTAGCATGTAGACAGCATGCTTACACCACTTGGACGGGTTCAGAAGTCCCTGAGCCGAAGAGGACCAGCAGCAGTGCACAGCAAGGGACAAATGGTGAGATAAACTACACAAATTGCAAACACCCCATCTATGTGTCAGGACAAAATCAAATGGCACGCTGACCACAGTCACTTCTCTCAAATATCTAGGTATGTCGTTAGACCCTGTTGGAGATATTACAGGTAAGAAATTTATACGAGATATGAACCTCAATCTTCTATATTTCTCAGTTCTCCTAAATTCTTTTATTGTACGTGTTTTGCTTTAAAAAATAATACCACCCAGCTTAGATAAAAATATATATTTATTACGTATACAAAAAGGTCTTAAATCTCATAACATGATCCAAAATTTATAAAACACTACAACATCCATCCATCAGCACACAGATTTCTAGCTCCCCAATATATGTATCTCCTGTTAGTAACTGCATATATGATTAATATCATTTACCTTATCAGTTAGTAACTACACACACATGGTTAATAAACATCTCTGCTTAAAGAAAACAATTAACATGTATTCCCAGCACCAGTTTAAAACAAGCTAGTATCTTGTAGATATATATATATGTATATATCTCCTGTGCTCTTGGATTAACAAAAGATAAACTATTTCTAGAATGATAAGTAATAATAACTTATTTGGTGAATCTTCCTCTAATAACGAGAATTAAGCTTCTAATCTTCTGCTTTTTTTAGATCGTAGGTTATATAATTCCTTGCTTAATTACTTCAATCACAGTAACTTCCAAATTCAATATATATATATTTGTATATCACTGCAACAAATACTTTAGGATAAAATCATTTTTATCAGATTCTTCTTTATGATATTTCTATACTGCAGTGTTAGAAATATTTTTGAAGATTCTGATCTAGCGGTAATCTGAGATATGTCTCAGTCTATATTCATTGCAAAATACACACCCATATATATATATATAATATATATATATGTCTCCTACATTAACCCCACTATTTGCTTTCATACATTACCTGTCCAAAATCTGGATTCAACGTTTCTGCAGTCTTCTTACAGCAGCAATAAGTTCTTTGGATATAATGTATTTTAGAATATATGTGAGAGTAAAATATTATCTCTTGGTTTCTATATTTCTTCTAGCATCTCCTCGAGTATGCTCTTGTGAGAGTATCTTTCTTTTACCATCTCCTTGGTATAAGGCATGATATAAATCAATGCATGAGAATTGGAAATGGAAATGTATTCCCAGCACCTTACTTGCAATACCACAATACAAAAAGAAAGCGGCTTGATCCTCATTTACCTACAGAGCACCACAATTATGGAGTAACCTCCCAGATGCCATCAAATCTTCCCCCAGTCTAAAAACCCTTAAAGGAACACTCTAGGCTAAAAATCCCCCCCCCCTTTTAAAATTATATTAAACCTATTGCCCTACCTAGTTATGCAGTATTATTTTTTAATGTAATACTTACCCTAAAAACCATTTGTTTCCAACGGCGTTTTTTTTTTATACTCAGCTCCCTCCTCTTCCACTTCCGTCCTGAAAATCTTTAACTTGGCTAATGGTTTACGTGAGAAGCGCGCATGCGCGCCTCTCACGTAAACCAGCCAATCAGCAGGCTTCCTCCCGGCTCCATCTTCTTCGATTAGTGTTACGCGCAAGAGGATGCGCGCAACACTAATCTCAGCTGCTGCCGCCAGCTACTGTGGTGAGTTGGAGACGTCATCGCGCTGAAAGCGCGATGACGTCTCCTACTAGGCAATAGTCGGCAGAAGCGGGAAATACGAATCCCGCTCTGCTCACTGACAGCTGGGAGGGCGGAGTAAAGTCCTCCGCGTCTGAACGGAGGGGGCAGGGGAGGAAAAGGGCATACTTAGGACATCATGATCACATATAAAAGCTTAGGTGGTCATGTTGCCTAGAGTATCCCTTTAAGAGCTCCCTATTAACATACCTCAACACAGAATGCACCTGTAAACATTTAACGTAATGACTATTTCCTACAAATTTATTTTCTGTTAATCTGTATATTTGTTTTGTGTTAATTTCTTGCATTTTACTACTTTGTATTTCTGTAACAATGTTCTTGAACCCAGGACATACTTGAAAACAAGAGAAATCTCAATGTATCCTTCCTGGTAAAATACTTTATAAATAAATAAATAAAAAAGAATTATAATAACTGGGCAGAGGCTATCAGCAGCATCTGATACAATTATTTATGGCCAAAAAGAGATCACTCTGTTTCAGTAGAATGTTCCTTAAAAATCTGTTTACTGCCCCCCCTCCTCCTCTGAAAGATCCAGGCGCACAGCACTCAGTGACATATGTTAGAGGATCCCACACGGCTCCCCCTTATAGGTGGGCATGGCGGGCTCAGATTGGCAGGAATCCGTTTCTGTACAATGCTTTAACCACTTCGCTGCGGAGGACACGCTGAGCGCGTCCTCCCTTCGCAGCCAGCGATCGGCCAGATTTCGGCCGATCGCTGTGCCCCTCGGTGCTGGCTGACATCCTTGATGTCAGCCCGGCACTCCGGGGCCGCCGCGGGCACAATAGATGTCATTGCGGTGGCGCGATGACATCTATTTCAGGCTCCCCCCGCGTGTGCGGAGGAGGCGCCTGAAAGGGAGGGGGGTGAGGTCTTTCGGACCTCTCTCCCTCCCGATCACTGGGGGCTTGAGCTTAATGTCAGGCACCATTTGGAAGGGCACAGTATGCCCTTCCAAACGGTACCTGGCATTAACCCCATGGGAGCGGATCACGATTCGGCGCCGAAAAGTGCAGGTTCGTGATCCTTTCCCGGAGCTGGCCGACATCTTGGAACTCCCCCCTGAGCATGATGAAGCCAGACCTGGAGCTAACCCCTAGCTGCCAGCAATGGTGGAGATAGGGGGTTCATTGGAACCCCTTATCTCCCGATACGTGGCAGCTAGGGGTTAATGTTTGATATCGTTGGACCGGCCAGAGCATGGCCTTTCCAACGATATCAAACATGACCATGTAAAAAGTTTTGTAAAAAAATATATATATATATATATAATAAAATAGTAATAAAAAAAATAAACAAGTTTTTTATTTTTTATTTGTTTTGTTAATGCACCAATATTGTTCCCATTTAATTTATTATGTGAACAATGATGCTGCACTAAAGATTTTTGTATGGGTGTGTGTTTGTTAAAAATAGCGAAATTTTCCCCAAAAAAAATGTAACAAGACCCCATTTCTAATTTTTTTAACAAGCGCACCCCATAGAAAATATAACCGCAAATGATCGCATGTTAAAATGTGAAAAAAAACACTTTACACGTTGCACATTATTGAAAATTCTAATTTTATTGCATATTTTGTTATAATATACAGACAGGACATAACGTATACATATAATAATGACATATTATGAATCTGCCGAGTCTGCCGGAAAGAACGATTTATAATATGTCTGGGTCATATAATAAAATAAGGCTTCAAAATGCAGTTAAACATGATGAGCAAAACCGGTAAAAATGACCTCAGCACAGAGGTGGGAAAAGCCTCAGCAGCGAAAGGGTTAATATGTAAGACCAACCATTGCTGTAACGCGTCAGCCAGTCTTCAAAGTGACAACCGCATAGGAGGCGCTGCAAGTGTCCAATGCTGGACAATTGATAGGCTGGGGTTATTAGAGGTCAGGTCTGGTAGCTCAAAGGTGGTTTCAGCCAGCTGAAACTGCTTCTGAGCTGGTTTATGCGGTGCGAAAATCTGAACAGCTGATTGGTTAATCAGCTGTTCAGCAGCACGAGCGTGCAATTAAGGGCGGGAAAATTCAAACAGCTGATTGGATATCAGCTGTTTGAGAGCGCGAGGCAAGTTCCAGGATTTTATAAATAAAGAGTTCTGAGGTAGTTCTGGCAATTACCTCAGCTGTGTTAGAAGATAGGATCCTGCAGCAGCGTTCCCTGACATGGAAGATCTACTGCGCCGTTTAGAAGAGAGAGCCCGGATATCGGGTGGAGAAAAATGGCTATGCAGCTGTTTAGCTGTTGCTCCTGCAGTTGCAGCATATGAAGAGTGCGCTTCAGAGTTACCAGCAGATGGCAGCACCAGAGCGTCTGGAGGAAGTCAAGAGGCAGGTCCCAGCCGGAGTTCAGCTAGGAACCTGGACCACAGCTTCTGTTTCCGGGGGGATTCATCAGAGAGACGCACAGAGGCGGGGAACTTGAAGAGGAAGAGAATACCACTGCAGAAGATTTTTTTCTCCACCTACAAGTGCCGGACAGAGAAGGAAGAGGATTAACAGCAAAGGGAAGGCGGCTGTTAAGTCTACAGGACCTGAGGAAGGAAGAAACACTCAGCAGCTGCAGTCTGCTTCAGAAGATCTAGAAGAAGGGACGAGCAGCGCTGAAGTGGCACAGCAGACTGGTGAGAGCTTCTCTGGGGCTGAAAGGGTAGAGAAGCTAGGGGAAGTGTGTAATCTGCTTTCTAATATGCTTAAAAATATGCAGCGGGGTCCAGCCCCACCGTGGGAGGGAGGGGATCCGGAGAAGGAAACAGCTAGTGTTACAAAAAGCAAAACTGATGAGGTTTCCTTTAACCCTTTCGCTGCTGAGGCGTTTCACGCCTCTGTGCTGAGGTCATTTTTACCGGTTTTGCTCATGTTTAAACGTGTTTTGAAGGCTTATTTTAGTATATGACCCAGACATATTATATATCGTTCTTTCTGTCAGACTCGGCAGATTCATAATATGTCATTATTATATGTATACGTCATGACCTGTCTGTATATTATAACAAAAAATGCAATAAAATATGAATTTTCAATAATTTACAACGTGTAAAGTGTATTTTTTTTCACATTTTAACATGTGAGCAATTGCGGTTATATCTTGTATGGGGTGCGCTTGTTAAAAAAATTAGAAATGAGGTCTCGTTACATTTTTTTTGGGGAAAATTACGCGATTTTTAACAAACGCACCGCATACAAAAATCGTTAGTGCAGCATCATTGTTCACATTATAATTGAAATGGGAACAATATTGCTGCATTTAACAAACCAAAAAAAAAAAACTTGTTTATTTATTTTTTTATAATTTTTTTTAAAATATTTTTTTATTTTTAATTTTTTTTTAAAAAAAAACTTTTTCACAGTCGTGTTTGGTATCGTTGGAACGGGCATGCTCTGGCCGATCCAACAGTACCAAACTTTAACCCCTAGCTGCCACGGATCGGGAGATAGAGGGTTCATTGGAACCCCTATCTCCACTGTTGGTGGCAGCTAGGGGTTAACTCCAGGACTGGTGTCATCGTGCTATGCACGATGACGCCAGTCATCAGGGGGAGTTCCCGGAGGCTTGGCCGACATCCAAGATGTCGGCCAGCTCCGGGAAAGGATCACGAACCGGCGCTTTTCAGCGCCGATTCGTAAATCCAGCTCCCCAGGGGTTAATGACAGCCACCGTTTGGAAGGGCAGGCTGTGCCCTTCCAAGCGCTGCCTGTATTAACCCCCCTGCTCCCCGGCGATCGGGAGGGAGAGAGGTCCGAAGGACCTCCCCCCCCCTCCCTTTCAGGCCCCTCCTCCGCACATGCGGGGGGGGGGTGCCCGAATTAGATGTCGCCGCGATGACATCTAATGTCTCCGCCGGGCTCCCGAGTGCTGGGCTGACATCCAAGATGTCAGCCCGCACTGTGGGGGCGCAGCAATCCGCCGGAATCCGGCGGATTGCTGCCTCATGTGCTCGGACGCGCTGAGCGCGTCCGTAGCACAGGAGAACCACTTGGCTGGACGCGCTGAGCGCGTCCATAGCAGCCAAGTGGTTAAGGAACCTGTTACGTGAGATATGTCACAGCTAGGTTTTCATTTAAATAAAAGTGTTAAAGAAAAGATTTGGAGAGGGGAGTATATAGAAATTCTATCCTTATTACCAGCATCAAAAGAATTTTTAGTGAAACAGGATAAAGATGAAGACAGACGGCGGACAGTTCCGAGGTCATTTAATAATTGGTTACAGGCTTTCTGCATTTTAGCAAGTGTAATCTGTGAAAAGCAGCCAGAGCTTTTTCAGCATTTGGACAGTATTTTGGATGCATATAAAACTTTTGGTGGTCTTGCGTGGTACACTTATGATGATTTGTTTCACCAGAAGGTTTAAGTTCATAAGAAATTACAGTGAGGAGTTAAAGAAGTCAGGCTGTGGGTGAGCACCATAATGTCACAAAAGCCGTTTGTTAATAAAGCAGCAGGTAACAGTACTATGTTTAGTCAGAGAAAAGGGGTCTGCTGGGCTTTTAACGAAATGCAGTGCAAATGGCAGGGGAACTGTAAATATAAGCACGAATGCTTGACTTGTGGTGGTTCACATTCAGCTGCTAAATGTTTTAACCCCTTAGTGACCGGGCGGTTTTACACAAATCCGTCCTTTAGTGACCGCTGCTGATTTTACGTTTCTGCGCTGCTCGTGTTTAGATCAAATTTTCCTCTTACTCGTTTATTCAACCCACAATATTATACACCCTTTTTCCCGCCATTAAATGGACTTTCTAGAAATACCATTATTTCATCATATCCAATAATTTAATATAAAAAAAATATGAAATATGATGAAAAAAATGGTAAAACACACTTTTTCGTAATTTAATATCCCTAAAGCTATAACCACCATAAAGACCCGGCTAAATAGTTTCCAAATTTTATCCCGAGAATAGAAATACCCAATTTTTACATGTTTTTACCTTTTAACCCTTTCACTGCTGAGCCAGTTCACCTATGTGCGCTGCGCTCATTCTGACCATTTTGTGCTAATTATTTTTAGATGACAGCCTAGGTCCTATTTAATTAAACTCCCCCCAGACAAAAAAAACTTTAAAAAAAAAACATTTTTTTATTTTATTTAATTTTTTTATTTTTTTTTTATTTAATTTTTTTTTTACATTTTTTTTTAAAACCAAACCTGGTCATGTTGGTATCATTTGAAAGGCCATAATCAGGCCTTTCAAATGATGGCAAATA
This sequence comes from Leptobrachium leishanense, assembly GCA_009667805.1. NCBI lineage: Eukaryota > Metazoa > Chordata > Amphibia > Anura > Megophryidae > Leptobrachium > Leptobrachium leishanense. The sequence continues at coordinate 323,827,906 of CM019064.1, read as the reverse complement.
TGACCATCTAGCTGCCATGGATTGGGAGATAAAGGGATCCTTAGGATCCCCTTATCTCTACATGGCAGCTAGAGGGTTAACTGGCCACTGACATCCTCACACATATGGTGAGGTTGTCAGTGGTGGGGGGGGACCTGGAGGCTTGGCTGACATCCAAGATGTCAGCCCCCCTCCAGGTTTGAATCGCGTTTTGGCGCCAATTGGCGCCGCAACGTGATCCGGCGGCAAAATGGTTAATGCCATACACCGCTGGAAAGGGGAGGCTCTCCCCTCTCCAGCGGTGCAAACGGCATCTCCCTAGCTTCAATGGTTGGGGAGATAGAGGGCTCCGAAGGAGCCCCCCCCTCCCCTCCATTGAAACACATGGGGGCACCTTCTGATGACGTCACCACGCAGCGTGGCGACGTCATCAGCCTCGCCTGCCCATGTAAATCACATGGGCAGGCTTCCTCCCTGTCAGATCGGCGTGGGATCCGACGAGGGAGGTGAGTAATCGGGCGGGAGGGGGATTTGGCGCCGCTGACGTACCTGTACGTCATCGGGTCTAAGGGAGACCCGAACACAGGACGTACAGGGTACGTCAGCGGTCGGGAAGGGGTTAAAAGAGGTGGCTCTCAGGCTAATTTTCAAAGCTCCCGGGCTACCGACTCCGGTGAGGCTGGAAAAAATGTATCCATTCTTAAGCATTTACCCAAACAAGGAGAAGGCCAACTTAATAATTAAGGGTTTTAGTTCATGGTTTTGTGTTCCGGTTTATAGTTAAGATTAATTTGTTTGGGTTGAGAATTTAAAATCCGTTAAGGTTAATTTAGAAATGTCAAAAGTTAATGTTCAAAATGAAGTAGATTTAGGTAGGATGGTCGGCCCTTTGGATGTGATTCCGTTTAGTTGTTTTCGTTTGTCCCCATTAGGTTTAGTGCCCAAGAAAGAGAAAAAATTGTTTAGGTTAATTCACCACCTGTCTTTCCTTGCAGGTCAATCATTAAATGACGAGATTGACAATGACATGTTTCTGTTAAAGTATTCCACATTTGATGAGGCTTTAGATTGGGTGCTGGCATGCGGCCAGAATGCGCTCATGTCTATTGATATTGAAGCAGCATTTAGTTTATTACCCATGAATCCTGATTGCTATAGGTCATTAGGTTTTCATTTAGAAGGTAAATTTTATTATGACAGATGTTTACCTATGGGCTGTTCCCTGTCTTGTTTCTATTTTGAAACATTTGCAACCTTTTTGGAGTGGGCCTTGGTGTTTAAAACAGGTATTGGGTCCATTATTCATTATTTGGCTTTTTTTTTTTTAATAGGCGGAGAAGGTTCTGATGTTTGTTTTCAGCTGTTGAAAGAGTTTTGTGACATGGTGGAGGAATTTGGTGTTCCTTTGGCTAAGGATAAAACCATTCTTCCTACTACTTGTCTGCAATTTCTTGGTATTAAAACAGATTCTGCCAGGATGGAATGCAGATTGCCTGATGAGAAGGTTACAAAGTTAACAAGCAAGCTGCTGAGGATAAAAAGTGCACAAAAAAGTGTCAGTGAAAGAGTTACAAGAGTTGCTGGGCTTGTTAGCTTTTGCTTCTAGGGTGATTCCTATGGGTCGAGTATTTACTAGAAAAATGTCTTTATCAATAGGGATGAGCTGTTCGGGTTCGGACGGTTCGGGGTTCGACCCGAACTTAGCCTGTTCGAGCAGGTCGCGAACACCGAACATTTCCGGTTGTTCGCCGCATGTTCGACCACAATGGACCACAATGCATTTTCCCACTGGCCTGAAGCTCGTAATTGGCTACAGCCTTGCACCTGACCACAGGTCTGGTGCAAGACTGGTTGAACACTATGCCAATCACCGCTCAGAGCCCTGATTGGGCAAATTTTGCCCAATCATGGGCTCACAGAGCTAAGTCTCACAGCATACTATATAAGGTTTCCACGCAGCGCTTCTGCACGCATTTCAGAGGAGATTTCAAAGAAGATAGTTGTGTCTTGTTACTGCCGGTCTGCCACTCTACTGGGGGGGTCTCATTTCTACCAAATATCAGGGAATTTAGGTGATGTGTGTTTTGTCACTGTGCCAGCAAGTTTTTTTGGGGTTTACAACTTTATTTAAAACATTTGTGAATTGAGGTGATTTTCTGGGTCTTGTCACTGTGCCAGCAAGTCTTTTTGGGGTTTACATCTTTCTTTAAAACATTTGTGAATTAAGGTGATCTGTGTCTCGTCACACAAACAGTACCACGCTGTATTTTGGGGCTCACTAATTTCTTTAAAACACTTGTGAATTGAGGTGATCTGTCTCTTGTCACTGGCTGCCAGCTATCAGTGTGTCTCACTGAGTTATACCAGAGTTATTTAAATCTTTATACCAGAGTTGAATCAGAGTTCTGTATATATTAATCTATATATCACTCACCATGTCTGAAAGGACAGGCAGACGCTCCCAGACACAGATAAGAGGGCAAGCAGCCCCTGTGTCGGGAGGCTGTGCCTCTGGACGTGGTGCATCCTCTGCAGGGGCACGCTTGTCCTTTCTAACTGGTGCTGGCCATCTTAAGCAGCAGCAACATGCAGAGGACTTGGTGGATTGGCTAACCAGGCCATCCTCATCCTCCGAGTCCTCTGCCAGCCAGGCTTCTAGTGCTTTACAGTCCACCTCAGCTGCCAAAGCATCTAATGCAGCCTCCATGTCCACAGCTACTCCTGCCGTAGCCTCGCTATCACACACGGAGGAGTCAGCTGAATTGTTTGACTACAACGAGAGTGACATGCTGCTTGAGGATGCGCAGCAAGTACAGTGCTCTGATTCAATCTCTGAGGTTGAGCAAGGGAGTATAATCAACCTAGAGGAAGGGGGTGCCAGTGATGACACACAAATAACTGGCACTCATGTTGCCCCAGCAGCTGCAGCATACTGCCAAGTTGGCTCCAGTGACGAGGAGATAGGGGGTGAAGATGACATTGATGATGAGGTCACTGGCTCCACCTGGGTGCCAGATCGAACTGAGGAATCAAGTGAGGAGGAGGAGGAGGAGGCACAGCAAACACGAGGCACAACATCCTCTGTGACCAACCGTAGCACTAGCCAGTCCAAGGCATCACATGTCAGAGCTGCTCCGGTGCAGAGCGCGGTTGTCTCAAAGAACACATGCAGGAACTCTGCTGTCTGGGAGTTCTTTAAGAAATGTGCAGCAGACCCCACCATTGCTATTTGTAATCTATGTCAGATGAGGCTGAAGCGTGGGAAAACACCGGACACTTGGGTACTACGTGCTTGAGGCGGCATATGAACAAGTGCCACACATCCCGTTGGTGCAAAACTTTGCGTAGGTCCTCCTCCTCCTCATCTGTCTCTACCCACTGTATGTCCTGCCATGTCATTGCCTACAACCTCCACCGACAGGGATGATGCTACAGTAATGGATGTACCAGCAGGTCCTTCCTCACAATGTGACATCATCCCAGTAGCTGAAGATTTACGCAGTCAGATTACGTTGCCGCAGCTGCTGCAGCGAAAGAAAAAATATAGTCCCAACCATCCCCAAGCACAGCGTCTAAATGCCAGCTTAGCAAAATTACTCGCATTGCAGCTGCTGCCTTTCCAGCTGGTGGACTCTGCTCCCTTCCGTGAATTTGCTGAATGTGCTGTACCACAGTGGCAGGTTCCAAAACGCCATTACTTTTCACGCAAGGCCATTCCAGCACTATACCAGCACGTGGAAGACAATGTTATCCAGTCATTGGGAAAGGCAGTCAGCAGCAAGGTGCATGTCACTTTAGACACGTGGTCCAGCAAGCATGGACAGGGTCGTTACATTTCCTTCACGGCACACTGGTTAACTCTGATTGCAGCTGGGAGGGATCCAAGACGGGGCTCTGTGCTGGAGCTTGTTCATCCACCACGCCTCCAGAAAGCTGCTTGTATGAGGTCTGTCTGCTCCACCACCACCACCTCTTCCTCCTCTCCTCCTCCTTCTCTGTCTCTGGCGAAGTGGCAGTTAAACCAACGCCTGACAGGGTCTACGCAATGGCTCATGCAAAAAGATGCCATACTGTGCTTGAGCTGGTTTGTTTAGGGGACAGGCCACACGGGGTCAGGAATTTTGTCAGCTCTGCAGGGGCAGGTGCAGAGATGGTTAACACCACGCCAGATTGAGCTGGGATGATCGTCTGCGATAATGGCAGCAACCTTCTCTCCGCCCTACGCAAGGGTAAATTGACGCATGTACCATGCCTAGCACACGTCCTAAATCTGGTGGTACAGCGTTTCCTAACCAAGTACCCAGGGCTGCCTCATCCAGACCAGAAAGGTCTGCAGCCACTTCAGACGGTCATTCCCAGCAAGCGTTCGCCTGGCAGAAATTCAAAGAGAATTCCACCTTCCCACAAACCGTCTGATCTGTGAGATGCCCACCAGGTGGAACTCGACATTAGCAATGCTGCAGCGTCTGCACAAGCAGCAGAGGGCCATCAACGAGTACCTGTGTGAGTATGGCACAAGGACAGGTTCAGGTCAACTTGTTTTTTTTTTCCCCCCCGCAGTGGCTGATGATCAAGGATGCATGCACTGTACTGTTACCATTTGAGGAGGCAACGAGGATGGTGAGCAGGGAATGTGCATGCATCAGTGACACAATTCCTTTAGTGTTCCTGCTGGAGCACACTCTGCGGGGAATTATAGATGTGGCTCTAGAGGCAGAGCAGCGGGAGGAAGAGGAGGCCTTCCCTTGCTCTCAAGGCCCCAGTCTTTCCGCAGACAGCATTCCAGCGGGTCCTACTCAGATCAGACAGGAGGAGGAGGACTATTTAAGTAGTGGGGGCATTGAAGGTGGGGATTCCTCAAGGGAGGGTTTTGTGTGCCCAGAAACAGAAGGGCTTGGGCGTGGCTGGGAGGAGGAAGTGCACGATACGGTCATCCTCATTGACCAGGAAGACTCGGCAGCTAATGCCACCTCCAACCTACGCTGCATGGGCTCCTTAATGATGCAAAGCCTGCTAAAGGACCCCAGGATTCGTGCTATCAAGGAGAGGGATCATTACTGGTTGGCAACCCTTCTTGATCCACGATACAAGGGGAAAGTTGCAGAGCTCATCCTGCCCGCACAGAGGGAGCACAGGATGACAAAACTTGAGGACGCTCTAAAGCGACACTTGTGTAACCTTTCCAGGCACTGGTAGATTACCAAGTGCTGACACACGTGCTTCTGAGGCTGCAGGTGATCAGAGGAATAGCGGTGAAGGCCAGGGCCGCTTGACTGATGCTTTTTTAATTTTTTTTTAGTCCACGACGCCAAGGACGTCAAATGTAGGCACCCATTGCCAGCGTCTTCACCATATGATGCAGGACTACCTAGGGGCAAGGGCAGACCTGGATACCTTTCCAGCAGATGATCCACTGGCTTACTGGGTGTTGAGATTGGATCACTGGCCAGAACTTAGCCAATATGCTATGCAGCTACTAGGTTGCCCTTCATCTAGCGTGCTTTCCGAAAGGACGTTCAGTGCCGCTGGAGGTTTTGTCACAGACAAAAGAGTGCGTCTGTCCACCGACTCTGTAGACCGGCTGACATTTATAAAAATGAATCAGTCCTGGATTAGCAGCTATCAATCCCCTGATGCTCAAGTAATGGAATAGATAGGGGATGTCCTCTTCTGCATTCACAAAACCTCCAGCACTGAACTCTTCCACAATACCACAAAAGGGTTACGGTGTGAAGGCACTTGCTGCCATGAAAGGCACAATATTTGGCTGCACTGACGCCTGTGCCAGATTTTTATCATTTAAATTTTTTGAACCGCAAGGTCCAACCCTGCACTCTTCCACAATAACACAGAGGGGTTACTGTATGATGATACTTGCTGGCCTGGCATTAAAGGCACAATATCTGGGTGCACTGACGCCCATTAACAGATAAAAAACTTTTAAATATAGGACCACATGGTCCACCCCTGCACTCTTCCACAATACTACAGAGGGGTTACTGTATGATGATACTTGCTGCCCTGGCAGTCTTGCACCAAAGGCAGAATATCTGGGTGCACTGACGCCTTAACCAGATGCATATCTTTTCAATATAGGACCACATGGTCCACCCCTGCACTCTTCCACAATACTACAGAGGGGTTACTGTATGATGATACTTGCTGGCCTGGCACTAAAGGCACAATATCTGGGTGCACTGACGCCCATTAACAGATAAAAAAAATAATTTCCATATAGGACCAACCACATGGTCCACCCCTGAACTCTTCCACAATACTACAGAGGGGTTACTGTATGATGATACTTGCTGGCCTGGCAGTCTTGCACCAAAGGCAGAATATCTGGGTGCACTGACACCCATTCCCAGATTCATATCTTTTTAATATAGGACCGCATGGTCCACCCTTGCACTCTTCCACAATACCACAGAGGGGTTACTGTATGATAGTACTTGCATGCCTGGCACTAAAGGCACAATATCTAGGTGCACTGCCACGGACGCCTGTATCAGATTCATATCCTCAGAGGGGTTACGGTGTGACGGCACTGTTGCCGACGCTAAAAGCCCAATTTTAACCCCTTAAGGACCCCTGACGTACCCTGTACGTCCTGTCCACAGGTCTCCCTTAGACCCGCGGACGTACAGGGTACGTCAGCGGCACCAAATCCCCCTCCCGCCCGATACTCACCTCCCTCGCTGGATCCCTCGGTGATCTGGCAGGGAGGAAGCCTGCCCATGTGATTTACATGGGCAGGCGAGGCTGATGACGTTGCCACGCTGCGTGGTGACGTCATCAGCAGGTGCCCCATTCAAATCAATGGAGGGGAGGGGGGGCTCCTTCGGAGCCCTCTATCTCCCCAACCATTGAAGCTGGGGAGATGCTTTTTGCACCGCTGAAAAGGGGAGAGTCTCCCCTTTTCAGCGGTTTATAGCATTAACCGTTTCGCAGCCGGATCGCGTTTTAGCACGAATTGGCACCAAAACGCGATTCGAACCTGGAGGGGGGGCTGACATCTTGGATGTCAGCCTAGCCTCCAGGTCCCCCCCCCACCCACTGACAACCTCACCATATGTGTGAGGATGTCAGTGGGCCAGTTAACCATCTAGCTGCCATGTAGAGATAAGGGGATCCTAAGGATCCAATGATACCAAACATGACCAGGTTTGGTTTAAAAAAATTTTAAAAAGAAATAATAATAAAAAAATTAAATAAAATAAATGTTTTTTTTAAAAAAAAATTTGTCTGGGGGGGGGGTTTAATTAAATAGGACCTAGGCTGTCATCTCAAAATAATTAGCACAAAATGGTCAGAATGAGCGCAGCGCACATAGGTGAACTGGCTCAGCAGTGAAAGGGTTAAAAGGCAAAAACATGTAAAAATTGGGTATTTCTATTCTCAGGATAAAATTTTGAAACTATTTAGCCGGGGTCTTTATTGGTGGTTGTAGCTTTTGGGGATTAAATTACGAAAAAGTGTGTTTACCATTTTTGTTTCATATTTTTTTTATAGTAAATTATTGGATATGATGGAAATAATGGTATTTCTAGAAAGTCCATTTAATGGCGGGAAAAAGGGTGTATAATATGTGTGGGTTGAATAAACGAGTAAGAGGAAAATTTGACCTAAACCCTAACAGCGCAGAAACGTAAACAGCAGCGGTCACTAAAGGACGGATTTGTGTAAAACCGCCCGGTCACTAAGGGGTTAAAGCACCTATTGTTACTTTCATCCATAGCCTGCATAAGTTTCACAATAATTTAGCCAAAAAAAACACTAAACTTTTTCTGCGCATCCTAAAATGTCTTTTCATACAGGCTGCCGCCCCAAGCAGTTGTTTATGGATAGATTAAAGAAAAAGCATTTACCGTCATATGAAACGTCATTTTTTTGTTTTTAAGTGTTTCTATACATCCTAGAAATCCGCTACTGCACGGGTAGGTTATGGGGACCTCCTAGGCACGATATTTGAAGGAATTTTTCGTTTTTATTTTTAACCCTTATTTCATGGAAAACTCACTGTCCCTTTAAAAACGTTTTTTTTTTACTTTTTGTCCTTGTTTCCTGTCCCCTAGGGCACTACCCGGACCCCCATACACCTTTTATGGCAAATATGTAGCATATATGCCCTCTTGGAGGGCACTCTAAAAAAACGAATTTTCAGCCCCATTGACTTGCATGGGGTTCGGGTTCGGTTTTGGTCCCGAACAAATGGGAAGTTCGGGTTCGGGCTCGAACCGAACTCGGAGTGTTCGGCTCATCCCTATTTATCAATAGCAGGGGTGAGATGCCCTTATTGGCACGTTTGGATCAGCAAGGAAATTAAAGATGATATTTCCGCATGGTTGGATTTTTTTATGTCACTTTAACGGCAAAACAATTTGGCAACAAGGTTTTATTAACACCGATCTTAATTTTTTACAGACGCATCTGGCTCTGTTGGTTTTGGTCTATTTTGGGATGGGAAATGGAGTTTTGGAGTTTGGCCGGTTAGTTGGGTTGAAGCTGGTTGGACTAGGAATCTCACGCTTTTGGAGTTATTCCCGATTATAGTGGCATTGGAGATTTGGGGCAAGGATTTTGCGAATAAAAGAATTAAGGTGTTATGTGATAACAAGAGTGTCGTTGATGCAATTAATTCACAGAGAGGTTCCTCCCCACAGGTTGTTAAACTGTTGCGTAGATTAGTTTTGCTATGTTTATGCAATAACATCTGGTTAAAGGCAGTACATGTGGCAGGTAAAACCAACAATATAGCTGATGCTATTTCTCGTTCGCAGTGGTCAAGGCTCAAGGAGCTGGCACCGGAGGCGGAGGATATGCCTGTTCCAGTGCCCTTACACTTTTGGCATCTAATTTTTCTGCAGTGAACGATTTACTGAAAGCATCTGTGGCTAAGTCTACCTGGGTGGCTTATGTGAAAGCCTGGGAGCTTTGGGTGGAATTTGCGGCAGCTCAACATTCTAACCCATTAGCGATGGATTTAGAAACGGCAATTGGTTTTATATTGCAATTGACGCAGTGTAAAGTAGCAAAATCATTTTTACAGCGCACAATTTCCGGTATTAATTTTTGCACCAAGCTACTGTGTGGTAAGCCAGTGCTTGGGGATTTTTTGATTAACCCTTTCGCTGCTGAGGCTTTTCCCGCCCCTGTGCTGAGGTCATTTTTTACCTGTTTTGCGCATCATGTTTAAACGTGTTTTTAAGGCTTATTTTAGTATATGACACCGACATATTATATATCGTTCTTTCCGTCAGACTCGGTAGATTCATAATATGTCATATTATATGTATACGTTATGTCATGTCTGTATATTATAACAAAAATGCAATAAAATATGTATTTTCAATAATTTACAATGTGTAAAGTGTTTTTTTTCACATTTTAACATGCGAGCAGTTGCGGTTATATTTTGTATGGGGTGCGCTTGTTAAAAAAAATTAGAGATGGGGTCTCGTTACATTTTTTTTTGGGGAAAATGACACTATTTTTAACAAACGCACCGCATACAAAAATCGTTAGTGCAGCATCATTGTTCACATTATAATTGAAATGGGAACAATATTGCTACACTAACAAACCAAAAAAAATAAAAAAAAGTGTTTATTTTTTTTTTAAGTTTTTTTTAATTTTTTTATTTTTATTTTTCTTTTTTTTTTTTTTTTACAAAATTTTACTTATGTTTTAATTTTTTGTATCGTTGGAACGGCCATGCTCTGGCCGATCCAACGATACCAAAATTTAACCCCTAACTGCCACGGATCGGGAGATAGGGAGTTCATTGGAACTCCCTATCTCCACACTTGGTGGCAGTTAGGGGTTAATGCTAGGACTGGCGTCATCGTGCTACGCACGATGACGCCAGTCCTCTGGGGGAGTTCCCGGAAGCTTGGCCGACATCCAAGATGTCGGCCAGCTCCCGGAAGGATCGCGAAACGGCGCTTTTCAGCGCCGATTCGCGATCCAGCTCCCCAGGGGTTAATGCCAGGCATCATTTGGAAGGGCAGGCTCTGCCCTTCCAAATGATGCCTGGGTTAAGCCCCTGTGCGCCGCCAATCGGGAGGAGAGAGGTCCGAAGGACCTCCCCCCCTCCCTTTCAGGCGCCTCCTCCGCACATGCGGGGGGGGCGCCTGAATTAGGTGTCATCGCGCCCCCGCGATGACACCTAATGTTGGCGGCTGCTGGTCCGGATGCCGGGCTGACATCCAGGATGTCAGCCCGCACCGGAGGGGCCAGCGATCGGCCGGAACCCGGCCGAACGCTGACCCCGATGCGAGGACGCGCTCAGTGCGTCCTCCGCATACCAGCGGGAATGCTGAGGACGCGCTGAGCGCGTCCTTAGCATTCAAGTGGTTAAACAGATGGTGAAAGGTTATGCTAGACATGGAAGAGTAAAAGATTCTAGACGTCCAATTTCCTTTGCTCTCCTTCAACAGTTGATAGTTAAGTTGAATTTTTTTTGTCTAAATGACTATGAGTTGAGTTTATTTACGTTATCTTTTTTATTAGCATTTTTTGCCGCTCTGCGTTTAAGCGAGTTGGTTTCTCAATCCAAATTTAGACCTTCGGGTCTTCAGATTGAAGATGTTATGGTAGGTGAAAGGAAATTGTCCATCTTTGTCAGCAGATCCAAAACTGATCAAGAAGGCAAAGGATTGTGGATTCATATTAATGCTATTAACGATAAGGAATGTTGTGCAGTTAGGTCTTTGAGAAGGGTTTTCTTTTATAGAGCTGCAGGCGTTATCAGTATGGTTAATTGGTCATTCATTTATCAATCAGGCTTTTAGGAGGGTCTGCGTCGGACCATATGGTATTAATTTAGGTATGGACATTGCTGCAGTTTCAGTTTACTGGAAAGGAGTCGGCGGCTTGAAGTTACAAGATTTAAAGAAAGTTTTGGAAGAATCCTGTGCAACGTTTCCTTCACCAGATGTCATCATCTTCCACTGTGGTGGAAATGACTTTGGGAGCATAAAATCCCTACGGTTGCTGTTTTGTCTTAAAAATGTGTTTATTGATTTTAAAAAGCGGTTTCCAGAGGTTTTGCTAGTATTTTTTGAGATTATTCCACAATGGTTTTGGAGTAATGAGTAGGGATGAGCTGTTCGGTTCGATCGGTTCGGAGTTCGATTCGAACATCGCCTGTTCGCATATTGGTGAACTCTGAACATTTCTGCGTGTTCGCCGCATGTTCGCCCACAATGGACTTTTTCCACTGGCCTGAAGCTTGTAATTGGCTACAGCCTGCACCTGACCACAGTTTGGGTGCAAGACAGGTGCAAGACTATGCCAATCACGGCTCAGAATCCTGATTGGGCAAATTTTGCCCAATCATGGGTTCACAGAGCTAAGTCCCGCAGCACACTATATAAGGCGTCCCTTGCAGCCCCAGCACGTGTTTTTTGAGAGGAGATTGTTCTGATAGCGTGTGTTCTCACTGCCAGTCTGCCACCAGCTATATTGGGGGGGTTCTCACTTCTACAAAATATCTGGGAATTGTTCTAATCTGTGTGTTTTCACTCCCAGCAACTATTTTGGGGGTCAATCATTTATACAAAATATCTGGGAATTGTTGTAATCTGTGTGTTCTCAGTGCCACCCATCGGGGGTCTCACTGATTTATAGGAGGTTCCTGGGAATTGTAATTTGTGTCTTGTCACTGCCACCCATCAGGGGGTCTCACTGATTTATAGGTGGTTTCTGGGAATTTTAATCTGTGTCTGGTCACTGGCTGCCAGCTATCAGGGTGTCTCACTGAGTTACACCAGCGTTCTGGAAATCTTTAATCTAGATAACACAGTTGAATCAGAGTTCTGCAGCATATCTCCAATTTTTTATAACAGAGTTGAATCAGAGTTCTGTATATCTTTAATCTATATATCACTCACCATGTCAGAAAGACCAAAAAGGACAGGCAGATGCTCCCAGACACAGATAAGAGGGCAAACAGCCTCTGTGTCGGGAGGCTGTGCCTCTGGTCCTCGTGGACGTGGTGCATCCTCTGCAGGGGCACGCTTGTCCTTTCTAACTGGTGCTGGCCGTCTTAAGCAGCAGCAACATACAGAGGATTTGGTGGATTGGCTAACCAGGCCATCCTCCTCCTCCGAGTCCTCTGCCAGCCAGGCTTGTAGTGGTTTACAGTCCACCTCAGCTGCCAAAGCATCTAATGCAGCCTCTATGTCCACAGCTACTCCTGCCGTAGCCTCACTATCACACACGGAGAAGTCAGCTGAATTGTTTGACTACAGTGACATGCTGCTTGAGGATGCGCAGCAACTACAGTGCTCTGATTCAATCTCTGAGGTTGGGTAAGGGAGTATAATCAACCTAGAGGAAGGGTTGCCAGTGATGACACAGGTGCTTCTGAGGCTGCGGTTGATCAGAGGAAGAGCGGTGAAAGGGGCCGCTTGACTGAAACCTTTTCCAATTTTTTTAGTCCATGATGCCCAGGGACGTCAAATGTAGGCACCCATTGCCAGCGTCTTGACCATATGGTGCAGGACTACCTAGGGGCAAGGGCAGACCTGGATACCTTTCCAGCAGATGATCCACTGGCTTACTGGGTGTTGAGATTGGATCATTGGCCAGAACTTAGCCAATATGCTATGCAGCTACTAGGTTGCCCTTCATCCAGCGTGCTTTCTGAAAGGACGTTCAGTGCCGCTGGAGGTTTTTTCACAGAGACAGAAGAGTGCGTCTGTCCACCGACTCTGTAGACCGGCTGACATTTATGAAAATGAATCAGTCCTGGATCAGCAGCTATCAATCCCCTGATGCTGACGTAACTGAATAGATCGGGGATCTCTTCTGCATTCACAAAACCTCCACCACTGCACTCTTCCACAATACCACAGAGGAGTTACTGTATGATGGCACTTTCTGCCACCAAAGGCACAATATTTGGGTGCACTGACGCCTTTACCAGATTCATATCTTTTTAATATAGGACCGCATGGTCCAACCCTGCACTCTTCCACAATACCACAGAGGGGTTACTGTATAATGGCACTTGCTGTCACCAAAGGCACAATATTTGGGTGCACTGACACCTTTACCAGATTCATATCTTTTTAATATAGAACCGCATGGTCCAACCCTGCACTCTTCCACAATACCACAAAAGGGTTACGGTGTGAAGGCACTTGCTGTCACCAAAGGCACAATATTTGGGTGCACTGACGCCTTTACCAGATTCATATCATTTTAATATTGGACCGCAGGGTCCAACCCTGCACTCTTCCACAATACCACAAAAGGTTACGGTGTGACGGCACTGTTGCCGACACTTAAAGGCCAAATTTTAAAGCACCTATTGTTACTTTCTCCAAAGCCTGCATAAGTTTCACCATAATTTAGCCAAAAAATCACTAAACTTGTTCTGCGCGTCCTAAAATGTCTTTTCATACAGGCTGCCGTCCCGAGCAGTTGTTTATGAATAGATTAAAGGAAACGCATTTACCGTCATTTGAAATGTCATTTTTTTGTTTTTAAATTCTTTTAAATTCTTTTGAAGCACTTTCAGAGTGTAGTGGTAAGACGGATGTAGGCTCAGACACCATAGTTGAGGAACCACCATCCACTATGCTTAAGGTATGCAGCACTGCAACCAAGGACAAAAATGAAAAGGTGGGACTTGATAGAAGGCAATTGTTGCTGGGTGATTCTATCATAAGAGGTGTTGAGCTGGAGAGTAGTGGTTTGGTGAGATGCCTTCCTGGGGCTACTGCTCGTAGAGACAAGAGACGTATTCTCAATATGTCAAACAAGCAAAGCAACAAGGGGAAGTGGACGTTCTAGTCCATCTAGGGACAAATGACTTGGCTAGCAATGAGGTTTCTGAGATTAAGGAAGATTTTTGTGTTCTTGGAGGTGAAATACAGCAGATTGCGTCCACTGTGTCATTCTCTGAAGTTTTGCCTGTGCATAACATTCAAGATAGGCAGATGCGCAATAGGGAATTCAATTTGTGGCTTCGGGAATGGTGTCGGGAGCAAGGATTTGGCTTTGTGTCCCATGATAGCTCTAATTGGAGCAGAAAGGAACTGTATAAAAAAGATGGTTTGCATCTTACTCATAGGGGAACATATGTTCTCAGTGAGAAGTTCAAAGGTTTCACAAAGGAATATTTAATCTAGGAGGGGGGACAAAAGGGTAAAAAACAATCTGCCCGATTGTCCCCCAAAACTAAATCGGAGGGTGCAAGCAACATACGGGGTAAAAAATGACAAGCTCAGAGTCGTGTCTATAAATGCTCGCAGTTTAGTCAATAAAATCAATGAACTGGAGGCAATGATGGCAGCTGAAAAAGTAGATTTAGTGGCGGTTACTGAGACATGGTTCAGTGAGAAAAATAACTGGGACATAACAATACCGGGGTACTCTTTATATAGAAAAGACAGAGAAGGTAGGAAAGGAGGAGTGGCCCTGTATGTGAAAAACAACATAAAAACGAACCAAATAAAAGTGAGCGAGGTGAACATAGAGTCAGTTTGGGTTACGCTAACATTTGGCAATCATACAGTAGCTCGTGTAGGTGTGATCTATAGACCCCCTGGACAAGTAGAAGAGCTAGATAATCTGCTGGTTGAGGAAATAGCCAAAATGGCAATGAAGGGGGAAGTTATTATCATGGGGGACTTTAATCTTCCTGATGTGAACTGGAAAACCAAAATAGCTGGGTGCACCAGGAGTACAAATATTCTAAACTCCTTACTGGGATTATCTCTAACACAAGTAGTTGAGGAGCCGACCCGTAAAGAGGCCATATTGGATTTAATACTCACAAATGGAGGTTTGGTATCGGACGTTGTTGTAGGTGAAAATTTGGGATCTAGTGATCACCAGTCAGTATGGTTTAATATAAGAACAGGGATGGAGCCGCACCACACAAAAACAAAAGTTTTAGACTTTAAAAAAACAGATTTTTCTAAAATGAGATTTTGTGTGAAGGAGTCATTATCAGACTGGAGGAGTTTAAAGGGAGTCCAGGAGAAATGGGATTATTTAAAGGAAGCATTATTGAAGGCCACAGGCAATTGCATTCGCTTGTTAGCAAAACAAAAAAAGGGAAGAAACCACTGTGGTACTCTGCAGAAGTGGCCAAAATAGTGAACAAAAAGATAGCATTCAATAATTATAAAAAAACTCAGAGTGAAGAAGATAGGCAAACCTATAAAATTAGGCAGAAAGAGGCAAAGCAATTTATAAGAGCTTCCAAAGCACACGCAGAAGAGAAAATAGCTCAGTCAGTAAAAAAGGGGGACAAAACATTTTTTAGATACATAAACGAGAAAAGAAAAGTAAAACAAGGATTAGTTAGATTAAAAACAAAGGAAGGAAGGTATGTAGAAGAGGATAAAAGTCTCGCTGACTGCCTCAATGAATATTTTTGTTCAGTCTTTGCAGAAGAAAAGGAAGGAAAGGGACCTCAGTTAGAGAACACTAAAGAGACATTTACATATGAGTTTACAGAGGAGGAGGTTCTACAGCAGCTGTCTAAAGTAAAGACAAATAAGTCAATGGGGCCTGATGGGATCCACCCTAAATTATTAAAAGAGCTCAGTGATGTAATAGCAAAACCGTTAACAGATTTATTTAACCAATCCTTGTTAACGGGAGTCGTCCCAGAAGACTGGAAATTAGCAAATGTTGTGCCCATTTACAAGAAGGGTAGTAGGGAGGAATCAGAACTATAGGCCAGTTAGTCTTACGTCAGTAGTGGGGAAATTAATGGAAACCATGATAAAGGAAAGGATTGTTGAACATCTAAAAACACATAGATTACAGGATCAGAAACAACATGGGTTTACCTCAGGGAGATCATGCCAAACTAATCTTATTGATTTTTTTGATTGGGTAACAAAAATAATAATAGACACAGGTGGTGCAGTAGACATTGCTTATTTAGATTTCAGTAAGGCTTTTGATACTGTTCCGCATAGAAGGCTTATCAATAAATTGCAATCTTTGAGCTTGGATTCCAATATTGTTGAATGGATTAGGCAGTGGCTGAGTGACAGACAACAGAGGGTTGTGGTAAATGGAGTTTATTCGGCGCAAGGTCTTGTTACCAGTGGGGTACCTCAGGGGTCAGTACTTGGACCCATTCTCTTTAATATTTTTATTAGTGATATTGCAGAAGGTATTAATGGAAAAGTATGTCTTTTTGCTGATGACACAAAGATTTGCAACAGGGTTGACGTTCCTGGAGGGATCAGCCAAATGACAAATGATTTAGGTAAACTAAAAAAATCGGAGTTGTGGCAATTGAGTTTTAATGTGGATAAGTGCAAGATAATGCACCTGGGACGTAAAAAACCAAGGGCTGAATATAGAATATTTGATACAGTCCTAACCTCAACATCTGAGGAAAGGGATTTAGGGGTTATTTCAGAGGATCTAAGGGTAAGTAGTCAATGTAATAGAGCAGCAGGAAATGCTAGCAGAATGCTTGGTTGTGTAGGGAGAGGTACACACTGTATTAGCAGTAGGAAAAGGGAAGTGCTCATGCCACTGTACAGAGCACTGGTGAGACCTCACTTGGAGTACTGTGTGCAGTACTGGAGACCGTATCTCCAGAAGGATATAGGACATCTTAGAGAGAGTTCAGAGAAGGGCTACTAAAATGGTGTACGGCTTGAAGGAGAAAAGTTACCAGGAAAGGCTTAATGATCTTAACATGTACAGCTTGGAAAAAAGACGAGACAGAGGAGATATGATAGAAACATTTAAATACGTAAAGGGAATCCACAAGGTAGAGGAAGGGAGTATATTTAAAAGGAAACAAAATAGCAAAACAAGAGGACATAGTCTTAGATTAGAGGGGCAAAGGTTTAAAAGTAACATCAGGAAGCATTACTTTACTGAGAGGGTGGTGGATACATGGAACAGTCTTCCAGTAGAAATGGTAGAGGCCAAAACAGTAATTGAATTTAAGCAAGCATGGGATAGGCATAAGGCTATCCTAAACAAAAGATAAATCCAGGTAAGTATCCATGTAATTGGGCAGACTAGATGGGCCGAAAGGTTCTTATCTGCCGACATTTTTCTATGTTTCTAAATGTTTATATACATCCTACAAATCCGCCACTCACGGGCAGTTATGGGGACCTCCTAGGCCGATATTTGAAGGAATTTTTCATTTTCATTTTTTTAACCCTTATTCATGGAAAACTCACTGTTCCTTTAAAAATGTTTTTTAAACTTTGTCCTTGTTTCCTGTCCCCCAGTGCACTACCCGGACCCCCCCAACACCTTCTATTGGCAAATATCTTGCATATATTGCCTCTTGGAGGCACTCTAGTGAAAACTTTGCGTTCCCATTGACTTGCATTGAGTTCGGTTCGTGTTCGAGTTCGAATGCGACCGAACACGGGTGTTCGGCTCATCCCTAGTAATGAGAAAGGTCTTAGAGCGTTGGAAAAGTTGCGCAGGAAAATCAACAGATGCCGGTATTGCCACCGGCGAAATGCCTCCTGGAGACCCCCCCCCCCACTACCCATATATGATTTTTAACCCAATGTTTTTATTGTTATTAACTTGTCCACAATAGCCATAAAAAATTCCTTTTCTTTACACTTATCCCAGCATCCAGCGGTTTCTTTCAGTGCGGCAACCACCCTTTTTTCCTAGTTTCATCAGCACTAGAGAACACGTGGAGCCAGCATACGAGGACCGAGGAGACAGCTGAGAAAAGAAGGGATTTGGTCACCTTGATGGACTAAAAAAGCGCTAAATCTAGAGCTAAGACGTCATTTAGCTCTAAACCATGTAAGTGAGATACAGATGTCTTTTCTACAACACCATTGATAACAGTACGCACTATATTTTGGCCTGTTTCTACCTTTATGTCTTATGAGGTAAAAGAAGAACAAAAGGGGCCGCAATTACAGAAGATTTGTTCATTCTGTCGGAAATGACACTAAGGACACTGAGGCCTATTCAAATAAAGGACTAGAAACCCGGTGGACAATTAGGAGAATCATTTCTCCCTGAAGGTCACTCTCCTATATTGATTTATTCGAAGCACCAAACAGTGGCGTAGCGTGGGGGGTGCCTCGGGGGCGGTCGCCCCGGGCGCAATTTTCTTAGGGGGCGCAAAATTTCAAAAGAAATTTGAACCACTAATATTTTCCAGCAGGGATCAGCAAGGTGTCTGCCAGTTTTGCCATGCCGGCGGTGACTTCGCACTCAGCATCCAGATGGGAGGACCAGGACAGACAATTCTGGTCCTGTCCTGACTCCTTCTTAACGCCGACATGAGTCACGTGAAGCAGCGCAGCATTATTCGACAGAACACCCTGTACCACGCATGTCAACCCCCCTTGAAGCACTGTTCCAGCCCCCCTGCCGCTGGCAGCCCTGCAGCTGCTGACCAGGGAGGAGGGAGGGAGGCACCTGCCCTGCAGCACAATTTAAGATTCGGTCTCCACTAAGCCCCCTGGACAGCCTCCCCAGGCCACCAGCAACTCAACACAGGTAGGCAACACTGTGTGACACCAGAGCAGCGTGACCAACACACAGTGAGGGATACAGGGAGACAGTGACTGGAGGTTCAGGGAGAGAATGATTGGGAATACTGGGAGAAAGTGACTGGAGATACTTGGATAGAGAGAGAGTGACTGGGGTACTGGGAGAAAGTGGGGGTACTTGGAGAAAGATTGAGAGATGGGGGTTACTGGGAGTCACTAGGGGTTACTGGGAGTGACTGGGGGTACTGGGAGAGAGTGACTGGGTATAGTGTGAGAGTGGAACTATGCTAGGGTATACCAGGAACAGGGTGACTGGTAGCAGTGGCATAGCGTGGGGCATGTGTGTTTCATTTATTTTTATTATATCAGTATTTTGTTAATATACAATACTTGTGCTTGTGGGGTAAGGGGGTCAATACGCTACTGGTAGAAGGGAATCATGGTGTGTTATGTCCACAGGTTGGGGGGGCGCACAATTCTTGCCTTGCCCCAGGCGCTGACAACCACGCTACGCCACTGGCACCAAAGGAAAGTCACTATTTCTGTGTTCAACCATAACACCCACACCTGACCATAAAAGTGCAGGTAACCCTGTACCAAAAGTGAGTCAGCTACCGCTGAACAACTGCAACTTCTCATATTACTACTGCCAACCACCAAAAGAGGTCAACAAACCCTGGGGGAGTAGCAGCATACCTTATTCCCATTGCAAGTTGCACTTTCCATACTAAAACTATTACCGTATGTGTAACTTGTATGCCATATTGTTTATTTAGTGCAATCTGCCAACCACCAGCCAGCAGAGGTCAGCAAACCCTGTGGGAGCAACGGCATACCTTATTTCCATTTACAAGTTGCACTTTGCATACCAAAATTATTACCGTATGTGTAACGTGTATGTTATATCGTTTGTTTAGTGCAATCTATATACGTCAACGTCTGTTTCATTGTATATTTGTCTGCATGGGTCAGAATTCGGACACCCTGGTTTCTAAAGGTTTCCATCTGTGCTCAATTTACACAGCATCAGTGAGCAGCGGCGGCCCGAGGGTACCCTTCCACAATATAGGAAAATGAACAGGGCTATGGAGAAGTTTTTACCAGTGCTGGGAGGGTTTAGCTTTAGGCACGTAGATTTAGAAGGAAGTTGTGTAGGTTTATATGCGGAGGATGGGATTCATTTCTCAGATATTGGTTTAGATATTCCTAATAATGGGTTGCAGAGCCTGTTGGAAAGAGCCGTAGCATTGGTGGGAAGGGCCTCCGCATCATTTGTTTGAATTATGTTTCGGCGTTGGGTAGAGCTCGCCCCTTATTGGGGTGGATGGAGGCAGAAGGGTTCCCAAGCTGGCTGAGAACGGGGCGGTTTGGGAATTGTTACAATACTGCTTATAAGGTTTAAAAGGTTATTAAGTTCGGTGTTATGGTTTAAGTGTTTATGCCTCCAAATTACCCTTAAATAAAAGCTACGGCCAATTCTTCCAAAGTTAATTGGTGTCTGTCGGTTATTTGGTAAAGATATTTATATAGATTATTGATTCTTAGTCCATGCAAGGGACATGACCAATGACATACAGGGTTATTCAGAGAGCGTGAAAAGCAGGAGAATGACTGGAGAATGAAAAATTCTAGGTCAAAATAGCCAATTTGGAAAGTGAGATGAATGGAGAATTTTTCTGGCTTGGCTATTTTGACCTAGAATTTTTCATTCTCCAGTCATTCTCCTGCTTTTCACGCTCTCTGAATAACCCTGATAGTGTTACGGTTCTCAATCAGCATGCGCAGTTGTTGTAATTGCACACTCCAGGAGCGAACACGGAAGCATGAGAGTTCCAGGTACAGCAAGGGTTACAGTGCCCAGTCTGGTGTTCCCAGTACACCTTCCCCAGACACCCCGTGCCCCCGCACTAAGGTTCCGCTGCACCTGGCTCCCTGTCAGTGAGAGCTCAGCCATTCAGATTCACTCCTGTGAGTATTACTGAGTGGGAGCCAACCCGTGTGCCTGCTGAATGCGGATAGTGTCAGTGTAATGGTAAATTGCCATGCATCATATGTTTCTGTAACACAGGCGAACAGCTTCTCCTTGCTTTCTTTATCTGTAGATTTAGGCTAGGGTCAGACGAAAGCATTTTTCCCCGCAAACGTGAAAAAGTGCGTCCGAACGCATTGACGTATTTTTTCACGGAATGCGCAAAAACGGTCAGACGACGCGCATTTTCAGGCGTGATTTTGTACGGATCGTCAATAAAACTCTTTTTGCGTCTGGACGTTATGTAGGCTGGACATTAGCAGTGTCTGACATCTCCTAATCTCGCACACACGCCACTATGCCGCAGCTGCGCACTCAGTACGTCAGTACTAGCGGTTCTGCGTTCTCAAAAAAATGCGTTCAAATTCCACTTGCGTTGCACGGCCGGACTTTTGTGCGGCAGTAAATCGTATATTGGCCGTCATTGCCCGTCATTTGCTGCTAGTGCGGCCTTAATTATGTGCGCCAGAACGCACGTTCAAAGTGCGCTGGTCTGACCCCAGCCTTATTGTTTTGGCACTGTGACTGGTGTAGTTGTTCCTGTGTTCGATCCTGGGCTCTGTGCTCACTTCTCTTTTCCTGCTGCCATACATTGTGACTTCACCTCTTCCTCATTTAAACAGACGCAGGGACTCCCCATGCACTAACCAACTCATTGCATCTGCCTGATGCTCCAGGGCAAGGAAGGGCCAGCACACTGGGGGGGGGGGGGTGTTGGGCGAGGTGCTGCTGCACCTCTTACCTTTGCAGGATTGGGCAGCTGAACAATAAAAGTTATTTAGTCCAGCACAAGCTGCAGCTGTGAATTTCTGATCTGTATTAATTCAGGAACTTTCGTTATGACTCTTGGAGCAATAATCTCGATTAGCTGTTGTTGGGGAGACGCCGTGACCCCTAAAGTCATAGCAGCTCACAACTGCAAATGGACCAGGGCCTCCTAATAAATCGAAGCCACGAATGAATGCCAATCCTGGCACTGTGTTCGTCGCTGTTTTTTTTTTTTTTTTTTTTTAATGCTGTGGACCATAAGAATCCATAGTATTTAAAGGAGACTGGAGGACTATTTGTTTTCAATGTCCTTTGCTTTACAGAGAGGAGGCAACGAGACACATGCTCCTCACCGCAGGACCAGAGGTGAATGTTCAATTTGGGACATTTTCACGTTGTCATGCAGACAACATTTATTGCTCATTTAAATGGCCATGGCTGATTTAGGCTAATGTCAGACGAACGCAGTCAGAGCGCACTCTGCTTGCGTGCATAACGGATGGACGTACTGACAGAAGATACTGTAGACACCACACGGTCTGGTTTTTTTGACGGATGTAGAATAAAAAGGGAAATATGGGAAACTAAATTAATTAAAAGACAGGTACAGTCAGCCAGGCCGCAAAAACGTCTGAGCGTCAACGTGATGGACATGGCAAATGCCCTGCGTCAGACGTTGCAAATGCGCTGCATCTGACATCGTGTCATCACGCACAGGCTGCTATGTGGGCACGGCGCACTCTAGGCGTCCGTCGTAGTGCTTTTACGTCGAGGACTAAATGGCATCCGTTGCCACCTGCGTGGTGCGTGCGCACTTTGGTGCGCACGTACTTTGTGTGTTGGTCTCTGTTGATCACAAATCAATGCTATGGTGGACGTTAAACTGTGCGGCGACACGGACATGATGACTGCGTTCTTCTGACGCTAGCCTTAGCCTTACAAAGTGAATCCTGAAATGCTGTTAAAGGTTTCTCTGGACAGTGTTATGGGGGCTTAGGTTGGAGCTGTCACAATTTACAAAACCATTTTCAAGTAAAATGGCCCCGCTGATAAATGTTAAAGGCTCCGCTGCTACTCTAATCCTAGTAGCAATTGCTTGTTGCATCCCGGCATTATTGGTAGGTTATTGTACACTTACGCTTTCTACATTAACCACCATATTGATAACTGCAGCAGTGTTATATATATATATATATTTTTATGTCCCAAAAACTGGCATTAAAGGGATAGTGTAAGACAGGGCTAGATACATTTGTTCAAGATCTATGAGCCAGAAAATTTTGTAAAAGTAGGTGACCATTAGCTTTTGCCCGCGGCTTCGCTCTTGTGGATTTTGGGATTTGTTACAATTGTTTGTACAAAAATCTCATGTTTCTTTTAAAAACTTTATGAAATATAATTTACAGGTTGATTTCTTAAAGTAATTAGTATTGTTTTATTGCAGACGTTAGGTTGTATTGGCTAAAGTTTGTCATATGCGTCCATGAATTTGTTTTGTGTTGTAAATAGAAACAGATATTGAGACAGACAAATTAAATTTTACTTTTGGCTTTGGAACATAGGAAAAAAAAAGATTTGAGTACTTCTTTGTAAACTACATTAGTGGTTCTTCTTTCAGGTGCTCGTATCACCAGAGAGTTAGGGGGAGCTCTTTCTGGAACAGGTAACGTAAAAGTGTCCCTGTGAGAAGCAGACTTCTCTTCAATCCCGCTACCTTCAAAGTCTGCCACAGAGACTTGTTGATGGTCATCATAAAAAAACACCTTTAGGCCCCGTTCACACTGTGCGATTTGAAAATCGCGTGATTTTCATATTCGCGACATAGTGCGATAATGTCGCGCGACGTTGCGGTTTTGTGCGATTTTTGCAAAGCACCACCAATACAAATCGCAAAATCGCAGATAGCAAATCTCAAAAAAAGGGTCATGTACCAGCGACATGCTACCGCGACATGCTACCGCGACATGCGACGTCGCGCGGCAAGATGTGAACAGCTCCATTGAAATGCATTGGAGAAGCTACACAGCGCGACGTCGCGGCAAAATCCGCGCCAAATCGCACAGTGTGAACGGGGCCTAAGGGTGAGCTGAAGTCTTTTGAATTGAACCGGATATTCTGAAGGTATAAGAGGTATTTGTGGTATGAACACTGACTCCCCCGGCCAGAACAGATTAGCACCGTAACCTCGATCACATTTCTGTGGAATGCTTTTACTTGAAATCTGGTGCCATTACAGAGCTTAGGTGGGTTGAGGTTCTGCTGGGTGGAGTAGAGGTAACATCACTGCTCTGCGTGCAGAGAGCCTGTGGAGACATGGGTTCAATCCCAGCGAGCAACCTCTCCAGTAAGTGTCCTTGGGCAAGACACCTAACGGTACATACTCGCCACCCAGGACATACTTGAAAACGAGAGAAATCTCAATGTATCCTTTCTCCAAAAAAAAAATTTATATTACAGATTTTCCCATGCTGGAGCATGTGAGGGAGTGTGTGAGCCCTGGCTGTGAGAGGAACTGCATAGAGACTCCATTCTTTGAAGTAATAGCATCCCTGCTGAGCCCAGTCCATCAGCTGGACTTATGGAAAATGGTAAAAACACATGTTTTTCCTTTGGTTTTCAAGATTGTAAATACCAATTTTCACATTGTAACATCTTCAGTTTTTGAGATATAGTTATCCTGTTTAAAATATTCAACCCCCCCCCTTTTCACCCCTTAGGGGCAGAATTTCCGAAAATAACACACAAACACACACACTTCTACCTTGCTAAGCGTGACCTTCATTGTTAATCAAACTCTAAGGGGAGATTTTCCCATGCAGCAGGATTACAAGACATTTATACATTTCTCAGTATATAGCATAGAATGGAATCAATACCCAGGATATAATCAATATTACTTTGTACAAATGGGTAAATAATGTTTACTATGGAATCCGCAGGTCTTTACACAATGTATAGTAATGGGTTAACTAGGAATGTATAACAATGTGAGAATAAGCTCTATATACTGTTTCTATCAGTAATTGAATTTACGCAAGCATGGGATAGGCATAAGGCTATCCTAAAGAAAAGATAAATCCAGGTAAAGTATCCATGTAATTGGGCAGACTAGATGGGCCGAAAGGTTCTTATCTGCCGACATTTTTCTATGTTTCTATGTTTCTAAGGCCTGTGTAATAAGGGGATAATAAGTGAAGGGCTCTGTATAGGAATGGGTTAAGACACTAACATGCAGAAACAAATGAGCTTCCTCAAATTCAGACTATATTATTTCTGTAGAGTCTTTTGATCTCCTTTTTTTTGTCCTCTTTTCCCCTTTCCTCTCTGTAGCAGCTGGAGGTGAAGTGGTTAAATGGTTCTGGTACTCCACCCCTCCATCACCTTGGCAGTGACAGAGTGCTCTTATCTGTGGAGGGAGGGGGAGCACAGAGCCAACACACTTTACCCTGGTGTTTCTGGAATGGAGATGTAATCTCTACAATGATGGGAGAAAACAAAACCTGCATTAGTTTACTTTCTTTCCTCCCGTGCAGAGGCACCGATGGGCTCAGGTACCATCACAGCACCACCTGGAGTCTCCAGCGATCATTGCATGCTGCATTTTCAGTTTTATTTTCTGCCAGGTTATTTCATTTGGCCGAAAATATCATTTTCGGCCGATATGTTTCTGTGGCTGAAATTTCGGTGCATCCCTAGTAATAGCATTGGTGTACAATTTAAGCTTCGCCTGTCATGCCCAGTACAAGATTGTCTCATTTTATATGTGTTAGTATGTTTTTGCTGACATATGTACCTGGAAAAAAACAGACTAATTTGCATTCAAAGTTTGACTGTCACTGCAGCATGCTGCAGGCAGGACAGACAGCTATTGGAGGACCCTAATCTAAACCCACTGTAAAAAAAAAGCAATCGTGAAAAATACGTGAAAAGGTATTTGTGAGAAAAATACAATAAAGTGTCCTACTACAGAGAATGCCTCTCAAAAGAATATGAAAAAAGTGCCAATATATTTTTATTTAAACTATACATACGTGCTGTTGAATAGTGCTAAATAAAGTAACTTCTAGAAATGAAATAAGGCCCGAGGTGAAAACCTAAAGCTAAAGAGCCAACATCCTAATGTCCACTTCAAGGTTTCTGGTCTGTTTCAACATGGAAAAAGCCTGTGGGGTTATTTTTATACCCATTCCAGGCAATCCCCATCTGAAGCCAACAAGAAAATATGGCTAGTGTGAACAGAGCGGATGAGATGAGGAAAATGCAGTAAGAGCGCAGAATTATGTTGAGGCTGGAGCAATAGAAAGGAGGTTGTAGACCTCGAAGAAGAATGCGAGGGACTTATGGGTGTGTTTACAAACAATGAAGTTGCACGCAAAAAGGTCTTACAGAATAAAAAAATACGCCTTTAAAAAACTAATTGAGAAACAATAAAAGGGTTTTTGCTGAAAATAAAAAGAATAAATGGCTTTTAATTTTTTTTTTAAAAGAGATACTACATTAATACAATGAATCCTGTCGGATTTGCCTGTTTAAACTTGTCGAACTGAAAATCAGGGCATTTCGATGAAATTTCGGTGCAGTTCGGCATTCTGTGTGTAGAAGGCACGATAGTCTTCTATGGAGCAATTTCAGTGTAGACGAATTGCACCGTAGTTTGCTGTCAGTTCACCAGTATTTGTCAAGTTGACAGTTTTGTAAATAGACAAATTGTCCCGAAATTGCACCGAACAGTGGAATTCACCGTCTAGTGCAATTCAGAGGTAGTGAATAACCTCTTTAGCGTGTAGTAGGTAAGAACATCGAGGAGACTGGGAATTAGAAAAGATTAGCACAGAATAAAGAAATGAGGGATAATGTAACTAGATGGAGTGATAAAAATGTGATGCAGAGAATTCAAGGACACAAAAAAAGGGTAGATAAGTAGAGCATGAATAAATGGGCAGCAAATGAGGTGGAGACAGAACTAGGGAGATGTGTGAGAAATTGTTTTTGGAGCTGGCCTGTCATAGTAGCATCCTGAACTTAATGTAGTTTAAAAGGCCACTACCACCAAAACATGAAATGTCCTTACTGTGTTTATTTTATGTTGCTGACATTTTACATGTATTTTTTCTCTTGTATGTTTTAGTTAAGAAAATATTTTAAGCTATACGTGTGGGTGCATCCATTCTGTGATCTTTTGTGTTGTACACTGACCCCCCCCCCTCGTGTATCTTTTCATCACTTGCTCCTCACTGGGTGGCTTTTTTATTATTATTATTGTCATCATTGATATGGCACCAACAGTTTCCACAGCGCTTCACAATAACCAAAGGGAACAAGATAAACAGATGTATGATAGAGGTGTAGAGGGCCTTGCTTTTGGTGGTATATGGAGTGAATGGGTTGTGGCCGCGGAGTGGCATAGTACGTCTTTCTGACTTCAATGGGCCTCCTATGGCCCACCCACTATCTTGCGCATGCCATTCACTGCAGCAGGATGGTCTTGTTCAGGCTGTCCCCCAGCAGCCAATGATGCGTGTCCACTGCGTGGAAGGAGGGGCCGTCGCAGCAGCCAGCTAGTGGGGCGTACTAGTACGGCGGGTGGCAACACCTGCCCAGTGTGCCACAGTAAGCTCCCTGTTTTATCTCCATTCAACTGCATGTCTTATCTTAGGTAGTCTGGAGAACAATAGACCTCCTGCAGCCTTAGCTAAACATTCACTCTAACATCTCATTAACTGTTAAATACTGTACAAGATAATAGACAGCAGTGAAGTAAAATCTTTGCAGATTTTGGTAAATGTTGCATCATGGGAAAAATCCACGAACTGGAAACAGAAGCTATGAAAAGAAAAGTTACGTTTTTTTTATTTACATGCAATTAATTCAAATAAAAAAAGTAGAATGTTTTTTATGAAGTGGTTTTATTTCTAATGCTCAAGTAATCTAGTTACAGCTTATGTAAATTGTAGTGTTCCTTTAAAACAGTGCCCATCTAAAGGAACGCCTCCCATTTTGCTATGCCAGTAACCTGCTCTAGCGTTTACAATCTAAGAGGAGAGGGGTGACACACTGTGGTGAGGGTACTTTTACATATTTACAGTATATTTACAGGATAAAGGAACTTTTGGGTATGGTCAGATTTTATTTTTGTGATTTGATTAAAAAAAATCTATTTTAGTAGATTCCTGTTTATTATGGATTAATGATCTCCGAAGGCTTGTGTTTTCTGCAGGTATAGAGTGATCAGCATCAAGGAAACCCCTATGAGACTAGAGACATTCCTTTAAAACAAAGTGACATGATGAGGGCATCTGTGCTCCCTGTCCTTCTGGTAACTTCTTTAACCCTGTGTTTTGCTGAAGGTTTCCAAACGCAGTGGCCAGTGCCCTACAAGTAAGCATGAAGAAATTAAAAAAACAGCTATACTCGTACCTGTCTCACTGTCAATCATGAATTAATAATATAGTTTGTATTCATTAAAAACATGTATGTGTATTATTGATAAAGAAAAGTGGCTTTTACAAAGTGCATATAAATCTCTTTTTATATATATACACAGGCGTTTTGACTTTCGACCTAAAGCTAATCCATACTGCCAAGCAAAGTATACATTTTGCCCAGATGGCTTTGATAACGGCTCAATCCCAGTGATGAAGGATGACGATGTTATAGAAGTTTTCAGGCTACAAGCCCCTGTTTGGGAATTCAAATATGGGGGTCTTCTGGGATATTTTGTAAGTATGGTATTTTATGAATTTAATGGGAAGCTGTATAGCAATTCTTTAACCCGTTCACTGCAGATGACATGCTGGCTGTGTCTTTCGATTTCATGATAGGATGAGAAGGGTGCGTGGTCCCCCCCCCCACCTGCCTCGGCACTGATCCAGGGTTTCAACTACAGTGGGCCTCAATCTTGAGATGTCAGCGCCCTCTCTATGGGCTCGTCTCCCACCCACTGACGAGCCTTGAGAAATGCTTGTGATGAGCTGTAAGTGCATCCAATAAATTGGTCCAAGAAGGAAAAAAAATAGTGTGCCCGTTTCCTCCCACCTCTTCTTGGATTGGACAGTTGAAAGTCTGACCTGTACAATAATATCAAACATAACCATGTAATGATAAAAAGATGAAAAAAAATTCAGTCTGTGGCTATTGTTTACTTTTCATGTATAAAGCTTACAATGCTGCTGCCATTACTCCCCTCATTTCACACACAGGGAGCAATCCAGGGCACAATTCCATTCTTTACGATAACATGGACATGGTAAGCAGGAAAATCTGCTATCACGCATTGATCGTGGAGGGATACTAGGAACTATTTGGTCCCAGTGAGAAGAAACGACAGGACGAGCCATCCTTTTCACTACGGCAGTGTAGTGATCGTGAATGATTTGTGTCATAAATGATCATATTTTAATATTAATTGATTGTCATACCAAAGAAGGAACACTAGGGGCAGTGTGTAGGCTTTTTGTTCTGTGTGGCATTCTGTGATGTCATTAAGCCAGCTTACTTTAGAGAGGTTTACTTATTGGTGACTCCCACTAGAAATAAAAGAGGTCTGAATCAAACATTTAGGTCTCTTTTTGCTGTGTGTACCTTGAGATGCTGACCATGAGAACTCTCCTCAGCCCCCCAGCCAAAAGCTGGGGGGCCCTTGTAAATTAATCTTGTTTTAATTTCTGTATTGTTTAGTATTGTTGATTTGTTTAATGTACTGTGTGATATGACTATTCCATGATTGTTAGTTTGTTAGTCTATTTTGTTAGTTACTGTAAAAAAATTTATAAACTGTTAATATAAATTGCCACGTAAATTGTCAATTCATATTGCACTGTTTTCTGTGTGTTTTTTCTTACATATATTCGACCATAATACCCAAAGAATAATGCATATTATTGTTGCAATTTAGGGCCTTAATTATTGCAAATTAATTCAATAATTAATGTTGGATTTAATGCCCAAATGAAACAGGCAGGGGTGGGGAACTTCCGGCCCATTGGGCCATATAAGGCCCGCGGAATCGCTTGGCCCGGCACTTAGAGCCCCACAGCAGGTGGGTGTTTAAATTGTTGATGACCATGTCCATATCTTTATGACCACAGTGTACCCATGTTCTGATGGCTACTTCCAGCAGAATAACTGTTACAATGCTCAAATCATCTCAAACTGTTTCTTGAACATGCCAATGAGTTCACTGTGCTCCAATGGCCTCCATATCTCAATCCAATAGAGCACCTTTGGGATGTGGTGGAACGGGAGATTCACATCAAGATTGTGCAGCTGACAAATCTGCAGCAACTATGTGATGCTATCATGACAATATGGACCAAAATCTCTGAGGAATGTATCCAACACCTTGTTGGATCTATGCCACAAAGAATTAAGGCAGTTCTGAAAACAGAAGGGGTCCAACCTGGTACTAGCAAGGTGTACTTAACCACTTCAATGCGGAGGACGCGCTGAGCGCGTCCTCCGCATTACTGCTGGTATGCGGAGGACGCGCTGAGCGCGTCCTCCCATTGGGGTCAGCGTTCGGCCGGGTTCCGGCCGATCGCTGGCCCCCCGGTGCGGGCTGACATCCTCGATGTCAGCCCAGCATCCGGAACTGCAGCCACTGAAATTAGGTGTCATCGCGACAGCGCGATGACACCTAATTCAGGCGCCCCCCGCATGTGCGGAGGAGGCGCCTGAAAGGGAGGGGGGGAGGTCCTTCGGACCTCTCTCCCTCCCGATCGGCGGCGTTGCGGGGGTTAACCCAGGCACCATTTGGAAGGGCACAGCCTGCCCTTCCAAATGGTGCCTGGCATTAACCCCTGGGGAGCTGGATCGCGAATCGGCGCTGAAAAGCGCCGGTTCGCGTTCCTTTCCCGGAGCTGGCCGACATCCAAGATGTCGGCCAAGCCTCCGGGAACTCCCCCTGAGGACTGGCGTCATCGTGCATAGCACGATGACGCCAGTCCTAGAGTTAACCCCTAACTGCCACCAACGGTGGAGATAGGGAGTTCCAATGAACTCCCTATCTCCCGATCCGTGGCAGCTAGGGGTTAAAGTTTGTATGGTTGGATCGGCCAGAGCATGGCCGTTCCAACGATACCAAACACTACTGTGAAAAATTTTGTAAAAAAAAAAAAAATCTTTTTTTTGGTTTGTTAATGCAGCAATATTGTTCCCATTTCAATTATAATGTGAACAATGATGCTGCACTAACGATTTTTGTATGCGGTGCGTTTGTTAAAAATCGCGTAATTTTCCCCAAAAAAAATGTAACGAGACCCCATCTCTAATTTTTTTAACAAGCGCACCCCATACAAAATATAACCGCAATTGCTCGCATGTTAAAATGTGAAAAAAAAACACTTTACACGTTGTAAATTATTGAAAATACATATTTTATTGTATTTTTTGTTATAATATACAGACATGACATAACGTATACATATAATAATGACATATTATGAATCTGCCGAGTCTGACGGAAAGAACGATATATAATATGTCTGGGTAATATACTAAAATAAGCCTTCAAAACACGTTTAAACATGATGAGCAAAACCGGTAAAAATGACCTCAGCACAGAGGTGTGAAAAGCCTCAGCAGCGAAAGGGTTAATAATAAAGTGGCCAGTTAGTGTATATGTCAACACAAAATGCTGACACATGTCAGGTGAGTGAAACCCTGCGCTTTGAACCTGAAACTCCTTCTCTTTTCGGCTGCTGACATTCATATATTATGTGGCTCAAGATGCCTCTCCTTAAACTTGTGTTTTTTTATAGGAACGTGACAACATTGTTTTTTTTCTCTTTTCAGAAAATTATGCATGATGCAATTGGTTTCCGGAGTTCTATCTCTGGGAAGAATTACACCGCTGAGTGGTATGAACTGTTTCAGCTTGGAAACTGCACTTTCCCCCACTTAAGGCCTGATATGGATGAACCATTCTGGTGTAATCAAGGAGCAGCCTGTTTCTATGAAGGAATTGATGATGAGCATTGGAAAAGCAATGGCACGTTAGTCCCTGTAGCCAGAATATCTGGTAAGGCCTGTTGTGAGCCTAGAGGAAAAAAAATTGAAATCTCCCCTACTGTGCAAGATATATATATATATATATATATATGAGTGGATTTTTAATGTATCATTGTGTTGCAATCATACACGTTAATATTCTTCATAATGTAAAAACTATTATATGTAATGCACATCTTAAAGGAACATGCTATGCATTGTGACTAGTCAAAGTGTCCTCACTCCTCTCTCTCCGAAAAGGAATCTCGAAGGGCTAATTTTGGATGGGGGCTTAGCTCTTTCCAGAAGTGCAGATCTGCCAGGCATCACCTGAGTTTCAGGGAGTGGGGCCTGGAAGTAGGAAGTGCTTCAGGACGTAAGTCTCTCCAATGGATCTCAATGAGCTCCCACAGAGAACCATTTGATTGGCTGAATGCTCCCTCGTGGTCACGTGACATGCTGCCAGCTTGCTGTAAGTCACAGCATATCACATTCTAGAAGACTGCAGAAGCCCTCCAGGACACAGAGTGAGCTTTAAAAGTATCTAAAGGCTTAAAATGGTAGGGAGTCAGGAGAGGGGTCTCCGCCCTAAAATGGTAGGGGGTCAGGAGAGGGGTCTCCTACCACCTGTTTTACCCTTCTAGAATCCGATGAAGCTGGGATTATATACCATTGATGATTCGAGCAACAATTTCTTTAACAAATTATGTTTTTATACCATTTTCATAAAATTTCTACTTTATTTTGGTGCGGATTTAGAACTCTAGCAGAGTCCAAATCCTTTTTAATGATTTATTTTCAATGTTCGGTTGCTTAATAGGTATGATGTTTAATCAGATGTCAGTGTGGCTGAAAGAAGATAACAACACTGGGATTTACTACGAGACCTGGACTGTGCAGCAGCCAACCAGCATTAACTACACCATGTGGTTTGAATCCTATGACTGCAGCAAATTTGTGTTGAGAACCTACCAAAGGTTATGGGAACTTGGTGCCACTTTTTACAAGGGGATACAGACTAATTACACACGTATATTCTTGTACAGTGAAGAGCCTACGTACCTGGGGAATACGTCCTCTATATTTGGTCCTCATGGCAATAAATCATTAGCGGAAACTATAAGAAAATTTTACATGCCTTTCACACCTCCTCATTCTTTTAAAGAGCTTTTTGTAAGTTTTCTGGACATCTTTGATCAGGTTGTTTTGCATAAATCATTTTATCTGTTTTATAATTTTGAATATTGGTACTTACCAATGAAGTTCCCTTACATCAAGTTAACGTATGAAGAAATACCTTTACCACCACAAAAACCTCTTTGATATATATTGTAGATAGTCAATGGAGCGCCAGCGAACTGGATGTACGGTTAATTATTACACATGTCCAATAAAAATCTTCTAATCCGTTCAGAAGAAACTCCTACTCCAGATGAGAAAAAAAAAATTGCTGAAAAAGAGAGGAGACAAAATAGCGCAATATGTCGATCCACCATAAAGGAAAGCAAAGCGGGTGTAGTCTTTACTCACATTCTATTGAGCCTATCCTTGGCTCTAGGATGGATAACAATTATGGGTCTTCAATAGATGTTCAGGTGCCCATATACCCGCAACAGAGTTCTTCAAACGCTTTCCCTGATTAAACTGAATCCCAGGGAGACTGAAGGGCAGCCGGAGTCGCACAGAGATGACCTGGTTGCTCTGGAGGAGAGACGAGCGGCCTCCCAGCCAGCCGATCATCGGCTGGCTGGGAGGCCGCTCGTCTCTCCTCC
Source organism: Leptobrachium leishanense (assembly GCA_009667805.1). Taxonomy (NCBI): domain Eukaryota; kingdom Metazoa; phylum Chordata; class Amphibia; order Anura; family Megophryidae; genus Leptobrachium; species Leptobrachium leishanense. The sequence continues at coordinate 323,794,895 of CM019064.1, read as the reverse complement.
AGAGCAACCAGGTCATCTCTGTGCGACTCCGGCTGCCCTTCAGTCTCCCTGGGATTCAGTTTAATCAGGGAAAGCGTTTGAAGAACTCCGTTGCGGGTATATGGGCACCTGAACATCTATTGAAGACCCATAATTGTTATCCATCCTAGAGCCAAGGATAGGCTCAATAGAATGTGAGTAAAGACTACACCCGCTTTGCTTTCCTTTATGGTGGATCGACATATTGCGCTATTTTGTCTCCTCTCTTTTTCAGCAATTTTTTTTTTCTCATCTGGAGTAGGAGTTTCTTCTGAACGGATTAGAAGATTTTTATTGGACATGTGTAATGATTAACCGTACATCCAGTTCGCTGGCGCTCCATTGACTATCTACAATATATGTTTTCAGGTTTTTAGGAGAACCCCCATATTCAATGTGTAGTGTGTACGTTTAATCCTTCTTTCTGAAGGCGCTTCACTGTTTCATTCTTTCATTCCTCTTTGATATATGTTTTTCTGCACGAGGATCACTACGGTTTTTACAAACTGCCAAGAAAACGGAAATTCCGTATTCATTCAGAACAATGGAGATGCTTTATGTGAGGTATATATAAAACTATATAAATGGAATGTCTGCAGAAGGATATCCTAAAAGAATATGCTATAAATTTGGGGTCAAAATTCAGGATATTTTAAATTCAGGTTAAGCAAGTTAGCACTTTTTAAAAAGTTCATTTTGTGATGAGCAATTAGTTGGCAACCTTTGTATTCAAGTAATTAAGAAAGCTCTAATGTGTTTAGTTGATTTCAGTGCATCACGAACAGCCTTTATTGTACAGTTTTAACAGCCTATAAATAAAAGCACTGCACTAGAGGTGGTATACTTAAGTACTCCGATTTACCATTTGATATGCAATCGTGTCCTCTTAGTCCATTCTATTCTTTGTTAAATGTTTTATAATTGTTTTTTATTTTTGGTACGGAGGGTTGTTGTACTTCGTCTTCCATTTTTCCTACACTGACTTTGTGAAGAGGGTTGTTGTACTTCGTCTTCCATTTTTCCTACACTGGCTTTGTGAAGGGGAGTTCAATGGGAGATACTGGACTGAGACCAGTAGTCCTGACTTTAGCTTTTAAATATAATAAAATCAATTGGGATGACCAGTGACTAGTTTTACTTGAAGCGTGTCAGTCATGCGTTGGGCTCACTGGATAAGGAATCAGTTACTTACTATAATATGTATAGGCATTTGTCAGTAACACAATATATTGGATTAGTTTAGGACCAAGTAATTTCCTATCAGTTTTAAAGCGGCTAATGACTGGTGGAAAAAAAAACAATTCTTTTAACATCTATGTCCTCTGACCTCATTGTAAAAATTTGCTAATGACTGGTGGCATGCCAAAAGAGTTCCGTGAGAAGTGTGGACGTACTGTCCCACAAGACACACTTGGGCAGCAGATTGAGTGATTGGGCTAAGAGAGCCAGTTATGCCTTTTTAGAGTACGGACATGGTGATTACAGTCAGTGGAACTGGTTAAATAGCAGCGATGGATATGTCATCAAGGTATGAAATATTGCGCTGATCTTTAAAATGAAGGTGATATCCATCTTCTAAGGAACAAAAAGAAGGACTGGAAGCACACCAAGCACGTAGTCTCTATAATAAATTTTATTGAGGAAAATACAGAAACAGTTTTCAAGACCGAAAAAGACCTGACATTAAGCCATATATACACCTAAACACCGCCATAAGAATATGTCAAAAGACAGCAGAAACGAGTAATGTAAAGAAAATCAACAGGGTGTCAAACATAAACCCACTAATAAAGTAAAACCAAACATAATATGGCGATGAAAAACTAAGAATCTGGATAATATCAGTCTCCTATGCACCAGTAAATGCTCATAAATATCTCAAAGAAATACAACCAATGAAAAAAGTATCTAGGAAGACACTGAGGAGAGGTGCAAACCTGAGACCAGGTACCCCCAACGTTTCGGCGTATTGCCTTTCTCAAGGGTTACAATATTGAATGCTTCTTGAGAAACATTTATACTATGCATAATAAACAATACTCACAGGTTTCTTTGCGGATTAGCGTTCGATTGCCCCATATACTGAAACAAATGGCCATTCGTAATGACGTCCATTTGGAACATATGCGAGAGACAAACCATGCGAAAATATCCGTCTCACACGATCCTTGTACTTATCAACGTACTATATCGTGAAAACTTAACGTACTATAGCTTGCAAACACGCTTAAGTACAAGGATCGTGTAGGACGGATATTTTCGTATGGTTTGTCTCTCGCATGCGCTCCGAATGGATTTGCACATGCGCGTGTAACCATGGAGACGCGAGTGTGTCCCATTTGCCTTTTCGGCGCGGGACCACTGACGTCATTGCGAATAGCCATTCGTTTCAGTATATGGGGCCAATCGAACGCTAATCTGCACAGAAACCTGTGAGTATTGTTTATTATGCATACTATAAATGTCTCTCAAGAAGCATTCAATATTGTAACCCTTGAGAAAGGCAATACGCCAAAACGTTGGGGTACCTGGTCTCAGGTTTGCGCCTCTCCTCAGTGTCTTCCTAGATACTTTTTCATTGGCTGTATTTCTTTGAGAAATTTAGGAGCATTTACTGGTGCATAGGAGACTGATATTATCCAGATTCTTAGTTTTTCATCGCCATATTATGTTTGGTTTTGCTTTAATAGTGGGTTTATGTTTGACACCCTGTTGATTTTCTTTACATTACTCGTTTCTGCTGTCTTTTGACATATTCTTATGGTGGTGTTTGTGTATATATGGCTTAATGGTCAGGTCTTTTTCGCTCTTGAAAACTGTTTATAATAAATTTTATTGAGAAAATACACAGAGACTATCAGGGTTATCCAAAGAGATTCGAAAAGTCACCGCACGTTCGGTGACGTTTCGTTCTCTTCAATTCGGTTCCTTTTGCCGATTGCATTTCGGTGACCCTGCGGTATATTCAGCAAGCACCACAGGGTCCCCGAATTGCAGGGAAAAGCTGCCGAAAACCTGACGAAACCTAACCGAATGCACGCTGAAAACAAGCAAAAACATCTGGATTAACCTTCGAAAAAGCCGAACAGGAGCCGAATCACACAGAGCCGAAGCAGCTGTGAGGTAGAGGAGGCAGTGAATAAATTAGCAAAACCATTTGTATGAATCTGTGAAAATGAAACTCTGTTTGCAAAGAAACTACTGAGCGAAAATGTCTGAAATTTTCACAGGAGGTCCAGGGAATGATAATAAAGAGGGCTGTTACAAAAAAAATAAGTAAACTGAAAAAAAAAAAAAAATCAATCAGAAAAATGCTTAAAGTGTCCTAAAAAATCTATAAATAAAGAGACTTTTTGCTGCAGAATTTTATAATGAACGGTTTATTAGATATTGAATTAAAACGGGAATATTTTTAACATTGAAGTCTATGGGATTCTCCTGAATAAATTTGCCGAATTAAACCACCGAATGGCAGGGCATTAGGGGAACCTTTCACTGCTGGTTTGTGTTCTCTGAATAGCCGAAGCAGTGCTTCTCTATGGGGATTTCACTGCCCTCGAACAGGGACCGAACAGGCACCGTATGTTCAGGCAATTCGCCAGGATTTGGCGAATTGCCTGCTCTCTGGATAGCCGAATGGTCAGGAAAGGTAACCGAACACTGATTTTCAGCGTTCGGTTACCTTTCTCAAGCAATTCGGATCTCTTTGGATAACCCTGATTGTGCTTGGTGTGCTTCCAGTCCTTCTTTTTGTTCCTATATTTTACAGCCTTAGAGGGAGACTGTGTTTCTGGAGAGCATCCATGATATACTGTTGAATTGTGCATTGAGTGCAAAACGGTCCTTTTTTTATAATCCATCTTCTAAGACTCATTTCTGGGAAACAGAACCGGACAATGACGGGTTCATCACTTTAAATGGGATATTTTATAGATTTGAGAAAATGTGGTGTAATCTCCAAACCACTGAATCACTGCCTGCGCTATTAACTTATTATTCTCAGCTGTTGTGTCTATGACCTGATCACATTACAGTGCTATGTTAAGAGACAGTGCCCATCTGTTTATCCCCACCTCGTGGTAACTTAGAATTTTTTGTTGTTGTTGTTCGTTTATGTTACACAAACTGGAATAATCTGGTTTTGCAGGTTTACATTTAGACATTGCGACGATTTCTTTAGTGAATATTGCCAGCAAAATTTGCACCAACAATGACACAACTTATCAACATGAAAGGAGTTCTACCGTGTGAGCAGGGAATTCTATTCTATGACGTGCTACTGTTCTACCATTTAAAATGTCGTCAGGTGCCTCTTAATGATAGCAATTGCTAATCTAGTTAAAAATAAAAAAAGTGGCATGTTCTTGTGACTTTACATGTGTGTGTGTATATGTACCACTGGATATTTTAGTTTGTTTTGATACAAAGAAGATTAATTTATGATATATATATATATATAAATTGCTGTTACTCTTATACGGGTGCCATTTAAAAACCAGATCTTCTAAGAATGTGTGCCAGAGGGATTAGATGCCAAATCTGGAGACTTGGATAAAGATTTATTAACTCTGTTTAGTAACGAATCCTAAAATGTGTGATTCTTCCTTGTTATGATTGAGCCAGTAATGACAGAGTTAAAAACGGATGTTGACATTATATTTTTATATAAGAATTGTAATATTTTTTACTTAGGTCTTCCATGTTCTTCTTTGTGCCTTTTTAAATGTTCCTAATAAAGAAATAAATGATTTGGTTACATGTTTAATAATGTATCCTTTTGTTCTCTGATAACCTGAGCTGTTGGGGCGGTGGAGGAGAGAGCTGGCTAGAATTACCTCGGTGTACACACATTTCCACACACACAACTGACAGACAAATTACAAAAACTATAATAAAATAGGTTCCTGGTTTCTGTTCTGCTGTCTTATGTGTTGAAACATTTGTGAAGTCTTTTTGTATTACAGGCCATTCATTTATAATAAGTTATCTGACAAATCACATCTTATTAGACAGATTCCACATTCAGTACCACAGTCCTGTACTCGACTCAGTAACTGCAGGTACTGTAATTTGTTTTGATGTTTTTTTCTCTTCGACAGAAAACCTGTCTAGTTTTATTACATTTGAAGTGTTTTCATTCATATCATGTGCTTTCCTTTTATTATCAGTAAAACCTTGCTGTGATGTGAGAGTAATTGACCCATATTACCCATATTACCCATAGATATTGTGGAGGCTCACAAGACCAGTCCTTGGGAAGTGATTTCCCATTTTCACTCTTCCCACATAAAATTGCTTCTTGCATCCAGTTTGCCGGGTTAAAGCTATATAACCAGAGCCTGTTTACTGGTGTGTCATAATGAATGTGTGTATTTAACATATTTGTGCCACAAACTGAAAAAATTGCTGGTATTGCAAACACTTGAGAAAATCATCACTATTCCAGTCCTGACAGGTGCCGGCATTTCACAAAGCTAAAATCCAGGGAAAAACAGGGTAAGATATGTAAAAAAACTTTTGTTACAAGGACAGTGGAGTCAGGACCAGCACATTTAGGATTAAACCTATAATATAGTCACAAAAGAGAACAGAGTAGATTGTGGCAAATGTATCGCAGCTGCATCAGCTAGCTTATACCACTTGTACTGGTTTCAAGTTACAGACATACAATACACAAATAACTTTCATTAGATAAATCTAAAATCATAAGATAACGGCAAACAATTCTATGAGAGATAGAGGCACTCAATATACTGTAGGTTAATCCCACATAGGTGGGAAATAACTAGGGATCCTAGAAGTATATGACTCCTGTTCAATGCTCACAATTCTATCCTTAATTGGTTAAATATTAGCAGAGAACAGGTCCCTCCTGCGATACTAAAAACCATTTGGTGATCAATAAAGCTAGATAAAGCTCTATGATTATTTAGCCAAGGAGAGTAATAATGGCTATCTCAACTTAATGAAGATGTAACAATCCACCGATTGGGGTTATTTGGATGTATATCAATAGCAGCATGGTACACCTAAATTATAAATCACAATCTCCTACAAGAAGTTGACTTCAATCCTCATAGTGGGAGTTCCACAACAGATATATGCTGGGGAATTGTTTAGACTCCTTAATAAGAGTGAAAGAAAAAACAAGGATAATATCCCACTGCGTGTTCCCCTTAATAGATGTTGATCACTTTAGGCAATATGTTATAACATGATTAAGTAGGATTGCAATGGCATCAGTGTAGAATTCACCACATTTATAGACTTATAAGTCACTGACTCATAGCTTGGAGAGGATCCAAGCTAAAGATAGCTTTAGGTTGTACCCCTAGGTTTATCCCTAGATCTAATATAATATTCTGTACTCACCCTACCCAGAGCCACACAAAGCAGCATAAAAGGTTGGTCTTGTAATTGTTGCAAAATAGCCCCAATGGCTAACAAGATTAATGGTTGATCATATCGCCCGTAATAGCATAAAGCAACATAAATAGTTGGTCAACACAAATAATTAATCTTGTAGTTGCTGCAAAGTAGCCCCAATGGCTAAGAAGTTATTAATTGATCATATCGCCAATAGCAGCACAAAGTATATCGGTAGTAGCAACATAAAACCAACACAGATAGTTGGTCAACAGAAGTAATGGATCTTATAAATGCTGCAAAATAGCCCCAAAAGCTAAGAATTGTTAGTTGATCATATCGCCAGTAACACCATAAGGTGACACAAATAATTGGTCAAGTAGTTGCTGCAGACTGGCCCCAATGGCTAAATAGATTATTTTTTAGGTAGTCATATCGCCAATAGCAACAGTATGGCAGTGCCTCATAACTGTTAAAATCAAAGTGTCATCATCAATAGCAAACGCTGACGCGCGTTTCGCCACTAACTCTTCATCCAGAGCGTGATTAGAACTTCATACTATACTCATATTCTTAGCGTCGCCCACCTGTAGCGACTAGAGCCTGATTGCCCGCAGCGTGCAAGCGTTTCTGCATCCAGAGCCGGCACAGACCACGTGACTCCTCTGGACCAATCGGTTAACGACTCCCCGTATCACGTGGGTAAACATACAATCCTCTGTTGCCGGTTCTTGTTACAGTAGCTGACAAGCGTTTCCCACTTATTCAGCACCAATCTAAATGCAAAAAATAGCAGCACGCTTCATTAATCAGGGACAGGAGTACAAATCCAACCTCATGAAACACCATATGGTTTCTACATAAGCCGGTTTTATAAGCGACTCCAGAACCAACGTGTTTAACATATGGACTAAGGCTAGGGACAGATGAGCGCATTTTCTGCGGCCACCGTCAAAATGTACGTCGATGCGTGCGCACGCATTTTTTCACGGAATACGCTTAAGTGGTCAGACGATGCGCAATTCTGGACGTATTTCATGACGATGGGTGAAAAGAAGTCTAGGGAAATCCGGCTGTTTGAACGTTATGTTGGCCGCACACTAGCAGCGTCTGACGTCTCCTAATCACGCACACACGCTGCTATGCGGCCGCAGCGCACTCTGTACGTCAGTACCAGCGGTTTAACGTTCTCGAAAAAAATGCGTTCATTTTCCACTTGCGTTGCGCGGCCGGACTTTTGTGCGACCGTACTTCGTATATTGGCTGTCATTGCCCGTCATCTGCTGCTAGTGCGGCCGTGATTATGTGCGCCAGAACTCGCGTTCGCACTGCCTCAGTCTGACCCTAGCCATAGGGGTATTATTTTGGGTTCTATGAATGGATAGAAAAGAACATTGATAGACTAAAAAGTGAATTGTATTAACATAGAAAGTATGCCAATTGATTGAATGTTTATGGGGGTTATCCACTAGATTGATATACATCCAAATAACCCCAATCGGTGGATTGTTACATCTTCATTAAGTTGAGATAGCCATTATTACTCTCCTTGGCTAAATAATCATAGAGCTTTAAACGCAGAAAAATGGTCAGCGCCCAAATTTGTACCACCACCAGTGTACCAATGCCAAACCAGATCTATAGAGGTTTCCCCAAAACCAGTGTAACAACAAACATAGATATACGTATCTGGTAGCGCGACGATAGTCGCTTCTTGGTACTCAGGTGGTTCTCATGTTGTACAACATCCACATGGGTTTTACATAAAAGAAGCAAAAGAAATATAATAGTGCAGAATGTATTGGTTGAATATTAATATAATACAACCGAGCTATTTCACTCACAAATGTAGAGCCTTATCACTGGCTCAGAATGGTGGAGTGCATCCGGGTCCTTTTTCTTATTATTATTTGTAAAGGAGACCCGCGCCTTTCACAATCGATATCCCCTCTCAGTCATCGAGATGACAAAGGAACTTCCTTGTGCAGATCAACCAATCAATATATTTAGTAGTACAGATAGAGTATAAACTCACATTAGTTGGAGCTTATAGCCAAGCTCTAGGAAATAGTGCCAGCGGATTTGTTTATTTCCTAGAGCTTGGCTATAAGCTCCAACTAATGTGAGTTTATACTTTATCTGTACTACTAAATATATTGATTGGTTGATCTGCACGAGGAAGTTCCTTTGTTTCTATGTTCTCTCCTATATCTCGATGACCGAGAGGGGATATCGATTGTGAAAGGCGCGGGTCTCCTTTACAAATAAGAAGAAGAAAAAGGACCCGGATGCACTCCACCACTCTGAGCCAGTGATAAGGCTCTACATTTGTGAGTGAAATAGCTCGGTTGTATTATATTAATTTTCAACCAATACATTCTGCACTATTATATTTCTTTTGCTTCTTTTATGTAAAACCCATGTGGATGTTGTACAACATGAGAACCACCTGAGTACCAAGAAGGCATTGCTTTGCCTTCCACAGCGATCCAAGATTTTTGCTCGGTCCCATCCCCCCGTAGGTGGACGTCTATACTTCTGGGGTGTTGCCTCAGGCTCGGCCTGACCCTACCTCCACGTGACGTCGTGACCCTACAAACATATTCTTTCTTTTACTTTTTCTATGTCTTTATTTCCTGTCTCTCTTCCTGCGCTCTTACGCTTTCCCTTACCCCCTTTTTTTTTATTATTATTATTTGCTCTATTGTTCCCCTGTGTCTCCCCCTCCCCTTACTTTGTTACTGCTAGGTGGAGCGAGTGTTGCTGGTTCCCGGGACTTCTTCCCTTTCATCTGTACGCTTATATATCGTGACGGTACCAACCTGCGTGATGGCTCCACGAGCTCCCCCGGTGGATCAGTTCGCATCTTGCTTTACACCTAGGGATCTCAATCTATTGTCGTACAATGTACGGGGTCTCAACACACCGGAAAAGCGGGCGCGGCTACTGCAAGACTTATTTTTAGCGCGTGCATCAGTGGCCATGCTGCAGGAGACCCACTTCCGAGAGGGATTGGCTCCGATATTACGGGATCGCAGATTCCCGGTGGGATACTTTAGTAACTATACGGGCGGTAAGTCGAGGGGTGTTGCAATCTTGTTTGCTAGTGATGTGCCGTTCGTTTTCCAAGATAGTTGCTTTGACACCCAAAGTCGATTCCTCTTTGTGAAAGGGACCATGGCGGAGGTCACCTACACTTTCGCTACGGTCTATGTCGCCAATGCGCACAATCGACTTGTTTTGCACGCATTATGGCAAAATTGCGATGGTTTCAGGAAGGGGTGCTTGTCGTGGCTGGTGACATGAATGCAGCTCTGAACCCGCCAGTGGATACATCCAGTGGCAGGTCGGCTCTGCCCCCGCATGTTTTACGTGCTTTGCGACCAGGGGTCAAGTCCTGGGAAAAAAAGTGAGGGAACTCACCCAAGATTTCCATTACCCCGCCAACTGGAAAAAAATAAAGTATGCTCGTTTTATTTATATATATATATATATATATATATATATATATATAATTAAAACGGGAATATTTGTAACATTGAAGCCTATGGGATTCGCCTGAATAAACCTGTCGAATGAAACCACTGAACAGCAGGGCATTTCACTGACATTTCTCTGCTGTTCAATGTGAATAGATTAACCATTGCTTCTCTATGAGGGATTTCAATGCCACCGAACAGGCACCGTATTTCACTGCCCTCGGACACCGTATTTCACTGCCGCCGAACAGCACCCGTAGTTTGCTGGCAATTTGCCGATATTTGACGAATTGCCTGCTTTTGAATAGCCACGAAATTTGCACCGTACGGTAACGGGGAAATTTACTGTTCGGTTCAATTTTGGGGCCATTTCGGCTCTCTGAATAACCCTTTAAGTGTTATTCAGAGAGCACACACATAGAGGATGGGCACACACACAGAGGATGGGCACACAGCGCTGTTTCCAGGTTAGGTGCATGGAATAATTTACGCCCTGTTGGGGACTGCACCTCCTGTGGTGATAGGGCAGTGACTGCTTGCAGGAGCCTGATGGGAGTTGCAGTGCATGGCAGAAGAAAGGACACTTTCTGACTTGTGTATTGGAGTGATTGATGGTTACAGCAAGCCAAAACTCTTCTCTCCATCCATGGTGGGCTGCAACTGCATAAGTGACACTTTGGTAAAGTTGAGGTGTCCTCCCTGCACAGGATTGGGGAGAGGAGGACATGTCTCTGTGTCTCCTCTGACTTGCCACATGACTGGGACAATGCTTAGAGAAGATCCAGCATTTTAAAGGAACCCCCTCCCCCCAGTCTCTGCAGTGTGGGCCAGCCCTGTCCCCCTTACCTCTAATCTGGAATACACAACTATAACATTCCTCACCCAGGACCTCACTGGATACATCCCACCTCCCAGGGCTCTGTGTCAGAGCAGGTTCTCCTCTTTTCAGAGTGCCCTGCACCCCAAACATTGAGAGCTGACAGGTACGTTTTATGGAGGTCCCAGTGTCCTCATGCAGCCTCCTTCACTTGTTCCCCAGAGGAAACGCAGGGGGATCTGTTAATCTCCACATGTACAGAGCCAGCATGAGCCCCCCCCCCCCACCCCGGGAGAGGCCGGACCAGCAGCTCTACTCTCATTGGATGCCTGCTTCTGCTCCTGTGTAAAGACATGTCTGCCTGTAACACTATGCAAAGGGCAGGACCACTCACGGACACCTTGCTCCCCTGTAGTGATGACTTTGGAGAGATGCTGTTCCTCCACTAGCAGCATCTTAAGTGAAAGGGGTGGGATCCTCCTCCTCTACAGGGTCGCTCTGAGTGACCTCACACACAGAGCGCACGTGCCTGCAGCTGGCAGATGCGCAGTTGCGAGTGTGTCTGCCGGAAGAGGCTGTGATCACATGGGAGCTCAGCTCCAGCGCTTCTCACAGTCTACTCCGGCTGGGTCCGTTATCACAACCAGTGACTCTGCGTTCCCACTGCAGGAAAAGTGCGGGAACGCCGTTCCCTCGCGTTCCTGCTGGACTCGAGCCCTGTTTGCGACGCTCCTTACATGAAATGCGCCTTGTGGATACCTGGTGTGCGTTTCACCCGGATGAACGTGATTATACCTTCTTTTCGGGTCTTCATCGCAACTACTCACGCCTGGACTACTTCTTCTTCCCTCAATTTCATGTAGATCTGGTTGTAATCACGAGCATTCTTCCAACCACCTGGTCAGATCATGCACCCATATCAGTGCGAATGCAATCCCCATTGTTCCGTCCGCGTGAACGTACCTGGCGGCTCAACACATCTCTATTGTCGAATCCTGAGGTGGTGCAGGGTGTACGGGAAATGTTGACGTATTATTTTGAGGAAAACACAGCGACAAAAGTGGCGAGGCCTACCGTGTGGGAAGCGCACAAGACTGTAGTTAGAGGAGATCTCATAAGCAGGGGTACTGCGTTGAAGAATAGAGATGGGCAACGACAGGATCTTCTGAACGAAATCCGCTCACTGGAGCTCCGCAGGGGTGGGGACACGGATGCGGAGATCCAAAGTCTCTTGCTGACAGCACAGCAATCTTTGAACGATTTGCTTTCTTTCGAGATTAAGCAGGAAGCTGCTCGTACCAAATGCTTCTTTGCATTACATGAAAATAGACTGGGGAAGTTGCTTGCGCGAATGCTGCGCAAACAACGACAGGCGGCTTACATCCCGAAGATACGTACCACAGGAGGGGCACTTACGCTACATCCCGCGGAGATATCAGAGGCGTTTCGTGAATATTACGCATCGCTATACAACATGACAGATACACCGCAGACAGAGGCCATTAGATCTTACCTCTCCACTCACCTTAAAGTCCACCTTCGGGACACGGAGGCTGAACAATTAGATGTACCAATCACGGCAGAGGAACTCACGGCGGTGTTAAAATCCTCTAAGAATGGGCCCAGGTCCGGATGGACTCCCTGTTGAGCATTATAAGGAGTTTAGGGATCTCTTTCTCCCTCATATGTTATCTACATTCAATGCCATCAAGATGGAGACACCATTCCATACACACACATTATGTGTGACTATATCGGTCCTGCCGAAACCGGGGAAGGACCCTGCGGAGTGTGCCAGTTATAGACCTATCTCACTCCTCAACGGTGATATTAAATTGCTGGCGCGTGTTTTAGCTGACCACCTTAAACCATTCCTCCCGAGATTGGTCCACTCGGATCAAGTGGGGTTCATCCCAGGCAGGGAGGCGAGGGACGGCACAGAGGGCCATCAATGTCGTGGAGTCCGCAAGATGCTCGGGTCAGCGCCTTCTTCTGTTATCCACGGACGCGGAGAAGGCGTTTGACCGGGTGCTCTGGCCTTTTCTTTTTCAGACCTTGCGGACGTTGGGTATGGTCCGGGATTTCTGAACTGGGTCCAGGCCCTATATACACTGCCCACAGCCAGGATTAAGGTTAACGGCGCTCTTTCGGCTAGTCTCCAGATATCCAATGGCACACGCCAGGGGTGACCCCTCTCCCCATTGTTATTTGCGGTATCGCTAGAGCCTTTTCTGGAAGCGGTGAGACAGGACCCTGTAATTCCGGGGCTGCGGGAGGTATGTCAGACGACTTATTGTTTTTTCTGACAGACAGACACAGCTCTTTGCCGGCAGTGGTGTCTGCATTTGACACCTATGGCAAATTGGCGGACCTAAAAATTAATATGTCCAAATCCGAAATCCTGAACGTCTCCATCCTACCTGGTGAGGTTGCGGGGCTGAAAAATAAGTTCTCATTCCACTGGTGCGAATCAAAAATGAAATATCTGGGAATTTGGCTTTCCTCTACGCTTCAGGATCTCTACGCTTTAAACTATCTTTCCCTCATGGCTACTCTTCGTTCTGATTTGGCAGCCTGGAACACAAAATTCATATTGTGGATGGGGCGAGTGGCGGTGTTCAAAATGAACATTTTGCCACGCCTTCTCTACCTTTTTCAAGCAGTACCGGTAGCTTTACCAGGGTCCTTTTTTGTAGCGCTCAGATTGGAAATTATCAAATTTATATGGGCGGGCCAAAAATCTCGTCTCCGCATCTCGGTCCTCTATCGTCCCAAGGAAGATGGTGGTTTGGCGCTGCCGGATTTGTCCAACTACTATAGGGTGGCACAACTTACCCGATTGGTGGACTGGTCCTCTGTGGGCGACGGAGGGAGATGGCTGGATTTGGAGGGGGCTGGCTCAGTCTTACCATGGTTGCCACCCAGCGCAGTGCCGAAGGAACTACGTTCCCATCCTCTGATTGGGACTACTTTAAGGTTATGGGACCATTTGAAATTCTCACATGCCCTGTCGTCTAGCCCCTCACCACTGATGCCTTTGACATCTAATCCACTTTTTACGCCCAGGGTGAGGAAAACCCTGCAACGTCATTTAGTGGAGGGACATAGGCTCCTTGCGCTTCATGTGGCACATGTCCCTACAATACAGGCCCTCACCTCACGACCTGACCTCCCACAACTGTCCATATTGGACAGGTTTAATTTCAGCCAGATACACCATTTCTTGTCATCGCTCCTAGGCAGTCATAGCTTGTCACGCGTGCTCTCCCCTTTTGAGCGCTTCTGCCTCGGACTTCCCTTAACTCACGGTATTTCCACCCTCTACTCGCTCCTCCGGGCTAGAGATTCTGAACTACTCCCCTTCATGGGCAGATGGGAAACAGAACTGAACCTAACGATTGCAGACGCATATTGGAAAACGATCTTGTTTCTGACCTACCATGGTACGCAGGCTGTCAGGTACCACGAAACGTCCTACAAGATACTGACCCACTGATATTGTACACCACTGCGTCTTTACCAATGCACGGGAACGACAGACCCTAACTGCCGGAGATGCGGCAAGGAACTTGGTTCCTACCTCCACATTTGGTGGTCGTGCCCCCTGCTTCGTGTGTTTTGGTCATGGGTAAGGGACGTGATTCACGAGGTTACTGATCTCCTTCTGGATCTAAAGCCTCAGACTCTCCTACTACTACTCACGGGTCAACCGACAGCTTTGTTTAAGAAATCAGTGGTGTTGCGTCTCTTACTGGTGGCACGCCAACTGGTGCCGAGACACTGAAGGCGGACTTCGGTCCCTTCATTGAGAGAATGGATTACTCAAGTAGATGAGATATATCGAGTTGAAGAGAGGATGGCTTCGCGAGAGGGCACTCTCCCGGAATTCTATGGTGAGAGCGCGCGTGACAAGCTATGACTGCCTAGGAGCGATGACAAGAAATGGTGTATCTGGCTGAAATTAAAGTAAAGACAAATAAGTCAATGGGGCCTGATGGGATCCACCCTAAATTATTAAAAGAGCTCAGTGATGTAATAGCAAAACCGTTAACAAGGATTGGTTAAAAAAATCTGTTAACGGGAATCGTCCCAGAAGACTGGAAATTAGCAAATGATGTGCCCATTTACAAGAAGGGTAGTAGGGAGGAATCGGGGAACTATAGGCCAGTTAGTCTTACGTCAGTAGTGGGGAAATTAATGGAAACCATGTTAAAGGAAAGGATTGTTGAACATCTAAAAACACATAGATTACAGGATCAGAAACAACATGGGTTTACCTCAGGGAGATCATGCCAAACTAATCTTATTGATTTTTTTGATTGGGTAACAAAAATAATAGACACAGGTGGTGAAATTTAGATTTCAGTAAGGCTTTTGATACTGTACCGCATAGAAGGCTTATCAATAAATTGCAATCTTTGAGCTTGGATTCCAATATTGTTGAATGGATTAGGCAGTGGCTGAGTGACAGGCAACAGAGGGTTGTGGTAAATGGAGTTTATTCGGCGCATGGTCTTGTTACCAGTGGGGTACCTCAGGGGTCAGTACTTGGACCCATTCTCTTTAATATTTTTATTAGTGATATTGCAGAAGGTATCAATGGAAAAGTATGTCTTTTTTAATTAAAAATTTTTTATTTTGAAATATGTCATCATACAAATAAGCGTAGAGGTAGGGCCTCGCAGGGCCGCACAAGGTCATCTGCAATAACTCAGTATAAAGAAAATAAAGAAAAACAGTATATGGACATCTATAAAGTCATCGAAGAGTAACAATAGGACAGCAAAAAACATCCCCAGGTGGGGGGGTCTCATCTATAGAGAAGCAACAAAACTTCTTATAAGTCACATAGAGAAATATTAGAGTCAGGTAGCAAAAACTAAGCATCAGAAAATAATATTCAAAGAGTCCTCAACCAACAACGCAGAGAGTGTGGGGGTAAAAGGGGAAAAATAAGGGGGGGGACCGGGGGAGGTGAGAAGATGGCAGAGGCCAGAACTGTGCCAGCCCTGGCAAGGTCCCATGGGCCGAAAAGACCACGTGGATGCCATGGGGAGTAAGTGGCACCTGGCCCGGGTACTTGGGGACGATGCCGGACACTAGGCCGCAGCTGCGCCCTCCAAGGGCTCCCGGATAGGCCATCAGAAACAAAAAATGTGTTTGGGGGGTGACAAAAATAAAAAATATACTCATATAATTAGGAAAGTCTCAGCAAATGTCAGGTTCAGCTCAGCATGGAAATCTTGGGAAGCATAAGAGATGTTAGTCATCAAGCCGGGTCGAGTGGGTTCAGGGTAAGCAACAGAGCATGAGAGTCCTCTTCAGCCCGTGTCCCTCCAAAGCGCGAAGCCTGAGCAGCCGAGCAGAAAGCCATCAAGCCCACACCAGTCCCCCGCTGCTTCGCGGACGTCACCGAGGTCCATATTCACAGCCCATGCAGGCCCCCAAAAGAGGAGTGAGGTCTGCTGCTTCAGCCGCTGCCGAACTACAATTCGGCCCTGAACGGTGACCCTTTGAACAGGAACCGCATGCAGCCCCAGCACAGGAGTTTGGGTGAGGGTCTCAGGGTGTGCCTGCAATAAAGACAGCAATTGTGGGTACTCCTCCTTCTGGTGTCGATTGGGTTCAGGTGGCTTCAGTAGCAGCGCATCCGCCGCCGCACAGTCCATTGATCTGTGGCCAGCAGCCATCTCCGGGCCAGTCCACTGCTCCCCCACAACCTCGTGCGAGGTATCCGAGGACAGCAGGGGTCCCGGGGAGCCACCCGCTTCCCGCTCGGCAAAAGGGCCCGCCATGGCCGCCACTCCGCATTCGTCAGCTCCGTGTCCCGGAACCTCCCGGCCGCTCCTCAGGACCGACATGATCTGGCGCCAGGTACCTCTGGTCAGCGGCTGCTCATCATCCCCCATCTCTAGCAGCACAGCTTCTAAGCTGGAGAACACTGCCTACAGACCTACGGCAGAGGGAGACGGCAGAACAGCCGAGTGCTGAGCCATGCACCCGACAGCCTCCTTCAGCGCACGGTGATCCACAGAAGCTGGGGGACGTGGGCCCACCATCGCCCCAGCCACCTTCCAGGTAAGGGTCGTCGAGGCCGGCAGAGGCACCGCAGCATAGGGAAACGTGCCCAAACGAGGTCGAGAAGGGATCTCCGGCCTGGCATCGCAGCGGGCTCTCGGTCTAGGCTGCTTCCCGGTAGTAGGCCCCAAGATGGCCACCGGGAGTTGTCGTCGGGCACAAAGTGACAGTCTGTGGTCCGGGGGGGGGGACAATACGGGCCCCGGGCATCACGACACCGGTGGCCAGCTGCTCCAGCCTCCAGGAAAATAAAGCACAGCAGGTAAAGTCGTCTATGGGACCAGGCAAGGGAGAGACGGGTCGGAGCTCCGGAGACACGTGTCTTCTCCCATTCACAGCCAGCCACGCCCCCCGAAAAGTATGTCTTTTTGCTGATGACACCAAGATTTGCAACAGGGTTGACGTTCCTGGAGGGATCAGCCAAATGACAAATGATTTAGGTAAACTAAAAAAAAAAATGGTCGGAGTTGTGGCAATTGAGTTTTAATGTGGATAAGTGCAAGATAATGCACCTGGGACGTAAAAACCCAAGGGCTGAATATAGAATATTTGATACAGTCCTAACCTCAACATCTGAGGAAAGGGATTTAGGGGTCATTATTTCAGAGGATCTAAGGGTAAGTAGTCAATGTAATAGAGCAGCAGGAAATGCTAGCAGAATGCTTGGTTGTGTAGGGAGAGGTATTAGCAGTAGGAAAAGGGAAGTGCTCATGCCACTGTACAGAGCACTGGTGAGACCTCACTTGGACTACTGTGTGCAGTACTGGAGACCGTATCTCCAGAAGGATATAGACATCTTAGAGAGAGTTCAGAGAAGGGCTACTAAAATGGTGTACGGCTTGCAGGAGAAAAGTTACCAGGAAAGGCTTAATGATCTTAACATGTACAGCTTGGAAAAAAGACGAGACAGAGGAGATATGATAGAAACATTTTAAATACGTAAAGGGAATCCACAAGGTAGAGGAAGGGAGTATATTTATAAGGAAACAAAATAGCAAAACAAGAGGACATAGTCTTAGATTAGAGGGGCAAAGGACATTTTTCTATGTTTCTATGACATTTGATTCTACTGGCTGCAGTTCAACTCATCGAACTCGCTACGCCAGCGTCTTAACCGTGAACTCACGGTCTCGATTGCTTAGATGGTAGATTGGGGCTGAGGCGTCGACTGGGAGCGTGACTGCGGCACGGGGTCACGCCCTCACTCCCTAGGTAGCCTGGGATGGGTCTCCTGCAGCTGTCAGCCCACATGCATGACCATGCCTATGGTGGGCACGGATACAGATTCTCCTCCCTTCCATCGCAGCTCCCTGCTGTGACTGCTATTGGTGGTGGAGTCGCGACTTGTGGTATGACTGCTTGCCTGTTGTTAGTGTCTACACCATTGTCCTCCCCTACAGTACCTTTCCCCTCCTTCCACAACCCCTTTTTTTCCCTCTTTCTCTTCTCTTTTCCTTCCCTCTTCTCCCCTCCGCCCTCTCCCCTTTCTTTCTTTCCCTCTCTTCTTATTTTATACCTCTAATTGATGGCTCTCTCCTTCTCTTTTTTACTCCTGTGTTTTTTACGACCACCAGTCCTTCCCTGATATGATGGCATATTTCGCACATTTATCCCACCGCAGCTAGGGAAATATTTTGGACTGAACCACACTGGATTTTGACACTTTCTTACTTTGATTACGGATAACAAACTGAAGCTCCTTGTCTATGTATCCTGTCACCTGCTTATTTTGAATATCAGCTGTACCTCATGGACGTTCCTTGTTATGTCGCTTTCAGACTTAATTTGTCAGTATGTTTTTTCACTCTCATATTATTAATAAAAATTTTTTTGAATAGAAACAAAAAAAGGACATCATCCCTGCAGGAGAGGTGCAGCAACCCCTGACGATCGTTTCGGCCTTGTTGGGCCCTGTCAGGAGGGTATAGCTGACACCCCTCTAGGCACCTCGAGCAAGGGGTCTACGTCTGGATTACCCTGTAGACTTAAAGTGAGCAACAGAGAGGTTTGTGAGGGTCCTAAGAACAAGCAACAGCACTAGTGGCCAGCCTTGGTTGGTGCTGCAGTACCAGTGATTTCTGCAACACCAGCACTTTGTGAATATCCCTTTAAATTTAATCCTTGAACTCAATTTGATTTTCATTTTTGAAAGTATTCAATATCTTCTTGATCTACTTCTCTAGAATCAAATGTATTTTCCATTAAACCATATCTGTACCGTTTGTCTGTACTCCACCACCAGCTTGTGACGATGCCCTCTTTTCAGACAGCAAGCAGTTTTCAGTCTTTCTACCCCTCTTGCACTAGTCATGGTCACTACACCATCCTGCACATAGTGTAGGTGAATAATGTACACCAGGAACATCTTGTCACCCTGAGCATTCTGGTGGAGGTGTACCAAGAGCTAGCAGTGCCTGTATATAAATGTAACTGAGATGCACTAGTAGTATTCAAACATTATGCGTCTTCCTCTCCAGATCAGTCTGAGAGCTCTCCGTAACCTCTGAATACTCCATAAAAATGACTGTTTTTACGGTGTGGTTTTGCTGTTATGATCCTTGGTGTATAAGATACAGTGGTTTGCTTTGTACGGTATGTAGTATGTCTAAGTAGGTGCTTTTGGGCATATATTCTACATGTCACTTTTCAACTACGATGTAAGGAGGAATATACTTTTTCAGCTGCTTTCAGAATAATTTTGAACGTGCAGATGTCTATTCGTATGTCGGATTTAAACTTTCCCCTTGAAAAGTTGAATGTATTGATGGTGAACATAAGGACTCATCCAAGTTTGCCAGGGTAACCCCCTAATATCCCATGTGTTGCTGGAACACAGCCCTCCACCTGTTCTCTAACCTGTAATAAGTTTGGCTTTCCTTTGGTCAATGTTGTGACTTTAATACCGTCTAGTATGGTTGTGTTGGCATGTGTACAAAGTCAGTGAGAGACTTGCTGGCTCACAATGAGCTATGCAGCATCTTCCAGTGTAAATACATGCAGGTGCTGCAGCAGGCAGTGTATCACCGCTTCCTTGCCACATCCTCCTGTAATGGATTCACCAGAAAGCCCCTGCCCTCCTTGTTTGTGAATGCTAGGAGTCCTGACTGTTGATTGGGCTCACATAGATTACCCCTTATCAGTAATGGTGAGTGTAATCAACCTGCATATATATTGTTTTGTGAGGAAAAGAACTATGGCTACGGCTAATCACAGGTGTTGTTAACCCCTTGCTGCTGGAGACCTCCCAGCTGCAAGGTGGTCCTCAAAGCTGCAGGGCGGCAAAGCACACCCTGCAAGCTCTGAGGCATCCTTTGGCCTGGCAGGCCAAGTGCATCATTGGCTGCCGTTTTACAGCCTGATTTCACACAGTCCTGCGGCAGCCTATGAAACACTTGATGCGTTTGCATTGGGGACGAGACGTAAGATGGTATGGGCAGCCAGCAGGGCATTTAGGCCCACCCGCTGTGAGGAACTCCTACCATGCCTCGCCGCAAGAAGAGGTCAGATTAGAAACCTGCATCCTGATAGAAAGAGAACAAGACTGCTTTTGTAGTTTAATTCTGCCATATACATAAATTGAAAAATTTATTTACTTACACTGTGGGGGTGTGTGTGTGTGTGTGTGTGTGTGTGTGTCCGTCCCCCGGAATATGTTTGTCTTGGATCTCGGTAGTGATGTACTCTTAAAGTCAAACTTTGCTATTTTTATTTTTCAGGTTTTATGAATATTGTAATGAAGTAAATATGTCCATTATGAGAATAGAGCCCGATCTTGGGGGTAATTATAGAGTCTTGGCATCCGAAACTTTCTTTCCTCTTTCCATGAGGAGAAAAATGGGATGTCCATTCCCTGCATTGAAAGTAGATTTATAATTCCATATAGATCAAACAGTCACATAAGAAAAGAAGATAAAACCACATATACAGCCACGTTCCTCATTGAAGTGTATATTTCTTTCAGCCATTCTCTTCTTCTGGAGGAAAAAAATAAGATGGAAAACAGAATTCAATTGGATAAATAAATCAGAAAATTGTTGCTACCAAAAAAACCTAAAATGACAATTAGTCTGGCGCTGTGTTAGCATCAATTATACTTATATATATAATAGTCATGGCTGAAATTGTTGGCACCCCAGACATTTTCCAGAAAATCAAGTATTTCTCACAGAAAAGTATAAACACATGTTTATTCCCTTTGTGTGTATTGGAACAAAACAAAAAAAGGGAGGGAAAAAAGCAAATTGGACATAATGTCACACAAAACTCCAAAAATGGCCTGGACAAAATTCTTGGCACCCTTAACTTAATATTTGGTTGCACACCCTTTGGAAAAAATAACTGAAAGTAGGTCACTTCCTATAACCATCAATAAGCTTCTTACGCCTCTCACCCGGAATTTTGGACCACTCTTCCTTTGCAAACTGTTCCAGGTCTCTCTTATTGGAAGGGCGCCTTTTCCCAACAGCAATTTTAAGATTTCTCCACAGGTGTTCAATGGGATTTAGATCTGGACTCATTGCTGGCCACTTCAGAACTCTCCAGCGCTTTGTTGCCATCCATTTCTGGGAGCTTTTTGACGTATGTTTGGGGTCATTGTCCTGCTGGAAGACCCAAGATCTCGGACGCAAACCCAGCTTTCTGACACTGGGCTCTACAGTGTGACCCAAAATCCTTTGATAATCCTCAGATTTCATGATGCCTTGCACACATTCAAGGCACCCAGTGCCAGAGGCAGCAAAACAACCCCAAAACATCATTGAACCTCCACCATATTTCACTGCAGGTACTGTGTTCTTTTCTTTGTAGGTCTCATTCCGTTTTCGGTAAACAGTAGAATGATGTGCTTTACCAAAAAGCTCTATCTTTGTCTCATCTGTCCACAAGACGTTTTCCCAGAAGGATTTTGGCTTACTCAAGTACATTTTGGCAAACTGTAGTCTTGCTTTTTTATGTCTCTGTGTCAACAGTGGGGTCCTCCTGGGTCTCCTGCCATAGCGTTTCATTTCATTTACATGTCGACGGATAGTTCGCACTGACACTGATGCTCCCTGAGCCTGCAGGACAGCTTGAATTTCTTTGGAACTTGTTTGGGGCTGCTTATCCACCATCCGGACTATCCTGCGTTGCAACCTTTCATCAATTTTTCTCTTCCGTCCACCCACAGAGAGATTAGCTACAGTGCTATGGATAATGTTGCGCACTGTGGACAAAGGCAAATCTAGATCTCTGGAGATGGACTTGTAACCTTGAGATTGTTGATATTTTTCCAACAATTTTGGTTCTCAAGTCCTCAGACAGTTCTCTTCTCCTCTTTCTGTTGTCCATGCTTAGTGTGGCACACACAGACACACAATGCAAAGACTAAGTGAACTTCTCTCCTTTTTATATGCTTTCAGGTGTGATTTTTATATTGCCCACACCGGTTACTTGCCGCAGGTGAGTTTACAGGAGCATCACATGCTTGAAACAATCTTTTTTTATCCACAATTTTGAAAGGGTGGCAAGAATTTTGTCCAGCCCATTTTTGGAGTTTTGTGTGACATTATGTCCAATTTGATTTTTTTCCTCCATTTTTTTGGTTTTGTTCCAATACACACAAAGGGAATAAACATGTGTATAGGAAAACATGCGTTACTGCAATACTTTTCTGTGAGAAATACTTGATTTTCTGGAAAAATGTCTGGGGTGCAAACAATTTCGGCCATGACTGTATATGTGTAGCGGGTGCCTCTCAGCCTGCCTGTGGCCTTGTGTTTCCCACTGCAGCTTTATAGGTACACAGTCAGTTTATCAGCCAGCAGCTGTGGGGGAATCCCCCCTCCCTCCCCTGTCTCCTCAATTGCAGGGAAAGCTGATGAATACAGGGAGAACTGCAAGAACAGCAAGGAATTCTGGGACATGTAGTCCCCTACATAGACAGCTCACTATAATCCCTAAAGGGGGAAACTACACATCCCAGCAGCCCAGAGGCAGAGGAGGAGGAGGAGATCTTACAGAGTGACTGCCCGCCCCTTCCTGAGACAGGATGATGAGCACATGCCCGTGGATGTGAGGAGAAGAGGAGCCAGGCCCAGGAGCTTCTCTGACACACTGAAAACGCTGGTATGCTGGATCTGGAGAGAGGCAGCTTCAAGGTTGCTGACAGACATCCTGCTGGAGGAAGGACCCCAGGTGCATCTCTGAGAAGCTTGTGGTGACCCAGTAAAGGGGTTGGTCAGTCAAGCAACCTGAAGAATCAGTCCCAGGATATCTCCCCTTTGGGCCTTTGGACACAGGATTGGTGAGAGGGCACTTTCCCAATCCTCCCTAAGCCAGAACACTGAATGGCTCTTGTTTCTCTGCCTCACTTAGTGAAGGGAACCTGTGATTGCTCTCACACTTGCCGGCCTTATCTGGATACAGACAGTATACTTTGAATATTTCGTCCACTCTACCTAAACTACATCAAGTGCACCAACGTCAAGTTATTTAAAAAACAGAAGGGCCCCATCTATACTCAGGACTCTAGACCCCGTGTGGGGGGGGGGGTTAGGCCTCCAGAGTTAATTAAGTGCACTGAATCAGGTATTGTGTGTAACAGATCATTTGGGGCTGTGGTGCTGGGATGCAGGGGGGAGAGGACTGGCACAAGAAGAGAAAGGTCATTCCTCTGCCCTCCTCCTGCCTAGATTCATAGAACCAAACTAAGTAGAGTTGCTGATTAATCTATTGAAGTGCTGACATACAGTCAGGTCCAGAAATATTGGGACATCGACACAATTCTAACATCTTTGGCTCTATACACCACCACAATGGAGTTGGAATGAAACACAATGTGCTTTAACTGCAGACTGTCAGCTTTAATTTGAGGGTATGTACATCCAACTCAGGTGAACGGTGTAGGACTTACAGCAGTTTGCAGATGTGCCTCCCACTTGTTAAGGGACCAAAGGTAATGGGACAGAATAATAATCATAAATCAAACTTTCCCTTCTTAATACTTGGCTGCAAATCCTTTGCAGTCAATCACAGCCTGAAGTCTGGAACGCATAGACATCACTAGACGCTGGGTTTCATCCCTGGTGATGCTCTGCCAGGCCTCTACTGCAACTGTCTTCAGTTCCTGCTTGTTCTTGGGGCATTTTCCCTTCAGTTTTGTCTTCAGCAAGTGAAATACATGCTCAATGGGATTCAGGTCAGGTGATTGACTTGGCCATTGCATAACATTCCACTTCTGTCCCTTCAAAAACTCTTTGGTTGCTTTTGCAGTATGCTTTGGGTCATTGTCCATCTGCACTGTGAAGCGCTGTCCATTGAGTTCTGCAGCATTTGGCTGAATGTGAGCAGATAATATTGCCCGAAACACTTCAGAATTCATCCTGCTGCTTTTGTCAGCAGTCACATCATCAATAAATAAAAGAGAACCAGTTCCATTGGCAGCCATACATGCCCACGCCATGACACTACCACCATCATGCTTCACTGATGAGGTGGTATGCTTAGGATCATGAGCAGTTCCTTTCCTTCTCCATACTCTTCTATTCCGATCACTCTGGTACAAGTTGATCTTGGTCTCATCTGTCCATAGGATCTTGTTCCAGAACTGTGAAGGCTTTGTTTGGTGTTGTTTGGCAAACTCTAATCTGGCCTTCCTGTTTTTGAAGCTCACCAATGGTTTACATCTTGTGGTGAACCCTCTGTATTCACTCTGGTGAAGTCTTCTCTTGATTGTTGACTTCGACACACATACACCTACCTCCTGGAGAGTGTTCTTGATCTGGCCAACTGTTGTGAAGGGTGTTTTCTTCACCAGGGAAAGAATTCTTCGGTCATCCACCACAATTGTTTTCCGTGGTCTCCCGGGTCTTTTGGTGTTGCTGAGCTCACCGGTGCGTTCCTTCTTTTTGAGAATGTTCCAAACAGTTGTTTTGGCCACGCCTAATGTTCTTGCTATCTCTCTGATGGGTTTGTTTTGTTTCTTCAGCCTAATGATGGCTTGCTTCACTGACAGTGACAGGTCTTTGGATCTCATCTTGAGAGTTGACAGCAACAGATTCCAAATGCAAATAGCACACTTGAAATGAACTCTGGGCCTTTAATCTGCACATTGTAATTGGGGTAATGAGGGAATATCACACACCTGGCCATGGAACAGATGAGAAGCCAATTGTCCCATTACTTTTGGTCCCTTAACAAGTGGGAGGCACATCTGCAAACTGCTGTAAGTCCTACACCGTTCACCTGAGTTGGATGTACATACCCTCAAATTAAAGCTGACAGTCTGCAGTTAAAGCACATTGTGTTTGTTTCATTCCAACTCCATTGTGGTGGTGTATAGAGCCAAAGATGTTAGAATTGTATCGATGTCCCAATTTTTCTGGACCTGACTGTATATACAGTTGCAAGAAAAAGTATGTGAACCCTTTGGGATTATGTGGAGTTTTGCATGAATTGGTCATAAAATGTGCTCTGATCTTAATCTAAGTCACAACAATTTGAAAAACACAGTCTGCTTAAAATAATACAACACAAACATTATATTTTTTCATGTGTTTATTGAACATAACATGTAAACATTCTCAGTGCAGGGTGAAAAAAGTATGTGAACCCCTAGCCTAATGACTTCTCCAAGAGCTAATTGGAGCCAGGAGTGAGCCAACCTTGAGTCCAATCAGTGTGATATTATTGGACGTGTTGCTGAAAGCTGTCCTGCCCTTTAAAAACACACACCAGTTTTGGGTTTACTGGTTTCAAGAAGCACTTCCTGATTTGAACCATGCCTCACAGAAAAGAGCTCTCAGAAGACCTACGATCAAGAATTGTTGACTTGCATGAAGCTGGAAAGGGTTACAAAAGTATCTCCAAAAGCCTTGATGTTCATGTGTCCACGGTAAGACAGACTGTCTACAAATGGAGAAAGTTCAGCACTGTTGCTACTCTCCCTAGGCGTGGTCATCTTGTAAAGATGACTGCAAGAGCACAGCTCAGAATGCTTAATGAGGTAAAGAAGAATCCTAGAGTGTCAGCTAAAGACTTACAGAAATCTCTGGCACATGCTAACATTTTTGTTGACACATCTCCAATAAGGAAAACATTAAACAAGAGTGGAGTACATGGGAGGACACTACGGAGAAAGCCATTGCTGTCCAAAAAGAATATTGCAGCACATTTGAAGTTTGCAAAAGAGCACCTGGATGTTCCACAGCACTACTGGCAAAATATTCTGTGGACAGATGAAACCAAAATTGAGTTGTTTGGAAAAAACACACAACACTATGTATGGAGAAAAAAAGGCACAGCACACCAACATCAAAACCTCATCACCACTGTAAAACATGGCGGAGGGAGCATCATGGTTTGGGGCTGCTTTGCTGCCTCAGGGCCTGGACAGATTGTTGTCATTGATGGGAAAATGAATTCCAGAGTTTATCAAGACATTTTGCAGGAAAACATAAGACCATCTGTCCGCCAACTGAAGCTCCGCAGTGGATGGGTGATACAAGTAATTCAACAAAAGAATGGCTTCAACAAAACAAAATACGCCTTCTGGAGTGGCCCAGTCAGAGTCCTGACCTCAACCCGATTGAAATGCTGTGGCATGACCTTAAGAGAGCGATTCACACCAGACATCCCAAGAATATTGCTACACTGAAACAGTTTTGTGAAGAGGAGTGGTCCAAAATTACTCCAGATCGTTGTGCAGGTCTGATCTGCAACTACAGGAAACGTTTGGTTGAGGTTATTGCTGCCAAAGGAGGGTCAACCAGTTATTAAGTCCAAAGGTTCACATACTTTTTCCACCCTACACTGTGAATGTTTACATGTTCTGTTCAATAAAAACATGAAAACATATGTTTGTGTTGTATTATCTTAAGCAGACTGTGTTTTTCAAATTGTTGTGACTTAGATGAAGATCAGAGCACATTTTATGACCAATTCATGCAAAACTCCACGTAATCCCAAAGGGTTCACATACTTTTTCTTGCAAATGTATAAATATATATATTGTAATAAGAAATTGCTGCGCAGTTACTGCTGCTGTCTGGGTTATTCACTTGAAGGGTTCCCGGTGAGCAGTAGAATATTCTCTTTGAATTCCTGTTCATATATCCAATCATTACCGCAGATTGATTTGTCATTTATCATTATATTTGCCTATTGTTTGATTACTGTTTTAACTGTCCCTCCCATTTTTTTATGCAAACTTAAAGCAAAAGAAATAATTCCCACATTCACTACAAATCGGTGTCCATTTATTGTGGTATTCACTAACATCATTGCCAGGTGTGCCAGTGGGGTTGATATTGTTTTTGGGGTTAAAAGACAGAGTAAGGAACCAGATCTTATTCAAGAGGCTCCTGTGGGGGTAGCGCTACATATATATATATATATATATATTAGTGTGTTTAATATTGCAGAAGCCACTTGCACGTCACAGCAATTCGATGAATTGCATCCCAGAGCTCCTGTGCCACATTCCCCATATGCAGCAAGGAATTCTGGGTAGGATATGCAAATGACATCAATCTCACTTTTCTGCATCCTGAGTCTGTTATTACACAGAACCCTAAATTCAATGCTATGCCACACTGTGGCTTTCTAGCAGAGATAAGGTTTATTCAATCGGTCAAAACCACTCCTAGGGCTGCGCTGTTTCGGGTTTGTTGGACCCTCATCAGCTAGGAGCTAGGCATGATGACCAGTTTCAGAGGATGCCTGGGACCTGTAGGGCAAATCAGTATCTACAAGGGTTGTGGTGGAGGATAAAAAGCCTCCACACTATAATAAGTGTGTTTATTATTGCAGAAGCCACTTACACATCACAGCAATTCGATGAATTGCATCCCAGAGCTCCTGTGCCACATTCCCCATATGCAGCAAGGAATTATGGGTAGGATATGCAAATGACATCGGTCATATATGTTTAATTTTATCTTTTTACTCCTTTTTGTATTTTTCAGTTCCTAATTCCGGGTATTGGGAGGTATGGAAGCCGCACTGTACTGCTATAAGAGGGATGCAAGCTGTCCCTTGCTTTGCCAACAGTTATGCAGGACGGGTGCACTCACATTCAAAAAGGGGGTATGTCCATCTTGTGCCAGCACAAAGCAGGCACATTTCTTCAAATTACCAAAATATAGGTTTTATTATAAGTTTCCTGTTAAAAATAAGCATGACCCTGCCCCATCTGATACACACGTCCATCGGCACAGAGGTCTATGCCAAAGACAGTGTAATATGCAATTCTCTTACAGCCTTGTGATCGGTTGCCAACAATCTGGTTTACAGAGTCAATGGCAATACAGAGGACTGAAACAAATACATTTGTCTGATTCCCCTAAATAATGTAACAGCCACAGAGTGATGTATATATGGGGCCTGGCCCTCATCCGAGGCAAGTTGTGGGTTGAGATAATGGTACATCCCTGTGGAAGTGTACTTGGCAGGTTCATTTAAATGATATCACACTGTGTACCGGTAACTCTCTCTGGTGTCCTTTGAAGTATGAACACGAGTCAAAACCAAGAATATAAAAGCCATGATTATGAAAACCACTGTCTAACCAAAGGTGGGGAGATTTATAAATTTTGCTTTTCTATTTTATATATGATTGTGTGTTTTCCCTTGAAATATATAAATTAAGGGTGTAAATAAACATATTATTTACTTACTAAATCATATTTAGATGGAATTTTTTTAAGCAATACAAATCACATAGCTACTAATACTGATAAAGAATGCTGACCTTTGCTCTGGATCTTGAAATCCTCTGGCAGCAAGCTATCTTGTCTGTTTCCCAACACAAAGGCAAGAAATGAGAGGATAACTGCATCAATGATGGCGATGATAGCAAGGATATAAGCCCAGCGCACCGTACACGCTCCCAGTGTATATTTATCTGTCTTATCCCCACACATACGTTTGACCTCTGCAGAGTCCCATCCATCGGGGTAAATCAGGCATCCGATCATCAGACCTGCAGCTACAAGGGGAAAACTGACAATCTTGAATGGTGTTGTGGAAAGCAAATAGAAAGAGAAGTAGAGGAAGTGTAGCAATCCAACAGCTTAGACAAACATAACAGAGGAAGAAAAGGCTTCTATAAAATACTCTGCACAATAGGTGGTAATAATCAAAGAGGTGAGAATTATCTGTCGTCTTACCTGCTGCCAGCTGCATCCAGGCACAGATTTTGTATACAGTGGCTGAATTGCAGAAGAAGAAAAGGCTAAAACACAACATGGAGCCCATCACGAGGAACATAGACACTCCTACAAAAAACATGGCTGTCTTGAAAGCCCCTGATGGGATACTTTCAAAGTCCAAAGCGCTTCCTTTGCAGATAAGCTCTGAGGTCAGGGCATTACCAATGCAGTAGCTGAACAAGCCGAAATAGCCTGCTTGAGGGGTGTTAAGACTGTCCCCAATCCAGTAAGGTTGGATGAAGACTTCTACCATGATGATGTTAAAACATATTGTGAATACAGCCCATAATACACCGATAGCTCGAGCGTTACGAACATAGTTTGTGTGGTAGATTTTGGCTGCTTCCTGTGCTGGCAGTAACCGAGCCATGATGGAATGGTCCTTCTCAAGTATCCAGGCTAAGAATAAAAGATATATTAGACACCATGTTAAAGAATCATGTGGAAAGCAAATACATGACATGTATTAAAGTGGCTTTCGAGGCAATGTACAATGTGTGGCAGTGTAATTGATATGGGTCTTTGTGTCGGTAACCTTGGCCCTCCAGATGTTTCGGAACTACATTTCCCATAATTATCAGCTACACAAATCAGCTTGGCTGAGCCACATGTAGTTTCAAAACATCTGTAGGGCCAAGGATGCTGACCCCTGCTATAAGCTTTGCGCACGCATTTTTCTAAGCAAGGTCAATTGAGACTCTAAAGTGAACACAGCTCTCCCTCGTTCACAATAGTGTATAGGAAACTAACAGAGGTGTGCATTTCGTTTCAGAATTCTATTGGATTCAGCAACACAAGCCAAATGACAGCGAAATACAGTGCTGTTCAGCGCAGTTCGGTGACAGCAAAATTATCCCATACAGAACCATTGAATGAATGATTCATGTGTACAAATCATATTAGTGCACTGAAACACTAATTATTAACCCTAGCTTTTAAACCTCATCTAACCCTAATCTAACACTAATGAAGCAGCATTTATTGATTTGAAGGTGAAGGAATTCCATTTTTTCAGCTGAAACACATTTTTTAGCCGTGCACACCTCTAGAAACTAATCTTTTGTTTATCCACTATAGAAAACTAATCAATATCCAATATTTTCCATCTGGATTTGGCAGAAACCTCCTTCGACAAAGATAAAAGAGCCACTAACAAAACAACAACAGAATGGACCAAGGGCCCGTGCCTTGATCAGCAATCACTTATCTCAAAGGGTGACGTGAGATAACACTCCCAGAACAGGACTAAACCTGTAAATATAACAAAAGCAAAAACAATATATTTACCAGTGAACCGACCCGGCCGGTCAGTCACTGTTAAGCAGGGAGTGGCAAAAAACAATGGCCAAATGCCTTTATTAAATCACAAAGAGACACTCCCAAATACCAACTAAAAACAACATACACACAAAAGCACAGTGAGGCAAAATTAGAGATATATATTGATCGGAGATACAGCTTGTGTTGCAAAGATGTGGTGCAACCAAAATGCAAGTGGATATGAATAGCAGGCAGCCTCCAAAAATAGGCTGCGTAACCTGGGAGCAAAATCCCCAAAATTGAATGTACATCCAATATACAAGGCTAATGGAAAAAATAAGCATCTCACACAATTGCTGCTATCCCTAATACTGGTCAGATTCTGCTCTTACCATTTTCAGGTATGTCCTGGGTTCAATACACTGAATTGTATCTGATGGGAAGCTTGAGGTGCACCCAACCGATTCCTATAATGACAGACACTCAGTCCAAATTATTACCACGATTCTTGTCCCCCGCTGATGTGTTATTGCCTGACTTGTGTATCTTTGTTATGTATTGTTCATAACTGTTGTAACCAACATTGATTTTGTTTTCATTTCTCTATTCTCACTGGAAATTGATGCTGAGAATGCTTGTCAATTCATATATTCTTGCATCATCTGAATAAAATTACTATTAAAATAGAGTGAACACAGCTGCTGCCGGAGACTCATACGTGTGTCTCTTCAGCAATTTGATCTGGGCCCTCTTGATGTTTATTCATTCATGACCTACTAGTTGCAGAGGTGGAGGATATTCTGTCATCTGCTTCAATATATACACTGCTCAAAAAAATAAAGGGAACACAAACTTAAGACATCCTAGATCTGAATGAATGAAATATTCTTATTAAATACTGTGGTCATTACATAGTTGAATGTGCTGACAACAAAATCACACAAACATTATCAATGGAAATCAAATTGAGCAACCCATGGAGGTCTAGATTTGGAGTTACACTCAAAAATAAAGTGGAAAACAACACTATAGGCTGATCCAACTTTGATGTAATGTCCTTCAAACAAGTCAAAATGAGGCTCAGTAGTGTGTGTGTGGCCTCCACATGCCTGTATGACCTCCCTACAATGCCTGGGCATGCTCCTGATGAGGTGGCGGATGGTCTCCTGAGGGATCTCCTCCCACACCTGGACTAAAGCATCCCCCAACTCCTGGACAGTCTGTGGTGCAACGTGGCGTTGGTGGATGGAGCGAGACATGAAGTCCCAGATTGTGAGTTCCTACGGGAATAGGGCCCTCATCTCCTCCTGTACTGTTTGTCAAATGTTGTTCAATGTATTGTAACCCTGTCTATACTGTGCTTATTGTACAGCGCTGCGGAATATGCTGGCGCTTTATAAATAAAGAATAATAATAAAAAGTCCCAGATGTGCTCAATTGGATTCAGGTCTGGGTAACGGGCGGGCCAGTCCATAGCATCAATGCCTTCGTCTTGCAGGAACTGCTGACACACTCCAGCCACATGAGGTCTAGCATTGTCTTGCATTAGGAGGAACCCAGGGCCAACCGCACCAGCATACGGTCTCACAAGGGGTCTGAGGATCTCATCTTGGTACCTGTCGGGTAAGGGCTATCGGACACAAAATGGCGTCGGTATCCATTTTGTTTTCTGAACAGATAGATAAGATACATCACCAGAATATTTACAGTATTTCCTCAGTTATATTTGCACCCGCGTATACTCCAAGTGCCTTATATAATCAATATATATATATATACTACATATATCTAGGAGTAAGAAATGTTATGTTAGAGAATAAAACTGTTTAGCAGATATTTTCCATTTTACTGAAAGTATAATGAACGAGAGTGAATTTAAAAGGGAATTGTTTTTCTTTTCTCTGATCTACTCCAAGGACGAATCCAAGATTAGTTGCTCGTTATTATTACCTAAGTTCCGTAGTAGTAGCAGGAGTCCAATTAAAACGATGAGAAAGTGAATTGTTTTGGATTAAACTAGATAATAATATGACATCACAGGTGTCAATTAGAGGAACAGGTGTGGTACAAAATTTTGTGATACCATACTGCCCTCAAGCGACGAGAAATAACCTGTAAAACTGAAACATATGGCTTATTTCAAGTTTAGAAATTAATTTTGTGATTGGTCAATGAGGGACAAGGAGGTGTGGAATGAGAAGATATACCGCGCAAGCGAGAGAATTCAGGCGCTTCTTCACAAACATTTTGGGGACAGTCACTGACATTCCAACATCCACACGAGCACTTCGTGGACTCTTGGGGCCATAAGTGAGATGACACTTACACTCCAACAAAGGAGACCCTCAGGCTCACTCATGCACTCTCAAGTCTAAATTGACTAATACTCTCACTGGATCACTAATTCACTCTGGTATTTCCAGATATTCAGAGATACACTACATATCCCACTATCCATAATTGAACAGCGACAGATCTCCATATAGATTAATCAGCAACGTATTATACTGTACACCCTAGTGGATTACATATAATTGCAGGCTGATCGCTGCTCAAGACTGCTACGAAGTCAATCCGAGGTAAATATATGGAGGAGTGATTGATTTTAATTGAAAAGTTGATAAAGAGTTTATCTGTCTTTAGCCAAACTCGTATTCCATAAATCATTAATTATGATATTATAGATTGAGAATAAGGTACTGAAATCACTACTGCAGCGTGATGATGGATACCAAGATTCTTATCAAAATCCAATAATAAACAGATAATATCTGTATCATAGTTAAATTGATTGCGAGTGGCTGTGGATAATAAATTCTACTGTCTCCTTTATAAATTGGCTTAACTTTCCAAGCGGAGAAGATATTCTGAAGTGGATATGCAGATCAAGCAAAACAGGCTATGTTTAAAATGTGTAATCTCTGATATGTGATTAGTGTAACAAATACTTAAACAATTGTTAACTGTTTAAGTAAAAATATATATATACTGTACGTTGTTGTAATAAAAACTCTTTTTGTTGCATCATTGGCTGGAAATGATCTGTGTTTGATATAATTCAATTAACTGATATATCCTATGGTTTTATGAATCTGTATACGTACGAAAAGAATGTAAATTATGTCCATTCTGGATCTTCTGGAATAATTGGTTAAGGCGTGGTTTATTGATTAATCGATTGAGGTTATAAAAGAATGAGAGATTAATGTGGTTCTGCGTTAATTCCGATCATATCTGCTACATTATATGTATTGCTGATAAGGGTTGTGTCTCATTTCTTCTAACTATCGATATCAAGTTGCCTAGAGATTAGTGACACTCCATACCTGGAGGCATTTCACTGAAATCAACGTCTATCCTAACAAATCATCTGACATACCTAATGGCAGTCAGGCTACCTCTGGCGAGCAGATGGAGGGCTGTGCGGCCCCCTAAAGAAATGCCACCCCACACCATTACTGACCCACTGCCAAACCGGTCATGCTGGAGGATGTTGCAGGCAGCAGAACGTTCTCCACGGCTTCTCCAGACCCTGTCACGTCTGTCACATGAGCTCAGTGTGAACCTGCTTTCATCTGTGAAGAGCACAGGGCGCCAGTGGCGAAACTGCCAAACGTCCTGCACGGTGTTGGGCTGTAAGCACAACCCCCACCTGTGGACGTCGGGCCCTCATACCACCCTCATGGAGTCTGTTTCTGACCGTTTGAGCAGCGACATACACATTTGTGGCCCGCTGGAGGTCATTTTGCAGGGCTCTGGCAGTGCTCCTCCTGTCCCTCCTTGCACAAAGGCGGAGGTAGCAGTCCTGCTGCTGGGTTGTTGCCCTCCTACGGCCTCCTCCACATCTCCTGATGTACTGGCCTGTCTCCTGGTAGCGCCTCCATGCTCTGGACACTATGCTGACAGACACAGCAAACATTCTTGCCACAGCTCGCATTCATGTGCCATCCTGGATGAGCTGCACTACCTGAGCCACTTGTGTGGGTTGTAGACTCCGTCACATGCTACCACTAGAGTGACAGCACCGCCAGCATTCAAAAGTGACCAAACCATCAGCCAGAAAGCATAGGAACTGAAAAGTGGTCTGTGGTCACTACCTGCAGAACCACTCCTTTATTGGGGATGTCTTGCTATCTGCCTATGCTTCCCACCTGCTGTCTATACCATTTGCACAACAGCATGTGGACTTGACTGTCAGTGTTGCTACCTAAGTGGACAGTTTGATTTCACAGACGTGTGATTGACTTGGAGTTACAGTTGTGTTCAAAATTATTCAACCCCAATGCTGTAAAGGGTTTTAGGGAATTTAGTGTACATTTGTAATTGTATTCAGAATGAAATCCTACAAGGACTTTTTAAAGAACCATATGCAACTAAAATGACATCAATTGGTTTTGTAATACAGTAGTAAATGTTTCTTTTGTGAATTCTTCATTGACACAATTATTCAACCCCTTAAAGACTACCACTCTGAAGAACAGAGGTTCATTCAAGTGTTTTCAATCAGGTATTGAAAACACCTGTGGATGTCACGGAGCAGCAATAAAGCATAATAAGTACCAATTAGGCAGCTTTAAAATGACTGTGATACTCAGCTCCTTCTAGACATTTACTGGTGTGGTTACAAACATGGTGAAGTCAAGAGAATGGTCCAGGAAGACAAGAGAAGAGGTGATTACTCTTCACAGGAAGGGCAATGGCTATAAGAAGATTGCAAAGATGTTAAACATACCAAGAGAGACCATAGGAAGCATCATTTGCAAATTCAAGGCAAAGGGCACTGTTGAAATGCTACCTGGTCGTGGCAGAAAAAAGATGCTGACTTCGACTGCTGTGCGCTACCTGAAGCCTAGAGTGGAGAAAAGTCCCCGTGTGACTGCTGAGGAACTGAGAAAAGATTTGTCAGATGTGGGTACTGAAGTGTCAGCTCAGACAATACGGCGCACACTGCGTAATGAAGCCCTCCATGCCAGAACTCCCAGGCGCACCCCCTTGCCGTCTCCAAAGAATAAGAAGAGTCGACTGCAGTATGCCAAAAGTCATGTGGACAAACCACAGAAGTTTTGGGATAGTGTTCTGTGGACTGATGAAACAAAATTAGAACTGTTTGGGCCCATGGATCAACGCTATGTTTGGAGGAGGAAGAACAAGGCCTATGAAGAAAAGAACACCTTGCCTACTGTGAAGCATGGCGGGGGGTCAATCATGCTTTGGGGCTGTTTTGCTTCTGCAGGTACAGGGAAGCTTCAGCGTGTGCAAGGTACCATGAATTCTCTTCAGTACCAGGAGATATTGGATGACAATGTGATGCAGTCCGTCACAAACCTGAGGCTTGGGAGACGTTGGACCTTTCAACAGGACAATGATCCCAAGCATACCTCCAAGTCCACTAGAGCATGGTTGCAGATTAAAGGCTGGAACATTTTGGAGTGGCCATCGCCGTCACCTGACTTAAATCCGATTGAGAACCTCTGGTGGGACTTAAAGAAAGCAGTTGCAGTGCGCAAGCCTAAGAATGTGACTGAACTGGAGGCTTTTGCCCATGACGAATGGGCGAAGATACCCGTAGATCGCTGCAAGACACTTGTGTCAAGCTATGCTTCACGTTTAAAAGCTGTTATAACTGTAAAAGGATGTTGTACTAAGTACTAAGATTGAATGTCACTTGGGGGTTGAATAAAACTGATAATGATGTGAGCACAGAAAAGACATTTGTGGTTATTTCATTATAAATATTATGTTATATTTGTCTGACCTACACGTGCCTCTTTGATTTAATTGTAAGCAAGATGACTGAATGATCAAAATCAATGTCAAACTGGCCAAAACACTCAATTTCAGTGGGGGTTGAATAATTTTGAACACAACTGTACATTGTGTTGTTTAAGTGTTCCCTTTATTTTTTTGAGCAGTGTATATATCCAGAGCGCAACTGTGACCGCAGACAGCAGCTGTGGACCAGTATCTGACGCCTGCCTAAAACAATGGTAGAGGTGGGAGGTAAGGCAAGACTAGATGGATTTGGGATGAAATAGTTGGTTGACTGATGGGAGAATTGCATGATGGGAGGCACAGTGAGATTACCTCACTCTGAATTCTCCCTGCTTTCACCACATTAAAAGTAATGGGACAAGAAATGGAGAGGTAGGAAACGATAAAGGAATCGTAGGAGAAAAATAGGGTGCAAGGACAAACATTAGGGTAAGGGGAAACCCAGGGCTGTGAAATGAAGCCCACTGGATTAATGGGAGACTTGGGGGAGGTCGGGATTTTAGAAGACTGAATAGAGTGATGGAGAAATAGTGTGGGGTAAAGGTAGAAAAACTGTTTGGTATCAGGCAGAAAGATTTCTGACAAACTGAGCTAAATGGGACAGGAAGGAAAAGAGCCACATAGGAAAGAAAACCAGAAGGTGAAAGAAAATGGACAGACAGGAGATGGGGATTGGGAGAAATGGAAAGACAATGGGGTCAAATTTTGGTCTACGGTAAATGCATTTGGACATGGAGATTAATATAGCAATGGTAGAATTCGTGAAGTCTTTCATCCACACAGTCACTTTGTAAACAGCCTACAATATGTTCTTGCAACAGCACTAATTTATGCACAATGTATCAGAAAAACAAAGATTGATTATATTCGAGTAGGACAAGATAATAAACCATGTATGGTGCAGCCTCCAAGTAATGGGTCCTTAATATCTTGATTATTGCCTTTTGATATGTTAACAGGAATTTCCAAGGCAAAATTACACACAGTGTACACACATGCAAAATGGAACACTTTCCCCCAGGCATGCCCCCTGTAATGAAGATGATGTAGGTAGATAATTTGATGTTGAGTAGTGTATTACTACTAGCTTTCATGGGAGATAATGATTGCTGTGGTTAATATGGGTAGTGATGGTTTCCCTGGATTGGTGTATGTACAGTCAGGTCCAGAAATATTGGGACATCGACACAATTCTAACATCTTTGGCTCTATACACCACCACAATGGAGTTGGAATGAAACAAACACAATGTGCTTTAACTGCAGACTGTCAGCTTTAATTTGAGGGTATGTACATCCAACTCAGGTGAACGGTGTAGGACTTACAGCAGTTTGCAGATGTGCCTCCCACTTGTTAAGGGACCAAAAGTAATGGGACAATTGGCTTCTCAGCTGTTCCATGGCTAGGTGTGTGATATTCCCTCATTACCCCAATTACAATGTGCAGATAAAAGGCCCAGAGTTCATTTCAAGTGTGCTATTTGCGTTTGGAATCTGTTGCTGTCAACTCTCAAGATGAGATCCAAAGAGCTGTCACTATCAGTGAAGCAAGCCATCATTAGGCTGAAGAAACAAAACAAACCCATCAGAGAGATAGCAAGAACATTAGGCGTGGCCAAAACAACTGTTTGGAACATTCTCAAAAAGAAGGAACGCACGGTGAGCTCAGCAACACCAAAAGACCTGGGAGACCACGGAAAACAATTGTGGTGGATGACCAAAGAATTCTTTCCCTGGTGAAGAAAACACCCTTCACAACAGTTGGCCAGATCAAGAACACTCTCCAGGAGGTAGGTGTATGTGTGTCGAAGTCAACAATCAAGAGAAGACTTCACCAGAGTGAATACAGAGGGTTCACCACAAGATGTAAACCATTGGTGAGCCTCAAAAACAGGAAGACCAGAATAGAGTTTGCCAAACAACACCTAACAAAGCCTTCACAGTTCTGGAACAAGATCCTATGGACAGATGAGACCAAGATCAACTTGTACCAGAGTGATGGGAATAGAAGAGTATGGAGAAGGAAAGGAACTGCTCATGATCCTAAGCATACCACCTCATCAGTGAAGCATGATGGTAGTAGTGTCATGGCGTGGGCATGTATGGCTGCCAATGGAACTGGTTCTCTTGTATTTCTTGATGATGTGACTGCTGACAAAAGCAGCAGGATGAATTCTGAAGTGTTTCGGGCAATATTATCACATTCAACCAAATGCTGCAGAACTCATTGGACGGCGCTTCACAGTGCAGATGGACAATGACCCAAAGCATACTGCAAAAGCAACCAAAGAGTTTTTGAAGGGACAGAAGTGGAATGTTATGCAATGGCCAAGTCAATCACCTGACCTGAATCCCATTGAGCATGTATTTCACTTGCTGAAGACAAAACTGAAGGGAAATGCCCCAAGAACAAGCAGGAACTGAAGACAGTTGCAGTAGAGGCCTGGCAGAGCATCACCAGGGATGAAACCCAGCGTCTGGTGATGTCTATGCGTTCCAGACTTCAGGCTGTGATTGACTGCAAAGGATTTGCAACCAAGTATTAAGAAGGGAAAGTTTGATTTATGATTATTATTCTGTCCCATTACTTTTGGTCCCTTAACAAGTGGGAGGCACATCTGCAAACTGCTGTAAGTCCTACACCGTTCACCTGAGTTGGATGTACATACCCTCAAATTATAGCTGACAGTCTGCAGTTAAAGCACATTGTGTTTGTTTCATTCCAACTCCATTGTGGTGGTGTATAGAGCCAAAGATGTTAGAATTGTGTCGATGTCCCAATATTTCTGGACCTGACTGTACCTTTTCAAAAACAATAGCTTTATAGGACAAAGAAAATGGGCATTGGATTTACTTTAACAGATTTTCCAGTATACTAACCACTCTTACTACTTGATAAATATTAGATCATGCTGCACTTTAAAGAAGTATAGAGACACGCAGGGTCACATCGAGTGGGGATGCTTGGGAACGTAGTTTCTCCACTATATTTTCAGGAGGAGCAGATCTCCCTTTTTCCCCACACTGAAAAAGCTTTTAGGTTTCAATCATGTTTTAGTAAATCACCAGAAAAAAAATGTTACTACTATTATCACAGTGATTCCCCAAAACCCAGCTTTTCATTATATTTAAACATTAATATCAAATTTGAGTGAGGAGCGGCAGGGTAAGTGCAACATGTCAATGGTTTGTTAGGGAACAGAAATGAACGAGACCCCTGGAAACACTGATAGTTGTGATGGAACTTCAAACTTTCATTCAGCCAGCACTTTGCAGTATGTCAAAAAGAGACAGATGGACTATTCATTGAGATGCAGAGATGGATGGATTAAATAATCAGGTTGGAATCGATAGATAAATGTAAATACTGACCTTAATAGCAGTTCCCAGTTTTCCTCATTCAGGCATTAGAACGGTATATTTAAGATCATGAAATTCAGCCGTTCGCTTTATGTAGGACAGGGATCGGTCTCGCGTGTCCCTGCCAACTAGAAGGATTTCATTAATGTGCCTGAAATAGTATCCACTCCTGAATTGAGCCTTGTAACACTATGCTGGTTCCATCTGCATTATTCATCCTCGGCTGGTGCGCTATTGTATCTTCAGACCAGGCGTGTGTAGACGCTCCATTCATCCTCCCAGTGTACTCTGGGAAAACAGGTAATCTTCTTACTAATCAGTTTAATATTATTTCAGGCTGGAGGATTAGAGTGGATGCCCAGTGAGGCCAAAACAACAGTCACATTTTGTGGCCTGGTTTATCAGAACACAATGAGCAATGTGTAAAATATATATTTTCATTATGTTTGTTTGTTTTTTTTCATCTTGCTCAGACCTCCTTCACAATAGAGAGCAAGTAAATAAAGAAAATTACATTTTAAATTAGAATCTAGCTAGTGTTCATCATCAGTCTCCACAGATCACAGGAGGGGAATGTGCTTTTTTTTTTTTTTTTTTTTTTACAGTTCACGAAACGTATGAAACATGCACTGATTGGTGCATTAGGGGCTTATTTTGTAATCATCCAGTTGGATTATTTTGACCCACAATACGCACTTGTAATTCCTCAATTCGTAAAAAATAAAATCTATGTTCATGATATATATACTTTAATATTTTTATTAGTGATATTGCAGAAGGTATTAATGGAAAAGTATGTCTTTTTGCTGATGACACAAAGATTTGCAACAGGGTTGACGTTCCTGGAGGGATCAGCCAAATGACAAATGATTTAGGTAAACTAAAACAATGGTCGGAGCTGTGGCAATTGAATTTTAATGTGGATAAGTGCAAGATAATGCACCTGGGACGTAAAAACCCAAGGGCTGAATATAGAATATTTGATACAGTCCTAACCTCAACATCTGAGGAAAGGGATTTAGGGGTTATTATTTCAGAGGATCTAAGGGTAAGTAGTCAATGTAATAGAGCAGCAGGAAATGCTAGCAGAATGCTTGGTTGTGTAGGGAGAGGTATTATCAGTAGGAAAAGGGAAGTGCTCATGCCACTGTACAGAGCACTGGTGAGACCTCACTTGGAGTACTGTGTGCAGTACTGGAGACCGTATCTCCAGAAGGATATAGACATCTTAGAGAGAGTTCAGAGAAGGGCTACTAAAATGGTGTACGGCTTGAAGGAGAAAAGTTACCAGGAAAGGCTTAATGATCTTAACATGTACAGCTTGGAAAAAAGACGAGACAGAGGAGATATGATAGAAACATTTAAATACGTAAATAGCAAAACAAGAGGACATAGTCTTAGATTAGAGGGGCAAAGGTTTAAAAGTAACATCAGGAAGCATTATTTTACTGAGAGGGTGGTGGATACATGGAACACTCTTTCAGTAGAAGTGGTAGAGGCCAAAACAGTAATTGAATTTAAGCAAGCATGGGATAGGCATAAGGCTATCCTAAACAAAAGATAAATCCAGGTTAAGTATCCATGTAATTGGGCAGACTAGATGGGCCGAAAGGTTCTTATCTGCCGACATTTTTCTATGTTTCTATGAGGCATGTTCTGGGCACCAGACAGACAGCCACCTAGAGAAAGCTCCCCTGTGACGGTGAGGCTTTAATAGCAATCTACAAGCTTTGAAGTGCAGATGGGAATCCAGATGGTATACTTCATGACACCTACACTCCAAACACCACACAAGGCCCTCGGTGCTGACAAGGCCATTTCTGGCTCCAAAACCCAATACTATGTCCAGACTAGTGTTTTCTAAGATGCTGACAGATCGTGACAGCCATGGCCCTTCTTCACTGGCCTCCTCTGACAGTTCTGAGGAACCCATAAATTTACACAATCTCTTACAAAATCTGCCTACTAAAGACAATTTGGCTAGCACCATACACCTTCAATCCTCCATTTCTGGGAAAATGATGGCTGTGGTCAGGGAACAGGTGACTGGAGCAGAACCAACGGACTGTGCTCAAGTCCTACAGCAGATGTTATCAACCTTGGCCCTTTTGGAACTGCTTCTCCAATGCCAATCAACCACTCATTAAATTGCAGAGCATCATGAGAAATGTACTTCCAAAATCAGGATTGGTAGAAACCCATAAAACACATGGAGAGGAACATGGGGGGGGGGGCAGGGTTTGTGATAATCATGTCTGTCATTAACAAGAGTAAGGGGGCTCCCAGAAGGGGTAACAACCTCTTATGAGATTTAGTTTAACAATCACACAGTAGTCAGTCCAAACCTCTACTGTGCCCTTAATACAACCATACATATTGAGCGACGCCACAGAATCTTATGACCTAATGTCCTGAACTGCCAATATATTTTGTTTAGAGATAAATTGAAAAGAACCTATAATGAGAACACATAACTTTCTTATTCTTCGTTTTGGGCATTCATTGATCTCTCTACATCGAGACACTTTAACGGTTACCTTATTTCCAGATGATACCTCCAAATGCTTACCACGGCCTTGTGGGGCAGACATTTTCACTACAGATGGTTGCAC
Organism: Leptobrachium leishanense; assembly: GCA_009667805.1. Taxonomy (NCBI): domain Eukaryota; kingdom Metazoa; phylum Chordata; class Amphibia; order Anura; family Megophryidae; genus Leptobrachium; species Leptobrachium leishanense. The sequence goes on along the minus strand of CM019064.1, from coordinate 323,752,949 downwards.
AACTTCAGTCTTGAAATATACAATGGTGACAATAGGACCTTGTATGTGGAGTTAGACTTACCTGGACTTGCTCCCTTCCACTCTTCCAGCAACTTACCTACCACCTACCTGAACTCCAGAAAGGGGGGCTCCTTAGACACCACAGCCACTATTTCACAGTTGCCACAGAAAGGGAGAAGGCAAGTAAAAAAAAAAATCGGCTCTAGCAGTCTAGCTTGCCTTTTCCAGGGTAGGTGCTTTGTTCATGCCTGGCCCCGGAAAGCCGCAGAGAGCAGTCGCTACTGGCAGCACCACTGACATTGTTCCCTCCAGGCCAGACTAACTTTTTTTTACACTTTTTTGGACTAGCAAAGGCTTTAGTTGCATCAAAGATCAGATAACTGGACAATATCTCATGTCAGCGTTCACGCTCTGAAGAAAATATCTATGGATTATACAAATGTCCATCGACATTTCATTTTGCATTCAAGGAATGCAGGGATTTGTAGGCAATACAAATCTGGGAGACCAGAGTATGAGATCCCCTCTCCTACACTCTTGAGGCGGTGGTGCAGACAGAATGTAACTACACATGTGGTAAAAGTGCACTTGTTATGGGATCTATTTATAAAGTTTTTTTCCAGTAAGGATACATTAACATGTCTCTCGTTTTCAAATATGTCCTGGGCAGGGCTTTTTTTCTGGAAAAATAGGTGGGGTTACTCACGCCAGGGAAAAACTGATTATTTTGACTATTTTTGGTGTCCTAATAAATACTCCTTTATTAACCCTTTAAGGACAGAGGCAATTTTACAAGTTCGGAACGCTTCTAAAAGTAGAATTCCAGTTATTTGCCTGTTCAACCATAATTTACCTCTTTCATATTAAGTGCAACCAGCGGCGTAGCTCACGATGCTGCCAAGACGCCCACTGTCATTTTTACTTTGTGGCGTGCAGGCAGCAGATAATGTGGCGATTCTAGGAGCAATACCAGCCTTTTGGATGCAGAGCAAGGGGGCAACGCCGGACTGCGACAAGGACACAGGCACAGAATTTTACGCACAGCAGCCTGTTTTAAAGACAAATACATGCATTTACACACACAGTCATACGTTCACATACATAACCATATCTCCCCTACACCCCAGGGGTATGTAGCAATAAAACTCACAGTAATGTGCAGTGTGTATGAACGTATCCCAGAGCTCCAGAGCAATAAAACAAAATAATGTGCAGTGTGTAGGAGTGTATCACAGAATCCACAGCAATAAATCTCCCAGTAATGTGTGGTGTGCGTGAGCGTACCACAGAACCCATAGCAATAAAATTAATGGGCAGCTCACAGGGCTCAGATTATATCCCAGCATTACAGTAGTTAATGGCCACCTCACTTGGCACAGATATCCCAGCATGTGTGTACTGCTCAACTGTTAAGATTAAGATTTTTTGGAACCTGATCTGAGTCATTTTACTGTTTACATTATAACACATTGCAGGGCAGAGCCAGCAGAAGCCACTCACGCACTCGAGGATCAGATTACATGTGCAGTTACTGCTTCACAGACTGAACTGTTACAAACGGATCATTCAGTCTGAGCCGAATCACTCAGTTCAGTGGAAAAGATCCGGATCAAAAGAATGATTCGTTCATGGATCAGCCATCACTACTCCTAGTGGAGAGTCAAGGAACTGCAGCAGTGCAGTGAATAAATTATAATTTAAATTCCGGGGACATAATTTGTCTCCTCAATCCGTGGACTGTCCCTGGAAGTCGGGGACGAATGGTCACCCTACCTCAGCAGCCCTGCATGTTACTAGCTACCAAGATTTCTCCCAGTAAGCCAGTGTGACATTTCCTGCTGGTAGGTGCAGGTACTCAGTACTGGTGAGTACCAGCTGGGAAAAAAGCACTGGTCCTGGGTATCACAAATTGAGCTATGCTGTGGGAATCTAAGTTACCCGGTCCCCTTGGCCTGTCCTTTTAAACCAGGACTAACCTGAGGTGAAGTTAACCAGCACCATGAACAAATTAATTTTCAAAATCTGTTCTGCAACCCACATACAGTAAAACCTTGGATTGAGAGTAACTTGTTTGAGAGCGTTTTGCTTGAAGAGCAACCACTTTTTATAAATTTTGACTTTATATACAAGTGATGTCAAAGTACGTATGCTTTGTCTGCCGAGCGTCACGTCACAACTGAGGCCATGGTCACCTTTCCTCCCTGCGTCCGTTTCAGCTTTATGGCAACTTGAGGGGGAGGGCCACACTGTGAAACGTGCGTAATAGTATCGCACATTACACCGGATGTGCTGAAACCCTCCCAACAAATAGTGATAAACATCCTGCACAATAACTCTCCTCCTCTCTCCCTCCCACCAGCCACAATTCTTCTCGAAGGCAATGTGCAGGTTTGTTTTATTTTGACTTTATACTGTACAGTATTTTGTATTACTGTAATCATTTTCATATGAATAAATGATTGTGGAACCAATTGTCAGATTTTCCATTATTTCTTGGAGAAAGTCGCTTTGATATAAGAGTGCTTTGGATTACAAGCATGCTTCCGGAACAAATTATGCTTGCAATCCAAGGTATTACTGTATATGCATAGCACAGTTTTGGAAGACCTCTGCCCTGCATTGGCACAACTTGAAGCGAATATTTGACATTTAATGATCATGGAACATTTTACTTAAATTGTGGTCTGTGGCTGGATACATCCCTGCAATCTTGCCATTTCTTCCCCCTTACCTGCACAGATTTTATAGGGCATTCTCTCCTCAGATGTTAATGTTCTTCTATTCTCACTGGATTGTACTCCATAGTATGATCTAGGTATTCAATTTCGTGTTTGGTTTTGCTTTTTTTTTTTAAACTAGACCTCTAAAGCAGCCCGATGACCAATGTTGCTGTGTTCATTAATAAAGATAGAATATAGACTTCCACTTTTCTGACAACTGATTGCTCTGCTTTATCAAATATACTTTTGATTATGGTATCAATAGGAACAAAAGTACATCATTTTCAGTTTGGTTTTTACCCCATCTTTTAGGACTCCTCTCCCGCTGCCCTGGTTTGGTGTAGAGCAGCAGCACATCTGCAAACAGCTCTGAAGTAGCACCTATTATTATCTTTAGCTCAGTCTGGCACTAAACTGTGTGCTGTATACAGGTCGATAAATTGGCTAATCGATTAACCGACAAAAATAGTTGTCAACTGTTCTCATCAACAGAAAAAATGTGACAAACCATTTAAATACAGAATGATACGTATCTTATTTTGCTCCAGGAACGTCTCCTCCTCTAAACGTTCAAGAAAGGTCAGGTAAATATATGGTAAGAGCAAATCTAGATAAACAATAAGAGTAACATGGCGTAATAACATCACAAAATTGACATATCACACTGGCCCCCTAAGGGTTACACTCACAAGATTGTGGAAATATTCAGGCACCTCAATAATGGCTGCTTTCTGTTGCCGGGCTTGGGACATAACCTCCGTGTTGCTCCCTTGGTGGGAAAGGAGAAAAAACAGCCGCTGCCAATTTAAGGCGCTGGTGTGATCACCATATAAAGTCCCAAAAGTCAGCAGGAGGACATAGGCACTGACTCATCCGTTATAATAATGTAACTTTATTAAAACCATAAATTTGGGTTAAAGCACCAAAGATTCAAAGCGTTTCGTGGTCTCTAACCACTTCTAGAATCTGACTGTCCATTGTCTCTTACCCACTTTATATAGCTCCCCGTTCGCGGTCTCTATCTTCCTCAATCATCCAATTCACCGTTGTCTCCGCCCGCTGACCGGAAACTCCAGTCCTTCGCTTTCATTTTCCATAACCAATCAGCGATCGCTATTCCGAGCATGCTCCGACTACCATCTTTGAAGTCCCTTTATCCCGGCCTTCTTCTCATCTCAATACCCGTGCTGTGTTCTTTTCTCAAGCATCTCGGAGCCAACTAGCTTCAACTTCATATGCCTATAAATGCAAATATCATAACATCTGGCATTTTTCTGGCGCAAAAAACCCCAAAAATACATATAACTATTAAAACATCATAGAATTAATGTATGGAAAATACAGATAATTATAAAATGTATAAAACTAATGAAATAGAACAATTTACTTATGCTAACGTACTTCACAGACAGTTAACAATATCAATTTCTGAATTTAACCCCCCATGCTGCCACGTTCTTAATTTATAAATCCAGCTACTTTCTTTCCTAGCTAAAATCTTAATACAATCTCCTCCTCTCCAATCGGGGGACACTGATTCAATACCCATCCAGATTAAGTTCTCCTCTTTAAATAAAGGACATTTCCCACAGTGATTAGAAACACTGTGTTCAATTTTTTTCCATATGTTATTCATATGCTCTAAGATGTGTACTTTTAATTCTCTTTTTGTCCGGCCTATATATTGGGCCCCACAGGCACATACAGTTGTGTTCAAAATTATTCAACCCCCACTGAAATTGAGTGTTTTGGCCAGTTTGACATTGATTTTGATCATTCAGTCATCTTGCTTACAATTAAATCAAAGAGGCACGTGTAGGTCAGACAAATATAACATAACATTTATAATGAAATAACCACAAATGTCTTTTCTGTGCTCACATCATTATCAGTTTTATTCAACCCCAAGTGACATTCAATCTTAGTACTTAGCTTTTAAACGTGAAGCATAGCTTGACACAAGTGTCTTGCAGCGATCTACGGGTATCTTCGCCCATTCGTCATGGGCAAAAGCCTCCAGTTCAGTCACATTCTTAGGCTTGCGCACTGCAACTGCTTTCTTTAAGTCCCACCAGAGGTTCTCAATCGGATTTAAGTCAGGTGACGGCGATGGCCACTCCAAAATGTTCCAGCCTTTAATCTGCAACCATGCTCTAGTGGACTTGGAGGTATGCTTGGGATCATTGTCCTGTTGAAAGGTCCAACGTCTCCCAAGCCTCAGGTTTGTGACGGACTGCATCACATTGTCATCCAATATCTCCTGGTACTGAAGAGAATTCATGGTACCTTGCACACGCTGAAGCTTCCCTGTACCTGCAGAAGCAAAACAGCCCCAAAGCATGATTGACCCCCCCGCCATGCTTCACAGTAGGCAAGGTGTTCTTTTCTTCATAGGCCTTGTTCTTCCTCCTCCAAACATAGCGTTGATCCATGGGCCCAAACAGTTCTAATTTTGTTTCATCAGTCCACAGAGCACTATCCCAAAACGTCTGTGGTTTGTCCACATGACTTTTGGCATACTGCAGTCGACTCTTCTTATTCTTTGGAGACAGCAAGGGGGTGAACCTGGGAGTTCTGGCAAGGAGGCCTTCATTACGCAGTGTGCGCCGTATTGTCTGAGCTGAAACTTCAGTACCCACATCTGACAAATCTTTTCTCAGTTCCTCAGCAGTCACACGGGGACTTTTCTCCACTCTACGCTTCAGGTAGCGCACAGCAGTCAAAGTCAGCATCTTCTTTCTGCCACGACCAGGTAGCGTTTCAACAGTGCCCTTTGCCTTGAATTTGCGAATGATGCTTCCTATGGTCTCTCTTGGTATGTTTAACATCTTTGAAATCTTCTTATAGCCATTGCCCTTCCTGTGAAGAGTAATCACCTCTTCTCTTGTCTTCCTGGACCATTCTCTTGACTTCACCATGTTTGTAACCACACCAGTAAATGTCTAGAAGGAGCTGAGTATCACAGTCATTTTAAAGCTGCCTAATTGGTGCTTATTATGCTTTATTGCTGCTCCGTGACATCCACAGGTGTTTTCAATACCTGATTGAAAACACTTGAATGAACCTCTGTTCTTCAGAGTGGTAGTCTTTAAGGGGTTGAATAATTGTGTCAATGAAGAATTCACAAAAGAAACATTTACTACTGTATTACAAAACCAATTGATGTCATTTTAGTTGCATATGGTTCTTTAAAAAGTCCTTGTAGGATTTCATTCTGAATACAATTACAAATGTACACTAAATTCCCTAAAACCCTTTACAGCATTGGGGGTTGAATAATTTTGAACACAACTGTATAAGGAGATAGATCACCCCTTTGCTTCTGCAATTTATGAAATTCTTAATACCAAAGGTTTCTCCTGTTTTACTGCACTTAAAAGATGTAGTTTTTCTGTTTTTTAAAAATCTACATGCTTTACAATTCCCGCACTTATAAAAACCTGGTTGTTGTTTTAAAAAAGAATCTATTACTTTATCTTTCTGTTGTTTTGGCAAAAGAGGAGGTGCTGATTTTTATATATATATATATATATATATATATATCAGATGGCCATGTATAGGTTATCTGTATTTTCCATACATTAATTCTATGATGTTTTAAAAGTTATGTGTTTTTTGGGGGTTTTTTGCGCCAGAAAAATGCCAGCTGTTATGATATATGCATTTATAGGCATATGAAGTTGAAGCTAGTTGGCTCCAAGATGCGGGAGAAAAGAACACAGCGCGAGTATTGAGATGAGAAGAAGACCGGGCTAAAGGGACTTCAAAGATTGTAGTCAGAGCACGCGCGCATGCACGGAATAGCGATCGCTGATTGGTTATGGAAAACGAAAGTGAAGGACTGGAGTTTCCGGTCAGCGGGCGGAGACAACGGTGAATTGGATGATTGAGGAAGATAGAGACCGCGAACGGGGGGCTATATAAAGTGGGTAAGAGACAATGGACAGTCAGATTCTTGAGGAAGTGGTTAGAGACCACGAAACGCGTCGAATCTTTGGTGCTTTAACCCAAATTAATTGCTTTAATAAAGTTCCATTATTATAACGGATGAGTCAGTGCATATGTCCTTCTGCTGACTTTTGGGACTTAATATGGTGATCACACCAGCGCCTTAAATTGGCAGCGGCTGTTTTTTCTCCTTTCCCACCAAGGGAGCAACACGGAGGTTATGTCCCAAGCACGGCAACTCCAAAAAGCGACCAGAGTGGGGTAACAGAAAGCAGCCATTATTGATGTGCCTGAATATTTCCACAATCTTGTGAGTGTAACCCTTAGGGGGCCAGTGAGATATGTCAATTTTGTGACGTTATTACTAGGGATGAGCCGAACACCCCCAAGTTCGGTTCGCATTCGAACAATTTCAAAAGTTCCAGTTCGAACGTCAACACGAACCGAACTCAATGCAAGTCAATGGGATTCAAAAGTTCGATTTTTAAGAGTGCCCTCCAAGAGGGCATATATGCAACATATTTGACATGAAAGGTGTATGGGGGTTCGGGTAGTGCCAAGGACAAAAAGTAAAAAAAATAAGTTTTTAAAGGTACAGTGAGCTTTCTGTGAAATAAGGGTTAAAAATAAAAGCGAAAAATTCCTTCAGATATCGTGCCTAGGTGGTCCCCATAACCTGCCCGTGAAGTGGCGGATTTGTTGGATGTATAGAAACATTTAAAAACAAAAAAATGACATTTCAAATGACGGTAAACGGTTTTCCTTTAATCTATTCATAAACAACTGCTTGGGGTGGCAGCCTGTATGAAAATACATTTTAGGACGCGCAGAACAAGTTTAGTGATTTTTTGGCTAAATTATGGTGAAACTTACCCAGGCTTTGGATGAATGTAACAATAGGTGCTTTAAAATTTGGCCTTTAGTGTCGGCAACAGTGCCGTCACACCGTAACCCTTTTGTGGTATTGTGGAAGAGTGCAGGGTTGGACCATGCGGTCCTATATTAAAAAGATATGAATCTGGTAAAGGCGTCAGTGCTAGGGATGCACCGATACCACTTTTTTAAGACCGAGTACGAGTACCGATACTTTTTAAAAGTACTCACCGATACCGAGTACCGATACTTTTATTTAATGTCATGTGACGCTTTCCAATAGGAACAGACCTCATAAAAATTTATGAGATTGACCGCAGCTCACATGGATTTGCCCCCAGCTCACATGGGTTTGCCCCCAGCTCACATGGGTTTGCCCCCAGCTCACATGGGTTTGCCCCCAGGTCACATGGATTTGCCCCCAGGTCTCATGGATTACCCCCAGGTCTCATGGATTTACCCCCAGGTCTCATGGATTGGCCCTCAGGTCTCATGGATTGGCCCCCAGCTCTCATGGATTTACCCCCAGTCTCATGGATTGGCCCCCAGCTCTCATGGATTTGCCCCCAGCTCTCATGGATTTGCCCCCAGCTCTCATGGATTTGCCCCCAGCTCTCATGGATTGGCCCCCAGCTCTCATGGATTGGCCCCCAGCTCTCATGGATTTACCCCCAGGTCTCATGGAGTTGGCCCCGCAGCTCTCATGGATTGGCCCCGCAGCTCTCATGGATTGCCCCGCAGCTCTCATGGATTTGCCCCGCAGCTCTCATGGATTTGCCCGCAGCTCTCATGGATTTGCCCCGCAGCTCTCATGGATTGGCCCCGCAGCTCTCATGGATTTGCCCCCAGCTCTCATGGATTGCCCCGCAGCTCTCATGGATTTGCCCCGCAGCTCTCATGGATTTGCCCCGCAGCTCTCATGGATTTGCCCGCAGCTCTCATGGATTGGCCCCCAGCTCGAACGCTGGGGAAGCTGGCCGTGTGCATGTAAAGCACGCGGCCAGCGTTACCTCCGGCGCGCCAAATACTCACCCTTCCTGAAGTTCCGGTCTCTGGGCAGTGATGCGGTCACGTGGCCGCCGGGCGCATCTGTGACGCGGCCTCCAGCCGAGAGGCCGCGTCACAGGAGCGCCCGGCGGCCACGTGACAGCATCACTGCCCAGAGACCGGAACTTCAGGAAGGGTGAGTATTTGGCGCGCCGAAGGGGAACGCTGGCCGCGTGCTTTTCATGCACGCGGCCAGCTTCCCCAGCCCCGCGGATACCGGCAAGCCGGCCCAGCGCCGGCTTCCGGTATCGGCGGGATGTATCGGGCCGTTTGCACGAGTAACAAGTACTCGTGCAAACGGCAATATCGGCCCCGATACCGATACTAGTATCGGTATCGGTGCATCCCTAGTCAGTGCACCCAAATATTGTGCCTTTGGTGCCAGGCCAGCAAGTGCCATTATACAGTAACCCCGCTGTGGTATTGTGGAAGAGTGCAGGGTTGGACCAGGCTTCCCTATATTAAAATGATATGAATATAGTACAGGAGTCAGTGCACCCAAATATTGTGCCTTTGGTGGCAGAAAGTGCCATCATACAGTAACCCCTCTGTGGTATTGTGGAAGAGTGCAGTGGTGGAGGTTTTGTGAATGCAGAAGCTATCCCCGATCTATTCAGTTACGTCAGCATCAGGGGATTGATAGCTGCTGATCCAGGACTGATTCATTTTTATAAATGTCAGCCGGTCTACAGAGTCGGTGGACAGACGCACTCTTTTGTCTGTGACAAAACCTCCAGCGGCACTGAACATCCTTTCAGAAAGCACGCTGGATAAAGGGCAACCTAGTAGCTGCATAGCATATTGGCTAAGTTCTGGCCAGTGATCCAATCTCAACACCCAGTAAGCCAGTGGATCATCTACTGGAAAGGTATCCAGGTCTGCCCTTGCCCCTAGGTAGTCCTGCACAATATGGTGAAGACGCTGGCAATGGGCGCCTACATTTGATGTCCCTGGGCGTCGTGGACTAAAAAAAATTGGAAAAGGCATCAGTCAAGCGGCCCCTTTCACCACTCTTCCTCTGATCAACCACAGACTCAGAAGCACCTGTGTCATCACTTGTGTAACACCTTTCCAGGCACTGGTAGGTTACCAAGTGTCGCTTTGGAGCGTCAAGTTTTTTCATCCTGTGCTCCCTCTGTGAGGGCAGGATGAGCTCTGCAACTTTACCCTTGTATCGTGGGTCAAGAAGGCTTGCCAACCAGTAATGTTCCATCTCCTTGATAGCACAAATCCTTGGATCCTTTAGCAGGCTTTGCAGGATAAGGGAGCCCATGCAGCGTAGGTTGGAGGTGGCATTAGCTTCAGAGTGTTCCTGGTCAATGAGGAGGATGACCCCATCGTTCACTTCCTCCTCCCAGCCACGTACTAGTCCTTGGGTTTTTGGGCACACAAAACCCTCCCTTGAGGAATCCCCACCTTCAATGCCCCACTACTTAAATATTCCTCCTCCTGTCTGATCGGAGGAGGACCCGCAGGAATGCTGTCTGCAGAAAGACTGGGGCTTTGAGAGCTAGGGAAGGCCTCCTCTTCCTCCTGCTGCTCTGCCTCTAGAGCCACATCTAGAATTCCCCGCAGAGTGCGCTCCAGCAGGAACACTAAAGGAATTGTGTCACTGATGCATGCACTGTCCCTGCTCACCATCCTCAAATGGGGACAGTTCAGTGCATGCATCCTTGATCATCAGCCACTGCGGGGGGGGGGGAAACAAGTTGACCTGAACATGTCCTTGTGCCATACTCACACAGGTACTCGTTGATGGCCCTCCGCTGCTTGTGCAGACGCTGCAGCATTGCCAATGTCGAGTTCCACCTGGTGGGCATGTCACAGATCAGACGGTGTGTGGGAAGGTGGAATTCTCTTTGAATTTCTGCCAGGCGAACACTTGCTGGGAATGACCGTCTGAACTGGCTGCAGACTTTTCTGGCCTGGTTGAGAAGCTCTGCCAGCCCTGGGTACCTGGTTAGGAAACGCTGTACCACCAGATTTAGGACGTGTGCTAGGCATGGTACACGCGTCAACTTACCCTGGCGTAGGGCGGAGAGAAGGTTGTTGCCATTATCACAGATGACCATTCCCAGCTCAAGCTGGCGTGGTGTTAACCATCTCTGCACCTGCCCCTGCAGAGCTGACAGAATTTCTGGCCCGGTGTGGCTCCTGTCCCCTAAACAAACCAGCTCAAGCACAGTATGGCATCTTTTTGCTTGAGCCATTGCGTAGCCCCGTCAGGCGTCGGTTTAACTGCCACTTCACCAGAGACACAGGAGGAGGAGGAAGAGGGAGAGGTGGTGGTGGAGTAGACAGACCTCATACAAGCAGCTTTCTGGAGGCGTGGTGGATGAACAAGCTCCAGCACAGAACCCAGTCTTGGATCCCTCCCAGCTGCAATCAGTTACCCAGTGTGCCGTGAAGGAAATGTAACAGCCCTGTCCATGCTTGCTGAACCACTTGTCTCTTGCTGACTGCCTTTCCCAATGACTCCATAACATTTTCTTCCACGTGCTGGAATGGCCTTCCGTGAAAAGAAATGGCGTTTTGGAACCTGCCACTGTGGTACAGCACATTCACGGAAGGAAGCAGAGTCCACCAGCTGGAAAGGCAGCAGCTGCAATGTGAGTAATTTTGCTAAGCTGGCATTTAGACCCTGTGCTTGGGGATGGTTGGGACTATATTTTTTCTTACGCTGCAGCAGCTGGGGCAACGTAATCTGACTGCGTAAATCTTCAGCTGATGGGATGCTGTCACATTGTGAGGAAGGACCTGGTACATCCATTACTGTAGCATCATCCCTGTCAGTGGAGGTTGTAGCAGGCAATGATATGGCAGGACATACAGTGGGGGTAGAGACAGATGAGGAGGAGGATCTATGCAAAGTATTGTGCCAACAGGATGCGTGGCAGGTGGTCATATGTCGACTCAAGCACGTAGTACCCAAGTGTCCGGTGTCTTTCCCACGATCCTCATCTGACAGATTACAAATAGCAATGGTGCAGCAGACAGCAGAGTTCCTGGATGTGTGCTTTGAGACAACAGCGCTCCGCACCTGAGCAGCTCTGACATCTGATGCCTTGGACTGGCTACGGCTGGTCATAGAGAACGTTGTGCCTTCTCCTGCTCACTTGACTCCTCTGTTCGATCAGGCACGCAGGTGGAGTCAGGGGGTGATGACAATGATGAGGTCACTATCTCCTCACTGGAGCCAACTTGGTAGTATGCTGCAGCTGCTGGGGCAACATGAGTGCCAGTTATTTGTGTGTCACTGGCACCCCTTCCTCTAGGTTGATGATTATACTCCCTTCCCTCAACCTCAGATTGAATCAGAGCACTGTAGTTTCTGCGCATCCTCAAGCAGCATGTCACTGTAGTCAAACAATTCAGCTGACTCCTCGTCCATGACGACTAGAGGCTGCTTGCCCTCTTATCTGTGTCTGGGAGCGTCTGCCTGTCCTTTTTGGTCTTTCTGACATGGTGAGTGATATATAGATTAAAAAGATATGCAGTACTCTAATCTAGATAACAGTTGAATCAAAGATTTCCAGAACTCTGGTATAACTCCATGAGACACCCTGATAGATTACAATTCCCAGAAACCTCCTATAACTCAGTGAGACCCCCTGGTGGGTGGCAGTGACAAAGACACAAATTACAATTCCCAGGAACCTCCTATAAAATCAGTGAGGCCCCCCTGATTGGTGGCAGTGACAAGACAGCAGATTTCTGCGAATTGTAATCTGCTATAAGTATGTGGGACCCCCTGATAGCTGGCAGTGAGAAGACACAGATTAGAACAATTCCCAGATATTTTGTATAAATGACTGACACCCCCCCCCCCCCAAAATAGTTGGTGGCAGTGAGAACACACAGATTACCACAATTCCCAGATATTTTGTAGAAATTACTGACCCCCAAAATAGTTGCTGGCAGTGAGAACACACAGATTAGAACAATTCCCAGATATTTTGTAGAAGTGAGAACCCCCCCAATATAGCTGGTGGCAGACTGGCAGTGAGAACACATGCTAACAGAATAATCTCCTCTCAAAAAACACGTGCTGGGGCTGCAAGGGACGCCTTATATAGTGTGCTGCGGGACTTAGCTCTGAGCCCATGATTGAGCCTTGGCATAGTCTTGCACCTAAACTGGTCAGGTGCAGGCTGTAGCCAATTAAAAGCTTCTGGTCAGTGGAAAAAGTGCATTGTGGTCCATTGTGGGCGAACAGGCAGAAATTTTCGTAGTTCGCATCGAACTCCGAACGAACCAAACAGCTCATCCCTAGTTATTACACCATGTTACTCTTGTTTAACTGAACTGTTCTTATCACATACTTGTTGTTTCAACCCTAGGGATTAAAAAAAAAAAACACAAATTGGCCACAAATCAAAAGATCTAAGCTTTATTGCAGCATCTTAAAGATTAAACCAATGTAACACAAATAGGCAAGAAATAAAATACAAATGTTTGTAGTGTCCGATATCATGCCTAATAGGTTTCATGCAGTTTGCATGGAATCAAAAGTGCAATCCAAATAGAAAAAATAAATATTCCTACATGGGTAAATAAGAGGCAGGTTTAAAATAGCTTTTCATGAAACTGCAGCAAGACAAATCCAGATGTTAAACCTTTTAGAACTTGCATCAAGTTTGAGCTTTTACAGCAGGTAAGTAAGCAGCAGGTATGTACAGTGAAGAAAAAAAATAATGAAATGGACACACCTAATGTCAAAGCAGCATTTGAGTTTTCAGGAAACAGGAGAAACACAATATTGTGACCAGAAAACACATACATACATTAACTAATGGCATCTCTCACCACTGCTATAGAATATGCAATTACTGGCTAAACAAAGAAGAATGCAACAGGTCTCAGAACTGTTATACATACGAACATGCCATTACGATTTACATTGTCACTTCAAGTGCATCTTTCTACCCTACAAAAAGCAGGGAGCTTGTCTCCTGCTCTAAGGTTTTACTCTAGATGGCAGCTTCAAAGACGTTACGAATATCACTCCCTGTCATCCTGTAAATATGTATATGTTCTGTAAACCTATACAACATGTCTGATCTATACTCCATACTACTACTGTGCAAAGTGACTCTAGAGCAGTGGTTCTCAACCCGTGGACCCTCAGGACCCACAGTTGTCCTTGGTCATTAAGTCGCGGCCCAAAAATAATTGAATTTCAGAAACATTATAATTTATTCCACAAAACAACGTGCACAATATTCTACAATGTATGCACTTTTTGAACAATTTTGAAAACAAACGGTGATTCTTTCCAAAATGGATAGTGCAGTAATCACATAACTAGTGAAAACAAAAGTGCTGTTGAGGCAAAAACACAATAAAATAAACTGTAATTGAAACATATGAGATTAATTAGAACTTAAGGGAAAACTGGGGATGCTTCTTGCTCTTAATAAGTGTCTCAAAGTCTGGGGTGAGGGTAGATAAAGCAACTCTAATTTAATTCGCTACTGAACGAATAATATAATATTATAAAAAACTTAAACTCATCTGCTCCTCTGCCGTCCGTTTCTGACACTGTGCACATTATTTTTTCGCAGCAGCCTGCCCTCTCGGAGCCTATGCAATTTGCGTAGCTGAACGCTACGCGAATTGCATAAACTCAAGCTGACCAAGAGATTGAGAAGTCTGCAGTGCGTGTCTGGCGCTGCCTACTTCCTGAACCTACGCTCTTCAGTGCCTCAGAGAGACACTGAAGACCAATGGAATAGCTTGGACCAATGGGAAAGCACCATTGGTCCAAGCCAGTCAAAAAACTCCATGAGAGACTGGCCTATATAAATATACTTTGCTTCACTGAGATGTGCATTGTGCACAGTGGCTCCTGGTGTTGGGAGTACAGAGCTTGCCACCAGTCACTGAGTCCCATCCCACACCTTCCCATTACAGATTCTTTCCCCTCGCACCTTGCCATTACAGAGTATCTTACCTGATGCAGCGAGTCCCAGGTGGCGAGTCGACTGGGAACATTCAGAGGTAGCCGCACCGCCTGGGACCCACTGCCACAGGTAAGATGTATCAGAGGATCCCAGGCATTAGAGATGCCTGGGTGCCCTTGCCCCACGACCCACTCCGCCCCTGGTCGCGACCCACTTTTGGGTCGCGACCCACCACTTGAGAAACACTGCTCTAGAGCATCTCCAGTTCTCTGGAGAAATTATCAAGCAAAGACCTGTGGATTAACATGCAAGTGCTCCTTTTTGATTGTGTTCAGTTTGGCCCTTTCTCTCGGTTTACACTTTCTGCACACTTACAACACATATACAGGGTTATTCAGAGAGGTGAAAGTAGGAGAATTACTGGAGAAGTGAAAATTCTAGGTCAATATAGCCGAATTGGAAAGTGAGATAAATTGGAGAATTTTTCTGGTTTGGCTATTTTGAACTAGAATTTTCACCTCGCTCTGAATAACCCTGATAGTGTCAAGTAGGTTGCCCCTGTGTACACTGGTGGCCAAAATTGTGGATACAAACGTTTGCAGTTTAAAGTATATAAAAAAATCTCTAAAAATGTCATAGCACAAATAAAATTTAATATAGTAAACTAATCCCATAACAAAAAAAAAAATCTTTAAGTTCAATTTTGGCTGGAAATGTACCATAATGCATCTTGGCTATTAATTTCAAGTTTGTCACAATGTGTTTTTTCAATGACGTGTTGGATAGCCTTTGGCCTTTCCTACTGCCTGACACCTTCAAGGCATTGACTCTACAAGTCTTTTGACATCCTCTTCTGTGATCAAACAATGCCAGGAATGGATTATAGCCTCAATGAGTCCTCGCTTGGATTCTTGCTCGAGACCATGGGTTTCAATCTTGACCACAGATTTTCGATGGGATTCAAAGTCAGGGCTATTTCCAGGCCAGGGAAACCAAGGAATTTTCTTATCAACCAAAACTGACAAAATCAGGTGTATCCACAATTTTGGTCACTAGTGTACATCCAACTCATGCTTGTGAACCAGTACATTATTAAAAGGCCTCGACACACCAAGCATGATGCGACATGCAGTGTGTGGTAGTGGCGCTCAGTGTGTCTTACAGTTTTTGTGTGCCGTACTGCCGGTAGGTCATGTAACTGAGCGTCAGGCAATGAAAATATTGAACTATCAGAGCATACGTATAAAATTGATGCTCCTATCAAACCGATTAGAAGTTCAAATAACTCTGCCTCCCTGTGCTAAGCCTCGGATGCCAGCCACAGCATCGCCCTGCAAGAAAATTTGTGCGGCGTGTCACAGCCTTAAAACTAGGAGTCAAGAATGTGTGACGTTATTGAACGTATTTTTTTCCATCCAATTACAAATTATTTTCATTGTTTTATTAGAGGTGGATTTCTAATTACCATTCCAATATTGAATTTAATGGCTACAGTTGCGATCATTGCTTATTGTTTGTGACTCTGAAGTATTCCGATTTCAGATGTTAATGCAGCAGCTGGGTCACAATAGGCCTTGTTAAAAGTAGCTGGTAAGGGATACAAGTTCACAACGTTTTTTTTCCTTAGTGCAAGCCTTGACAAATTTGCTTTGAATCTAGGAGCCAGCTACAAAAGTTAGGAGACAACGTTCCGGCGAGGATTCGCCTTTATCAAGGTATACCTTGATAAAGGCGAATCCTCACCGAAAAGATGGGAACATTGCTTCTGCATCTGGGAGTTGGTTTGTACTGACCCAAATGATGATTTTAGCTGCTTCTATTTATTTATCACTTTGTTACCCGGTGCTTTTTGCGGTTAGGTATTTTTTGTGCATGTGGTCTTTCAGCAACTTTTTTGAGCCTAGAAGTGTAGACCGTTACTTCTAATATCAGTTTGGCCGCTCTGATATCTATTATATTATTTGTGTTAAAACAATATATCACAATTTACAGATGTTATTTGTTTACTTATTTTCTTTGCTCTGTTGTCATCGGACAACCTATTTACCCACGGCAGGCAGGCAGAAACACGCACACACCAGGGCTGAATACAGTTAATGTAAATCTAGGAGACCAGAAGAAAACATTGAAGCCAACTAGATGTTTTTAGATGCCAAAGACTGCTTTTAGATTGGTGTAAAATAAACTGGAAATTTAGGAGCCAGTTGTAAAATTCTAGAAGCCAGTTGCTACCAGGCTCCTGGCTTTCTCAAGCCCTGCCTTAGCACATCCCTGTAGCCAGCAACAATGAAATATCGCCCAATGTGTTTTATGTTGAAAACCCTTTAAGCAATGTGATTTAAAAGGAAACTTACGGTTTCAATACGGATCCAAAAGAACAAAACAAATTTTAAATTATTGCTTCCAGCACTGGTCCCTATTGGTAATATTTTGCTCACAACTGTACACTAGTTAGTGCACACTGTATTGTTTAAAGAATACAGATAGAAAGATCCGATGCATAGGTACATTGTATATAAATATATGTAGATACAGTTGTGTTCAAAATTATTCAACCCCCACTGAAATTGAGTGTTTTGGCCAGTTTGACATTGATTTTGATCATTCAGTCATCTTGCTTACAATTAAATCAAGGAGGCACGTGTAGGTCAGACAAATATAACATAACATTTATAATGAAATAACCACAAATGTCTTTTCTGTGCTCACATCATTATCAGTTTTATTCAACCCCAAGTGACATTCAATCTTAGTACTTAGCTTTTAAACGTGAAGCATAGCTTGACACAAGTGTCTTGCAGCGATCTACGGGTATCTTCGCCCAATCGTCATGGGCAAAAGCCTCCAGTTCAGTCACATTCTTAGGCTTGCGCACTGCAACTGCTTTCTTTAAGTCCCACCAGAGGTTCTCAATCGGATTTAAGTCTGGTGACTGCGATGGCCACTCCAAAATGTTCCAGCCTTTAATCTGCAACCATGCTCTAGTGGACTTGGAGGTATGCTTGGGATCATTGTCCTGTTGAAAGGTCCAACGTCTCCCAAGCCTCAGGTTTGTGATGGACTGCATCACATTGTCATCCAATATCTCCTGGTACTGAAGAGAATTCATGGTACCTTGCACACGCTGAAGCTTCCCTGTACCTGCAGAAGCAAAACAGCCCCAAAGCATGATTGACCCCCCGCCATGCTTCACAGTAGGCAAGGTGTTCTTTTCTTCATAGGCCTTGTTCTTCCTCCTCCAAACATAGCGTTGATCCATGGGCCCAAACAGTTCTAATTTTGTTTCATCAGTCCACAGAACACTATCCCAAAACTTCTGTGGTTTGTCCACATGACTTTTGGCATACTGCAGTCGACTCTTCTTATTCTTTGGAGACAGCAAGGGGGTGCGCCTGGGAGTTCTGGCATTGAGGCCTTCATTACGCAGTGTGCGCCGTATTGTCTGAGCTGAAACTTCAGTACCCACATCTGACAAATCTTTTCTCAGGTCCTCAGCAGTCACATGGGGACTTTTCTCCACTCTACGCTTCAGGTAGCGCACAGCAGTCGAAGTCAGCATCTTCTTTCTGCCACGACCAGGTAGCGTTTTAACAGTGCCCTTTGCCTTGAATTTGCGAATGATGCTTCCTATGGTCTCTCTTGGTATGTTTAACATCTTTGCAATCTTCTTATAGCAATTGCCCTTCCTGTGAAGAGTAATCACCTCTTCTCTTGTCTTCCTGGACCATTCTCTTGACTTCACCATGTTTGTAGCCACACCAGTAAATGTCTAGAAGGAGCTGAGTATCACAGTCCTTTTAAAGCTGCCTAATTGGTGCTTATTATGCTTTATTGCTGCTCTGTGACAATCCACCTGATTGAAAACACTTGAATGAACCTCTGTTCTTCAGAGTGGTAGTCTTTAAGGGGTTGAATAATTGTGTCAATGAAGAATTCACAAAAGAAACATTTACTACTGTATTACAAAACCAATTGATGTCATTTTAGCTGCATTTGTTTCTTTAAAAAGTCCTTGTAGGATTTCATTCTGAATACAATTACAAATGTACACTAAATTCCCTAAAACCCTTTACAGCATTGGGGGTTGAATAATTTTGAACACAACTGTATATTTATAATTCTATCACACCCACTCTCCCCTTATGCTCAGATACACAAGAGGACAGGAAAGGAGAAATAATAGAAGACAATTTAACTGTCAGGAATTTAAAGAAAAAATTTTACAGCCAAGTGAATTTCATAATTTTTCATAACAGGCAATATTATATAATAATGGAATAAGAGCCAAAACACAAAAGGTGGATCAGTAAAATGGCAATTTGTCGCTATACATATCTGCACATGTATTTTTTAAAACAAAAAAAATGTGTACACAAATTAAACCATTGCAGTGTGATAATCCCCATGTGATTTGAGGCAGCTGTCTCCAAAATTAAGCAATGGATTAAAAATCCAAAAGGCAAAATTAATTTGCGTGCCATGCATTTATATCTGAAAAGGTAAGGTGCGCGCTCTTATAACTAGTGTTTAAAACCGGTTAAAAAAAAAAAAAAACTACCATGTAGGCATCATGTCTGGAAACCAAACTCTGCCAAGGTGTTTTGACACCTCCCAATGGATTTGCTCGACATTATACTTCTGATCAGGGATTAACACTTCCTCCATTATGGAAAGCTGGGAAAGACGACCTCCACACATCTTCACAAACTCCACAAATGCAGAGCAAGAGACTTCACATTCCCCAAGTCCAATGGCGCTCAGACTCTTGCAGCGCTCTGCAATGCGAATCAACTCCTCATCCAGGGGCCTGAGTCCATTTGCACAAACCACCAGCTCCACTAGCCGGGGACATGTCATACCAACCCGACCAAGCACTTCCTTGCTGACCGATCTCCCGAAGTACAGGTGAGTGACTGGTGTTTCGTAGCGGAAAAATGGGTCAAATTCTTCTTCATAAAGGAAAAAGTACATGACCAAGTTCACTTTGGGAGAATGCTTAATCAAAGCATCCCAGCTGCTTTTCTGAATGGTGTGAAAGTGCGTTTGTCCTGGGTTCTCACTCACGACGTCAATGCGGAGATGTTCCAGGCGGACGTGCTTCTCAGAAGACAATGCAAGGAGAAGCTCATCACTTAAAAGATAATAGTTCAGGGCCAATTCCCTGAGCCCGTGACATTGATCGGCAACACAAAGTATTCCTAACAAAAAAGATCAAAATTTGATTACTTTTCAAAAACAATTTAAGTTTATAGTTCATGCACGGGATTATTATTATGATTATTATTAACTCAAATGCGAAAGAAAAAAGGAAAATCTAGTTAGTCTTGCGATTTCGGAATACATTTTTAGGTTAACAAACATGCTTCGTTGTCTTTAGCCTCTTACTAATGTTACTATGATTTGGCTTCAACATGTTAAACAGACCCACCACTCTTTCCAGAGGTCTTCACAAAACTGGTGTATGAACATGAATGTCCTTTAAGATTCAGTAAAAAGCTTGTGACCACCCTTAATGCATTAAATGTAATCAAAATAAGCAAAAAAAGTTTAGATTAAAAATAAATGGTACTGCCACTGTGCAGGGCAAGTATTGGTGCAAGTTCAAGTGCAAGTAATGGTGCAAGGGGGAAGTCTGTACTTATGGCGCCACCTGGTGGCTCTTTAGGAGAGGAAATGCCATTTCTGGCAGCAGTGATAAAACACAGCAGCGTGGGACAAAAAAAAACACATGGGGGAGATTAGGCAGATGCTGTGTAAATCTCCCATTTATTGAAGGGCAAAAAAGTAGGGATGCACCGATACCACTTTTTTAAGACCGAGTACAGATACTTTTGTTCAAGTACTCACCGATACCGAGTACCGATACTTTTATTTTATGTCATGTGACCGCTTTCCAAGAAGAACAGACCTCATATAAAGCCCCCAGGTCTCATGGATATGCCCCAGCTCATGGATACTGCCCCCCCAGCTCACGGATAATGCCCCCCCAGCTCACTCTCCGCTCATACTTACCTTCCTTTAGCGACGCCGGGAAAGTCTTTGCGCGCGCCATCCTTGGAAGGTCCCCAGCCGCGACCACTTGGGACCATGTGATTGTGGCTGGGGTCCTTCCAACGAGCGCACGCTGGGAAACTTTCCAGGCGTCGCTAAAGGAAGGCAAGTATGAGCGGAGAGCAGCTGCAGGGCCTGTCTGAATGCTCTATCTGCATTCGGACAGGCCCTGCAGCTGCTCACTTTGTTTATACTTACCTTCTTTAGCGACGCCGGGAAAGTTTCCGCGCGTGCGCTCGTTGGAAGGACCCCAGCCGCGATCACATGGTCCCACGTGGTCGTGGCTGGGGACCTTCCAAGGAGCGCACGCGAAGACTTTCTCGGCGTCGCTAAAAGAAGGTAAGTATAAACGAAGTGGGGTGAGCAGCTGCAGGGCCTGTCCGAATGC
Organism: Leptobrachium leishanense; assembly: GCA_009667805.1. NCBI lineage: Eukaryota > Metazoa > Chordata > Amphibia > Anura > Megophryidae > Leptobrachium > Leptobrachium leishanense. Next base: position 323,732,019 of record CM019064.1, on the reverse strand, counting down.
AGACAGAGCATTCGGACAGCCGCCCCAGCCCCTAGGATGCCGGCAAGCCGGCTCAATGCCGGCTTCCGGTATCGGAAAAAAATATCGGGGTACTGCACGAGTACCAAGTACTCCTGCAGTACCCGGTATCGGCACCGATACTAGTATCGGTGCAACCCTACAAAAAAGGAAACTCTTCAATAGAATAACTGTTCTTAAAGGACATTTTAGAATTGAATAACACTGATCATAAATAAGACTTCAGAAGAACCACCATGGGCAGTTTTATCCGTTTGACATTATGCACAGCAACTCAAATTCAAAACAGTTTTTCTGATGGAAGAAAATGGACATGCACATTAGACCAGAAATGCCGGATAAATCAAAATACTTGACATTTTGTTTACACACAACACTAGCCCAATTAAAAAAAGGCATTTTGCAAGTCTCAAATCAATTTGAATTAGTCATTAAGCAAGATGAAAAGGCTCATCAGTACAGTGTGTAAAAAAAAAAAAAAAAAATTTCTGCAAGAACTTTATGCTTTACTTTTAATTCAAGAAATAAACCTTACCTGCTGGAGAGACATGAGGACAGCTGCTCATCTTTAAAAGCTTCAAGGTGTCACTGTTGTTTGCCACTAGCACCTTTAAGGATGGGTCATCAACTGGAGTATCATCAATTTTGAGTGATGAAAGGGATTTGGAGTTTACAAACACAACAGTAAGTGCAGATATGAAGTGCGACTGGAAGAGATAAAATATATATGCTTAAATAAGGTAGGGCTCAAAATTTCAAGTCCCGAGCTACTAGCCAGGTCTTAGGAGTTACTCGCCACCAGTTGCCCCACCCAACTCTTACCCTGCACTTAACTCTGCCCATAAACACACCCTGTTAAATTATATTATGAATTGACAGTTAAAGGGACACAAAAAAAAAAAAAAAAAATCACCCCCCGTTTTTTAATCCTAACCTATCCCTATTCCCTTAATAAATAGTTTTTTTTTTGTTTATGTAACTGTAATACTTACCCTAAAATCCTCATGTTTCCAGCAGTGTTTTTTTTTTCATACTCACCTCCCTCCTCTTCCGCTCCCGTCCTCCTTCCATCCGACTTGCCTTCTGGTTTACGTGAGAAGCGCGCATGCGCACCTCTCACGTAAGCCAGCCAATCGGCAGGCTTCCTCCCGGCTCCCTCTGAGGATTAGTGTTGCGCGCAAGAGGATGCGTGCAACACTAACCCTCAGGAGGGAGCCGCCAGCTTCTGCGGTGAGTTGGAGACGTCATCGCACTGAAAGCGCGATGACGTCTCCTACTCGGCAAAAGTCGGCAGAAGCGGGAAATATGATTCCCGCGCTGCTGACTGACAGCTGGGAGGGCGGAGTAAACTCCTCCGCCTCTCTCAGCCGTTTTCAGCATTTTCTGCTGAACCGCTGAGCGGAGGAAGGGGGGACAGAGGGCAGGATACTCCGGGCATCATGACCACCTAAAATAGCTTAGGTAGTCATGTTGCCTAGAGTGTCCCTTTAAATGTGTGGTTTGTGTGGGCGTATCACAGAGCTGTACAGCAATAAAACTCACACTCCTACACACCACATATTACAGAGTTTTATAGCTGTGGAGTTCTGGGATACACTCATGCACACGCACATTACTGTGCGTTTTATTGCTGTACAGCTCTGTTATACAGTAATGTGTGGTGTGTATGAGTGTACGTTTTATTGCTGTACAGCTCTGTGATATACACACCGCACATTACTGTATAACAGAGCTGTGCAGCAATAAAACGCACAGTAATGTGCAGCGTGCATGAGTGTATCACAGAAATCCACAGCTATAAAACCCCCAGTAGGAGGCTTTCCATGACAACAATTCATATTAGCAGCTCTCTATGTCCTCCCTATTAATTTTATCAGCCCTCCAGTTCATTGTAGCAGCCCCATCATCCATGTAATTGGGCAGACTAGATGGGCCGAAAGGTTCTTATCTGCCGACATTTTTCTATATTTCTAGCATGCATTTTCCTTTTCTGCTAGTGAAACACACACACACACACACACACACACACACACACACACACACACAATGCCTGGCACTGTTTAGTGGTCTCTGCCCTGAGTATCTCACCTCTACCTATTGAATCAGCAGTGAGATAGAGAGGCAGAGCTCCATTTGTGGCAGGGCAGGGGTAGGCAGGGGCCAGAAGGTCACAGCTGGCAGCCTTCATGCTGTCCTTTAGTGGCTGGCTTCCCTGATTCAGTGTCCTGTGCATGTGTTCCTTACTGAAACAGGCATGTTTAGCAGGAAGCTGTGAGAGACCTCCTCACTGCCAGAGTGAGGTCTGGGGGGGGGGGGGGAGAATATGGAGCTGTGGGAGTAAGTCAGAGATATCCATGGCAGATCACAGCCCCTGAAAGTTAAATCATTGATCATTTTACTTTAAAAACAGCTCCAGCAGCCCTGCATGTGAGCAGCTACTAGGATTTCTCCCAGTAAGCCAGTGTTACGTTTCCTGCCTGCAGAAAAAAGCACTGCTTTTCAACGAGGTCAGATTAATTTTATGTCACCTTTTATTCTTGGGGTGTGGGGAATGAATCCAGAATGTTTCTAGCAGGCACAGAGCAGCTACATTCACACCTCTTCCAGGGAATCCGGCTGGCCCTGCTGCCTCTCCCAACAAGTAAGCGCATGGTCCCTGAACCCCATCACATGTGCGTGAGTGCGAGCACGTGACTGATGGGAGGAGGCGGACCTGGCTGAGTGGGGAGGAAGAGACGTCACTAAAAACACCCTTACACAGTCAGTGACTGGCGGAGTGATGGTGCTGCGGGCGTCTCTCACTCTCACGCAGCCTGCGTGCGAGTGAACATGCAAGGAGTAAGTAAGCAGCACAGGCTCAGCAGATCCTTATGTAGCGGTGATCCTGTCGGTCCGGAGGACTGCTGCATGTGTATGGGAGACACAGGTATAAAATGGAAATTTCCACTCGCCCTCACTTAAAAATTGCACTCGCTAAATGCGAGCAGGCTAGTGGAAATTTTGACCCCTGAAATAAGGCATCATAATGATCCAACACTGCAAAGGAGAAACCAGACTCTTCATAACCTTAACCAAAAATCTTAGAGATACTCTAATCCAGGGATCTGAAACAAACAAAAAAAAAAAAACACCACACCAAAACTCTTAGGCCCCGTTCACACCTAGACGTTTTAAAGCGCGTTCGTGCGCGCTTTAAAACGCATGAACGGGGAAATCCCATTGTTTTCAATGGTACCCGTTCACACCTTGGCGTTTTAAAGCGCGCTTTAAAATGTTCTGCGCCCAAAGAAGTCCAGGAGCTTCTTTTCGGGCATACAGCAGCGCGTTCCCGGCCATAAACATATCCGCGAAGCGCTGCAATGCGCGTTCACGTGGTTTTTCGTATGCGCGAACGCACTTTAAAAAAAACGCACGCATTGCGCGACGCAACGCTACGTCCAAGTGTGAACCCAGCCTCAGAGTAACACTGTTTATGTCTGCACGAGTTTCCTAATCTCTATGCTAGAAGCACTTCTACGCTGTATGGAATAAATTACAGGTACAGCAGACTGTATCCAGAATATGTGACATGCAGAGTTAGTAAGAAACTTGCTGGTTCTGCACAGTGTGGCCCTCTCACAGCTCTACGCAAGGTCTCCCAATCATGTGTGTCTCACTGGTACTGCAGCAGCATGTGCCTTGCATGTACTCCAGAATGTTACGAGGAGTCAGCAGATGAATTGCAATGTTCCTCTTTGCCATGAACATTAACTTAATCCCAAAACATTGCCACTGAATTTCAGCTCTTCCAAAAAAGGAACAGCTGACATGTCAGTGATGCTCTCTTTAAACACAGGTCAGAGTATTGATGGGGACACGGCTAGAGATCACATTCATGCTGATTAAAAGGAAGGTGTTGCTTGAAATCATTGTTCTTCCGCTGTCAACAAAATGGTTTCAACATCAAATGGATATTTAACTAGTAAACTCTACTTTCCAGAACTGTCTATAGTACAGTTCCTGCATTTCTTGCTATTCAGGCTCAGGCTCTGACTGCAATGTAATTCTTAATGTAAAATATAAGGATCCCCACTGTCCAGCAAAACTCAACACACACACACACACACCAAATGTGATAATTTTCAAAGCAGAAGAGACTCAAAATGCTCAATAAGCTGCAAAATGGTAGGACTTGTTAGGTGGCAATGTTAGTATCTTCCAAAGATATTTTATATAATCAAAGAAAACAAAATAAAGACTACGTCCTCTATTTCGAATAAAATTAGCCCCTTCAATACCAATGGGGTTTCCATGTAAACCCTGGGAGGAACCAATGGTTTTATGGAAAACAGAAGTTTTCTTACTGTAGATTAGCTTTCTTTTATCAGAGCAGCTTATAATAACCCTCTAATTTTTTCATCATTTCTAGCGTTTGGGTTATATATTTTTTTTTAACCCTTTCCCGCCACAGGGCGTAATATGCTGTCCCTGCAAGCTGCGGGGCGTACTTGTACACCCCGTTGACATCAATGGGCCTTCTCCGGCCCCGCCCTCTTGCTGGTTCAGGCAATCCACCAGCAGCCAATGAAGCACTCCGCTGTGTGGGTGGGCTGAATGGGGGCCGGACAGAGCAGATTGCTAGCGAGGTGTACCAGTACACCCCAACCGGCGTTCAAGCCCTCCCACAGGGCACCATCTGCCTGGCATGAAAGTGTTAAACACACACCAACTTGGGGTATCTAGTAGGGCCTTGTCTTAGATGGGAAGGTGGTCATGAGGTGCTAGCCCCTAGGGGAGGACCAGAGATCTTTAAGTAAATCTTTTGTAAGGTGGCTGACTAGAGAAAAAACACATTACCCCTTTATCCTGTCACCACCGAGTCAAAATGCACTTTAACATTGTTACAGTGCATTTATATATTGTGTGCATTTGACAGGCAGAGGTCTCCTTCTGCGGTTCAAACTCAGAAAAGAAGTTGGGACTGGTAGTCTCCTAAGGAGACTCCCAAGAACCAGCAGTTCAAAGGTTTTCAGCACAGGAGCTTTAGGGGCACAGAGTCCATGTAAAAACTAATTTGTCTGCAATAAAATAAAGTAAAAGGTTTGCAGAATATGTACAAATCTAAATAACTTGATCTTGGATGGACCTGAAGGTGCTTTTTAAGAGCATGTTAACTCAATTGTGGTAGTGAAGAGTTAAAATGGATTCCACTTTAACTACAAATATTAGACGTGCTCGGACTGTAGCCCAAGGAGAGACGCCTCATGACAAATCTATTTTTCTTCGCATCCTTCCAGCTACAGTATGTATTTGTAAAACAAACGCGTAAACATACCTTTGGTAAATCCATAAAGCTTGGCCTAGCAGTGGAAATAAGTCCAAGTGTTTTCAGGGAACAGTTTACAAGCTGTGACAGTATATCGCAAGCGGCTTCTGCCGATTCTTTACTACTGTCAACCTGAAACATAGTAATTACGTCACTGTGCATTCTATGTAACAATTTGCAGTAAATGAAAAGAAGATTGTTTAAATAGGTTAATAAAAAGGCGTATTCCTTTTACACATTTCAACAAAGAATTATCAGTTTTAATTAAATTGTGGACATTCATATAAAAGACTTCCAGAATTAAGAGACTGTCCTGCCCCTTCATTGTACACACGTTATTTAAAAGCTTGTTAATCATCTAAAAGCATTCCTCACACCAAGACGATGACCTCATGTAGCCTGGTACTCATCCTGGTCCATTTTCTTTTCCCACCATGTGTGCTCTACTCATACTAGCATTCCATGTACCTTTTCCTCCATCCCTTTGTGCGCTTGTCCCATCTAGTTATTCCCAGGTGTGCATGGACCGCTGTCCTAGCCATTCCTTTGGAGTGCTCACCACCACCAAGTCATTCCATTCTGTGTATGACCCATTAGCCCGTACACCCAGCCAGTCTATTGTGTGCAAGTACTTTGCACTACTCAAGCTTCCTAGGAAAATGATCTTTAGGGAAGATGGGAAAGTTTTGTAGAGGATTCAGAGGGGTCAGGCTGTTGGAATTAAAGATGTCAGATATCAGACTAGACGGGTCTGAAATTGAAACATCCCACAATTAACGTTTGAATGGATAACAATTCAAGACTTCCTCTACAAAACATTTAGTAACTGTCATTACAGTACCGATCTACTCTCATTACCAGGGACATTTTTACTAGAAGTACTAGGAACCAGTGAGTCGGACAGCTTTTAGCCTCACCTTCCCTCCCAAACACACTGGCAGAAGTACACATCCAAAGTGAAGCAAAACTCTGTTGCCAGGGTTTAGTTTTCACGTTAATGGCAATATACTATACATTTAATGGTAGCATATCCCACCTTAAAGCTGACATACTGCAAGTGATTAGAATGTCTCTTGATGATCTGCTTAATCAAGTCTGGATGGGTGGCTTTCAAATATGATGTTGCAGGCTGGTTCAATTCAAACTCAAAGCATCTCCATAGATCAGGCATGTGGAAAACGTGATTCCAGTTTCGACAGACTTGGGAGGCATGAGCTCGGTCCAAAAGAGGCAGATACTGGAAAACTTGAAGTATAATGTCTGGAAGCAAATTGCCCCAATCATAAATAATGGTCATATCTGTGAATTCATCTTCAGGAGGATTCTTCTTCTTGGATAGTTCTAGCTCCACGCCAGAAAAAATGCTGCTCTCACTGGCTTTATGTCCCCTTTTCATCCTGCAAATATAAAAAGAATGTTAAACCAAAACAAAAAACACTCTGTAGCAGTCTTCAGAGTACACACAGACTATAAAAATGCCAAAACCTAATACTCCTGCTCCCTGGACTATTAGAATACATTATCCAGGTGTTTCTTTTTCTATTTTGGCAATGTAAGTAGTATGGACAGTGTGTTACTGCTGAAAACACATTTGGAAAAAAGTGGTCATGCTTACTGTACATTTCCTTTTCCCGATAATATGCAAAGCATCAAATTTCTGATACAGTTTAATATATATGTGTGATTAAAAGATCCCTCTAAACGTACTTTGCAAAATACTGTACATTACACACACCTCTCAATGTATCCTTCCTGGTAAAATACTTTACTAAAATAAAAAATAAATAAATACGTCACTGTAGCAAGGTTTGTTGAGGGGAAACAACCTGCACTTTTATATTTTCATTTTAGAATGAAAGGGAGTATAGGACAGATTCTGACAAATTTATATTAAATAACGGGATACATTAAAGAGCACCTGATTTGACTGGAAATCACTCCCTTTGTTTTAGCATTTTTGCTGACAATGAAAAATTAAGTAATATGCTTTCATTGTAACCCATGTCATTGTAGTTTGCTGCAGGGGTGATTGGCAGCTCTGAGCGGAGAGTAGATCTACAGGGCAGCCCTTTGCCTAGTCTGTGCACATAAATCCGCATGCGCAAATCACCACGGAGGACAAAAATCGCTCATTGCTGTGTGACTGCCCTCAGATAGCTCCACCCAGAGAGGACAAAATATTGCAGTGCCCGTCGCTGGATTGAGACAAGTGCAAACTGATAAAGAGATGGGATATTGCATCAATCTTTAAGACCAATGTGATATCCATCAATGGGAGGTAAAAGGCAAAGTACACTTGGGCAGTACAGGTCCATTTTAAGGAGACTTAAAAGCCAACTATGTACATCTTTTTAGGTGGGAGGCGGAGTTTTATATATGGATTTATCGAACGTAACGTCGCTATTTAGGAGCTAGGAGGTTACCGTCTCCCTGCCTCGAACAGTTGGTCACCCGTGGTAAGGGAGATGCACATCTGATCAGCTTTGCTCCATGAGCTTTGTTTGCTTTTGGAATGACAGCTACACTGCACACATTTCTCAGCTGCTAATCAACATGCAGCATTATTTTGCCAACAATCCGGGAAGTTATTATACAAACATTGGCCACCAGTATACATGTTATGCAAGGCTCAACAATTACCAAGCACTGAGTAGCTACTAAGTCAGCATATTGGTACCTGGGGCCCAAAAATCAGCTAGCCATTGTACATAGTCTCGATCGGGTTTTAGGCCGGGGGTCAGACAAGCGCACTTCAGAGTGGAAGGAACATCCTTGAGAGTGGACATTCCTTCCACTTGAAGCGCGTCTGGTCGGCTTGTTGTGCGCAGAGCCAGAGCGCTCAACGCGATCCTCCTATGGAGGATTGCGCTTTGCAGGCGCAGACGCACGTCTATTGTTTCAACGGAGAGGCTTTGTGGAACACACACACACAGTAGTGGTGTGACGGACACGGTAGGCACGTCAGTACGGGCACACTTAGCCTTTTAGAATTGGATCCAGTGCAATTTCCAGAGCATCCTGCTCTACGAAAAAGTTTCCGTGAAGTCAGTCTGCATATGCACCTACAGGATTATTCAAAGAGAATCGAAAAGTCACCGCATGTTCGGGGACTTTTCGTTCTCTTAATTTCTGGCCAATTCAGCAATCCCATTTCGGCAACCCTGCGGTGTATTCAGCAAGCACCACAGGGCTGTCGAAGCAAAGGGAAAAGCTGCCGCAAACACGACGAATAGTCATCGCAAAAACCTGGCGAATGCACGCCGAAACCCGCAAAAACATCTTGATTAACCCACCGAAGACGCCGGAAAAACCCAAGCAGGAGCCGATCACACGCAGCGGAAAAAGCTGACACCGCAGACGAGTGAAGTAAATAAATTAGCAAAACAAATTGAAACAATACGTATCTGGTCTGCGCGAAATGGACGCTAGGGGACTCGGATTGATTTCTCACATGACGTCACCGATATTTAAACATGTAGAGATATAAACACAAAACAAATGCAGCTCTAAGTGCAGTGGAGCAACAATCAGTGCAGAGTGTATGTCTTTATATAGTTGATCAACTCACAAACGGAGAGCCCATACACTGGCTCTGAGTGGATCGTTGCCTTTGGGTTGATGGTCTTCAGATAACTTCCCAGGTAAGCCACTCCTTAATGTTGATAACTCCTTGCATCCATGAGGTATGGGAGAGAAGAAGAAGATACAATCTTGTGTATATCTGACATACAATAGTATATTGTAACAGCTAAAAGGTGAAAACTCACATTTGGTGGAGCTATTCCCAGCTCTAGACAGAAGGCGCATGGGTTTCGTAGGTCCAAACCCAATAAAAACCGAAAACATGCAGCATCGGTTCTTCTAAAATTTAATGAATAATTAAAACAAAATAAAATCAAGAATATAAATCGGGACGCGTTTCGCTGTCGACACACGGCTGCATCAGCTGGTCTATACAGTACAGAACTAATATGCATGTTTTATATACCCTAATAATTAAGAATAAACGTCTTTTCCTGTGTAGATTCGCGGTCAGCGTGCGTTCCTAGCCTCTTTTTGGATCCTTCGCGCCCCGCTGACCTTCGGCGCCATGTTGCGCATGCGCACTAGGTGCTTCCGCGTTCCACCATGCGTTCCATCACCTTGTGTCCGAGATCTGAATGGACAATAGGTTGCGCCATGCGTTCCACGATGTTGAATCCAGAAACTAGGCATACTGAAAATTTCACCATGCGTTTCACAACTTTATATCCAGGATCTAGGCATATTATAAATGTCATTATGGATGCAAAAAAACGCCAATGTCATTATATCCACAAATATATCTACAATCTCAATCCAAAATAAGGAAAATGTTATGGCCACATAAATCCATTAAAAGGAGAGGTTTTGATAAAAATAACCCTTTGGTGAAAGCAGGCTGTCTTCTCAATAATAGGAAGATTCTTACAGCAGCGAGTTGTACAAAACATCAGTTTTAAAGTGCTGACTCAGATCTCACTGATTACAGTGTGTGTGTTGTCACTAACAAAATTTTAAGTGCTATTTATCTAGTATGATGAATATATTTAGTATTGGAGACTAAAGGTCTCCTAGTGAATTATTTTATCTTCTACAAAGATCTGTGCTGGAATTGTAATTAATATCTTAACTATGTTAGGTTCATACGTTTATCAGTGATCCCCTTCAATCATTGTTGGTATATATGGGGGTATGTTGGATAATAATGCCTATGTGGTGAAACCATATAGTGTAGTTTCTATCCATAATCTGGGTTGTATAATAGCTGCTTTAGCATAAATGTCATAACCTATGTGATTTTAAGGTAGATGCCATAATTGTAGGCAAGGATTATTATAATAACTCTACAGGGTGACATAACCCTATGTAGTGTTTTAAATTTATATGGGATTAAAATGGAAAGGGTAAAATGACCTTGGTGAGTATATAGATTGAGAGGCATAAAACCTCCTACCTTCAAAACTTTGTTATGTATATTAAAGTGATATTAATTGAAGAGGTGCTATACGCAACTGAGGTTATCCCTTATGTATAACACATTGAGTCAGTGTCCTAGAGGTCTAATACCTCTTTACATGAAGTGATTGGAAATCGTTTGTTGGGCAGAAATTACTAATGCCTTCAAACATAGTAATTATATATTATAGTTATATTAATTAAGGAAGTGCTGTGTGCAATTGTGGTTATACCTTATCTAGAACGCATTGTATCAGTGTCCTAGAGGCCTGATGCCTCTTTAAATTGAACGATAGAAAAAAGAGGCATTTTTCTATCGTTCAATTTAAAGAGGCATCAGGCCTCTAGGACACTGATACAATGCGTTATAGATAAGGTATAACCACAATTGCACACAGCACTTCCTTAATTAATATCACTATAATATATAATTACTATGTTTGAAGGCATTAGTAATTTCTGCCCAACAAACGATTTCCAATCACTTCATGTAAAGAGGTATTAGACCTCTAGGACACTGACTCAATGTGTTATACATAAGGGATAACCTCAGTTGCGTATAGCACCTCTTCAATTAATATCACTTTAATATACATAAAAGTTTTGAAGGTAGGAGGTTTTATGCCTCTCAATCTATATACTCACCAAGGTCATTTTACCCATTCCATTTTAATCCCATATAAGCTTAAAACACTACATAGGGTTATGTCACCCTGTAGAGTTATTATAATAATCCTTGCCTACAATTAGGGATGCACCGATACCACTTTTTTAAGACTGAGTACGAGTACCGATACTTTTATTTTAAGTCATGTGACCACTTTCCAATAAGAACAGACCTCATATAAAAATGCCCCCAGCTCACATGTATATATCCACCCCGAGACATATATACAGTATATATATACAGAATGCCCCCAAGCTCTCATGGATACTGCCCCAGCTCATGGATATACTGCCCCCAGCTCATGGATATATACTGCCCCAGCTCATGGATATATACTGCCCCAGCTCATGGATATATACTGCCCCAGCTCATGGATATATACTGCCCCAGCTCATGGATATATACTGCCCCAGCTCATGGATATACTGCCCCCAGCTCATGGATATATACTGCCCCAGCTCATGGATATATACTGCCCCAGCTCATGGATATATACTGCCCCAGCTCATGGATATATACTGCCCCAGCTCATGGATATATACTGCCCCAGCTCATGGATATATACTGCCCCAGCTTGTGGATATTTCCCCCCCAGCTCATGGATACTGTCCCCCAAGCTCTCATGGATATATGCCCCAGCTCAGACCCCAGACCAGACATGGGGTGGCTGTTCGAATGCTCTATCGGCATTCGGACAGCCGCCCCTGGAGATCTCCGGCATACTTACCTTCCTGAGCGGTGCCGGGAAAGTCTTCGCGCGTGCACTCGTTGAAGGATCCCAGCCGCGATCACGTGTGACTCCTATGTGATCGCGGCTGGGGTCCTTCAATGTGCGGAAACTTTCTCGGCACCGCTCAGGAAGGTAAGTATGCCGGAGAGTTCCAGGGGCGGCTGTCCGAATGCCGATAGAGCATTCGAACAGCCGCCGAAGCCCCTCGGATGCTGGCAAGCCAGCTCAATACCGGCTTCCGGTATTGGGGGAAAATATCGGGGGTACTGCACGAGTACCAAGTACTCCTGCAGCACCCGGTATCGGCCCCGATACTAGTATCAGTATCGGTGCAACCCTACCTACAATTATGGCATCTACCTTAAAATCACATAGGTTATGACATTTATGCTAAAGCAGCTATTATACAACCCAGATTATGGATAGAAACTACACTATATGGTTTCACCACATAGATAGGCATTATTATCCAACATACCCCCATATATACCAACAATGATTGAAGGGGATCACTGATAACTATGTTAGGTTCATACCTTTAAGATATTAATTACAATTCCAGCACAGATCTTTGTATAAGATAAAATAATTCACTAGGAGACCTTTAGTCTCCAATACTAAATATATTCATCATACTAGATAAATAGCACTTAAAATTTTGTTAGTGACAACACACACACTGTAATCAGTGAGATCTGAGTCAGCACTTTAAAACTGATGTTTTGTACAACACGCTGCTGTAAGAATCTTCCTATTATTGAGAAGACAGCCTGCTTTCACCAAAGGGTTATTTTTATCAAAACCTCTCCTTTTAATGGATTTATGTGGCCATAACATTTTCCTTATTTTGGATTGAGATTGTAGATATATTTGTGGATATTATGACATTGGCGTTTTTTTGCATCCATAATGACATTTATAATATGCCTAGATCCTGGATATAAAGTTGTGAAACGCATGGTGAAATTTTCAGTATGCCTAGTTTCTGGATTCAACATCGTGGAACGCATGGCGCAACCTATAGTCCATTCAGATCTCGGACACAAGGTGGTGGAACGCGGAAGCACCTAGTGCGCATGCGCAACATGGCGCCGAAGGTCAGCGGGGCGCGAAGGATCCAAAAAGAGGCTAGGAACGCACGCTGACCGCGAATCTACACAGGAAAAGACGTTTATTCTTAATTATTAGGGTATATAAAACATGCATATTAGTTCTGTACTGTATAGACCAGCTGATGCAGCTGTGTGTCGACGGCGAAACACGTCCCGATTTATATTCTTGATTTTATTTTGTTTTAATTATTCATTAAATTTTAGAAGAACCGATGCTGCATGTTTTGGTTTTTTATTGGGTTTGGAGGACCTACGAAACCCATGCGCCTTCTGTCTAGAGCTGGGAATAGCTCCACCAAATGTGAGTTTTCACCTTTAGCTGTTACAATATACTATTGTATGCCAGATATACACAAGATTGTATCTTCTTCTTCTCTCCCATACCTCATGGATGCAAGGAGTTATCAACATTAAGGAGTGGCTTACCTGGGAAGTTATCTGAAGACCATCAACCCAAAGGCAACGATCCACTCAGAGCCAGTGTATGGGCTCTCCGTTTGTGAGTTGATCAACTATATAAAGACATACACTCTGCACTGATTGTTGCTCCACTGCACTTAGAGCTGCATTTGTTTTGTGTTTATATCTCTACATGTTTAAATATCGGTGACGTCATGTGAGAAATCAATCCGAGTCCCCTAGTGTCCATTTCGCGCAGACCAGATACGTATTGTTTCAATTTGCACTTTCTGGTTTGGAGGAAACCACCATCATCTGGTTTGCTGGGTGTTCGGAGTGTATAGTGTGGGCGCTTGCCATTTTCCAAATTAGCAAAACAGTTTGCTTGAATGTGTGAAAAGTGAAACGCTGTTTGCAAAGAAATTGAGCAAAAATTTCTGAAATTTACATATGAGGTCCAGGGAATGGTAATAAAAAGGGCTGTTACAGAAAAAATAAGTAAACTTAAAAATAAATAAATAGCACTTTTTAGAAGAAGAAAAAAAAACCAGAAAAAAAAACACTTAAAATATCCAAAAAAATCTATAAATAAAGAGACTCTTTACTGCAGAATTTTATAACTAACGGTTTATTAAATATTGAATTAAAACGGGAATATTTTTAACATTGAAGCCTATGGGATTCTCCTGAATAAACCTGTCGAATGAAACCACCGAATGGCAGGGCATTTCGGGAACCTTTCACTGCTGGTTTGTGTTCTCTGAATAGCCGAAGCAGTGCTTTTTTGGGGGATTTCACTGCCCTCGAACAGGCACCGAATGTGCAGACAATTTGCCAGGATTTGGCGTATTGCCTGCTCTCTGGATAGCTGAGTGGCCAAGAAAGGTAACCGAACGCTGATTTTCAGCGTTCGGTTACCTTTCTACAGCCATTCGGATCTCTTTGAATAACCCTGCTAGTATAGGTCTTTGTTTAAAGTGACAGCCTCCTTTAGATGGATGGCGTAAGTGCGTTTATTGTTAATAGGTGTGTCATGAAGTTGGTGTTGACAGAGGGGTACATTGAGCAGATTGAACAATGTAAATCTGCATAACATTTTTATTTTAGTCAAACGACAATATTGAGAAGTCCTAGTTTACTTTTTGGTCGTAAACTATGGAAAATGATTAACAAACTTACAATGGTTTGAATAACAAAAGATCCCACCCACATACAGAAAACGTGAGATGAAGAGTAAACACAATTGGAAAATAAAAGGCGTCTTTATCTTGATCAGGAAAAACTGACTGCCACCTCACCATTCACCAGCCTGGGCACTGGGTGTGCTCTGTTGACAATAGTAAATCAACCCAAATTTGTAGACAGACACGCACACAATTTATCCTCCCAAGCTACCGATTAAACTTGCCTGGCCTTGCACACAGTGAGGGGTTTGTGACAACCTTTAGCAGGTACTTTGTCTTAATGGGAATGTGTCCATCAGAGCAGCAAATAGTCAACATTCTACAGGTTTATTCCCTCAATGAGGGGCTCTGTGGGTGCATGTTTACAGCTCTATAGCGCAGGGCTTGACAAAGCCAGGTAGCCACTGGCTCCTAGAACTTTACTCCTGGCTCCTAAATTTCCAGTTTATTTTACACCAATCTAAAAGCAGTCTTCGGCATCTAAAAACATCTAGTTGGCTTCAATGTTTTCTTCCTGTCTCCTACATTTAACGTAAATATATCCAGCCCTGGTGTATGTATTCATATATGAAGTGTGTTTGTTTGCAGTGGGTAAATAGGTTGCCCAATGACAACAGAGCAAAGAAAATAAATAAAACAAATATCACAACGTCACATTGTGCAGATGTTAACTATATATATATATATATATATAGTGTTTAATGTTACAGAAGCCACTTGCACATCATAGCAATTCAAAGAATTGCATCCCAGAGCTCCTGTGCCACATTCCCCATATGCAGCAAGGAATTCTGGGTAAGATATGCAAATGACCTCTGTCTCACTTTTACACATCCTGGATCTGTTATTACACAGAACCCTAAAATCAATGCTATGCCACACTGTGGCTTTGTAGCAAAGATAAGGTTATGCAACTGGTCAAAGCCACTCCTAGGACAGCGCTGTTTCAGGTTTGTTAAACCCTCATCAGCTAGGAGACAGGCATGACCAGTTGCAGTGGATGTTTGGACCATAGGTAAGTAAGTGTCTATAAGGGTTGTGGTGAAGGACTAAAAGTGAGACAAAAAGCCTCCACACTATCAAAAGGGTGTTTAACCCTTTCGCTGCTGAGGCTTTTCCCGCCCCTATGCTGAGGTCATTTTTTACCTGTTTTGCGCATCATGTTTAAACGTGTTTTTAAGGCTTATTTTAGTATATGACACCGACATATTATATATCGTTCTTTCCGTCAGACTCGGTAGATTCATAATATGTCATTATTATATGTATACGTTATGTCATGTCTGTATATTATAACAAAAAATGCAATAAAATATGTATTTTCAATAATTTACAATGTGTAAAGTGTTTTTTTCCACATTTTAACATGCGAGCAATTGCGGTTATATTTTGTATGGGGTGCGCTTGTTAAAAAAATTAGAGATGGGGTCTCGTTACATTTTTTTTTGGGGAAAATGACACTATTTTTAACAAACGCACCGCATACAAAAATCGTTAGTGCAGCATCATTGTTCACATTATAATTGAAATGGGAACAATATTGCTACACTAACAAACCAAAAAAAATAAAAAAAAAGTGTTTATTTTTTTTTTATTTTTTTTTTTTACAAAATTTTTAATTTTCATGTTTGGTATCGTTGGAACGGCCATGCTCTGGCCGATCCAACCATATCAAAATTTAACCCCTAACTGCCACGGATCGGGAGATAGGGAGTTCCAATGAACTCCCATCTCCACACTTGGTGGCAGTTAGGGGTTAATGCTAGGACTGGCGTCATCGTGCTACGCACGATGACGCCAGTCCTCTGGGGGAGTTCCCGGAAGCTTGGCCGACATCCAAGATGTGGCCAGCTCCGGGAAGGATCGCGAACCGGCGCTTTTCAGCGCCGATTCGCGATCCAGCTCCCCAGGGGTTAATGCCAGGCATCATTTGGAAGGGCAGGCTGTGCCCTTCCAAATGATGCCTGGGTTAAGCCCCTGTGCGCCGCCGATCGGGAGGGAGAGAGGTCCGAAGGACCTCCCCCCCTCCCTTTCAGGCGCCTCCTCCGCACATGCGGGGGGGGGGCGCCTGAATTAGGTGTCATCGCGCCCCCGCGATGACACCTAATAATGGCGGCTGCTGGTCCGGATGCCGGGCTGACATCCAGGATGTCAGCCCGCACCGGAGGGGCCAGCGATCGGCCGGAACCCGGCCGAACGCTGACCCCGATGCGAGGACGCGCTCAGCGCGTCCTCCGCATACCAGCGGGAATGCTGAGGACGCGCTGAGCGCGTCCTTAGCATTCAAGTGGTTAATGTTACAGAAGCCACTTGCACATCATAGCAATTCAACAAACCTGAAACAGCGCTGTCCTAGGAGTGGCTTTGACCAGTTGCATAACCTTATCTTTGCTACAAAGTCACAGTGTGGCATAGCATTGATTTTAGGGTTCTGTGTAATAACAGATCCAGGATGTGTAAAAGTGAGACAGATGTCATTTGCATATCTTACCCAGAATTCCTTGCTGCATATGGGGAATGTGGCACAGGAGCTCTGGGATGCAATTCTTTGAATTGCTATGATGTGCAAGTGGCTTCTGTAACATTAAACACACTTTTGATAGTGTGGAGGCTTTTTGTCTCACTTTTAGTCCTTCACCACAACATATATAGCCAAAATGATATTAGAAGCAACAGTTTACACTTCTAGGCTCAAAGTAGCCAAAAGACCACATGCACAAAAAATTCCAAACAGCAAAAAGCACCAGGTAAAGTGATAAGTAAATAGAAACAGCTAAAATCATAATTTGGTCAGCACAAACCAACTCCCAGATGCAGAGGCAAGGTATACCTTGATAAAGGCGAATCCTCGCCGAAACGTTGGCTCCTAACTTTTGTAACTGGCTCCTAGATTCAAAGCAAATTTGGCAAGCCCTGCTATAGGGCATATATTTGCAGGAATAAACATGCAAACAGCAGCATAAACTAGACAGAGCACAGAGCTAGGCAAAGTCACTGTAAGGCTAGGGTCAGACGAATGCATTTTTCGCGTTGTCCGTGAAAAAGTGCGTTCGAACGAATGGACGTATTTTTTCACGGAATACCCGATAGCGGTCATACGATGCGCATTTTCGTCCGTGATTTTGTACGGATCATCAATAAAACACTTTTTGCGTCTGGACGTTATGTAGGCCGCACATTAGCAGCGTCTGACGTCTCCTAATCACGCACACACGCCGCTAGCGGACGCAACGCACTCTGTACGTCAGTACTAGCGGTTTCACGTTCTTGAAAAAATGCGTTTGTTTGCCGCTTGCGTTGCCCGGCCAAACTGTCGTGCGGCCGTACTTCGTATATTGCCTGTCATTTGCCGTTATTTGCTGCTACTACGGCCGTAATAAAGTGCGGCTGCACGCGCGTTCGCACTGCGTTCGTCTGACCCCAGCCTTACAGTCAAACAAAATACTTTGATATATCAGACTTTGCCATAGAGAACCAAAAATAATGTCAATATATGTAAATATTCCTAGTCTTTAGCAGCCTCCCATAAAGCAGGACTAGGCAGTTTACATTAGGTACCAAACACTATGAATGTATGGGGCAAATCAAATACAAAGCATGTAAAATGATAGCCAATACTAATCACTACTGTCCAATTAAACAAACACACAAACTATGTGAGGGCCACAAGGAAAGGCAACACAATGTGAGGGTCCTGAGTGGGGACCCACTATAGGAGGTGGCCACTAGCACTGTTGTCCATTCTCAGAAACTTCTAAAACTATGTTTTAACCCCTTCACTGCTGAGGCATTTCACCGCTGTGTGCTGAGCTCATTTTTACCGCTTTCGCTCATCATGTTTAAACGCGATTTGAAGTCACATTTTAACCCTTTCGCTGCTGAGGCTTTTCACACCTCTGTGCTGAGGTCATTTTTACCGATTTTGCTCATCATGTTTAAACGTGTTTTGAAGGCTTATTTTAGTATATGACCCAGACATATTATATATCGTTCTTTCCGTCAGACTCGGTAGATTCATAATATGTCATTATTATATGTATACGTTATGTCATGTCTGTATATTATAACAAAAAATGCAATAAAATATGTATTTTCAATAATTTACAACGTGTAAAGTGTTTTTTTTTCACATTTTAACATGCGAGCAATTGCGGTTATATTTTGTATGGGGTGCGCTTGTTAAAAAAATTAGAGATGGGGTCTCGTTACATTTTTTTTTGGGGAAAATTACGCGATTTTTAACAAACGCACCGCATACAAAAATCGTTAGTGCAGCATCATTGTTCACATTATAATTGAAATGGGAACAATATTGCTGCATTAACGAACCAAAAAAAAGAAAAAAAAGTTTTTTTTTATAATTTTTTTTTTAAAATATATTTTTATTTTTAATTTTCATTTTAATTTTTTTTAAAAAACTTTTTTCACATTCGAGTTTGGTATCGTTGGAACGGCCATGCACCCCTAGCTGCCACGGATCGGGAGATAGGGAGTTCCAATGACACCTAATTTCAGCGGCTGCGGTTCCGGATGCTGGGCTGACATCGAGGATGTCAGCCCGCACCGGGGGGGCCAGCGATCGGCCGGAACCCAGCCGAACGCTGGCCCCAAAGGGAGGACGCGCAGCCATGCGGCTGAGCGCGTCCTCCGCATTGAAGTGGTTAATAAATGACCCAGACATATTATATATCGTTCTTTCCGGGAGACTCCGCAGATTCATAATATATCAGTTTATATGTATACGTCATGTCCTGTCTGTATATTATAACAATAAATACAATAAAAATAGAATTTTTAATCATCTGCAGTAGGGCTGTACAATATTGACAAAATAATCCTATTGCGATTTCTTGAATGAATATTGCGATTGCGATTTTATTTGCGATTTAGCCAATTGTTTTTGCTTTTTCAAACATGCTACATACATTCTAAATGTATTCAGTATTCAGCTCATGGATATACTGCCCCAGCTCACGGATATACTGCCCCAGCTCACGGATATACTGCCCCAGCTCACGGATATACTGCCCCAGCTCACGGATATACTGCCCCAGCTCACGGATATACTGCCCCAGCTCACGGATATACTGCCCCAGCTCACGGATATACTGCCCCAGCTCACGGATATACTGCCCCAGCTCACGGATATACTGCCCCAGCTCACGGATATACTGCCCCAGCTCACCTCTGTGCGCCACGTGTTCAGCTCCCTGTTAACTTCTGGCGGCATGGAGCTTGGGCGCTCGCCTGGGGGAACCATGTGACGAGCCGCGAGAACGTGGCTCGTCACGTGGTTCCCCCTGCGAGTGCCCAAAGCACCATGCCGCCGGAAGTTAACAGGGAGCCGAAAATTGCAGCCTTATGCGATTTAGAAATTGCATGGTCGGAAATCGCGATTAGATTGCGATTGCAATTAATTGCACAGCCCTAATCTGCAGTGTGTAAAGTGTTTTTTTTCACATTTTATCACATGAGCGTTTGCGGTTATATTTTCTATGGGGTGCGCTTGTACAAAAATTTGAAATGGGGACTGGTTACATTTTGTGGAGGGGATTTACGTGATTTTTAGCAAACGCACCCCATAGAAAAAAAATCATTAGTGCAGCATCATTGTACACATTATAATTGAAATGTGAACAATATTGCTGCATTAATAAAAACACAACAAAAAAAAAACAAACTCTTTTTCCCCCAAATTTATTTTTATTATAATTTTTTTTATTTATTTTTTTACTTTGTACCTAGTCATGTTGGGTATCATTCGAAAGGCCATGCTCAGGTCTTTCAAATGACACCCTCCACAACCCCCTAGCTGCCACGGTTCTGGAGATACCGGGGTTCACAAGAACCCCATATCTCCACCAGGGGATTTCCTTGGGAAATCCCCTGGCAGCTAGGGGTTCCCCGGCTATCTGACGTCATCACGCTATGCATGATGACATCAGGCTATGCATGATGACATCAGGCAGCGAGGGGAGACCCGGGGGTGGAGCCGCCATCCAAGATGGTGGCCCCCACCGGAGCTAGGCTGCACTTCAGCGCCGCAAGGCGCTGAAGTGCAACCCGGCGCTTGAGGGGTTAAAGCCAGGCACCGCTTAAAAGGGGAGACTCTCCCCTTTAAAGCGGTGCCTGACTTTTGGTGCTGCTCCTTTCCGATCGGGGAGAGGGATCCGAACGGATCCCCCCCCCCTCCCTTCCAGGCTATCTCCCGGCATTGCCGGGGGGGGGTCGCCTGGAAATGACGTCATCGCGCCAAGCGCGATGACATCATTTATGCCGGGAGGAGCTTGACTTCAGCGTCTGAGGACAGGGAGGTGAGTATCTCCGCCGGGGGTCCCGCACAGCTGATGACGTGTGGAGCACGTCCTCAGCATGTAACATGCATCAAAGAGGACGTGCCCCACACGTCTTCAGCAGTGAAAGGGTTAAAAAGGCACATGCATACCCACACCAGACCTCAGACACTGGGGCTGCTGACAGACTGTATTAACAGCATTCAGCCAGCATTCCCCTCCGGCTGGCCGCGTTCCACCGAGCGGCCACCAGCATGTGAAGGTTGTGACGTGCTCTCGTCTCAATGCCTTCACAGGCCGGCAGCCGCCTCACAGGTGGAATGCGTCCAGCCAGAGGGGAAAGCTGTTGACGCATTCTGCCAGCAGTCCCTCGGATACCAATTACCCAGCAAAGCGCTGGCTTCTGTGCATTGGTAGAGGTATTGGGACATTTGCATAAGTACCAAGTACTCGGGCAAATGCCATATCGGCGCGTCCCTAAAGAACATCCAATAAAACACTGTTTTGAGGGAAAAAAAAAATAATAGGTTCCATATACACTTCTAGATTGTAAATTCCCACAGGAATAGAGCCCTTGTTTCCTCCTGTACTGGTTTGTCAATTGTTCAATGTATTGCAACCCTGTCTATATTGCACACATTGTACAGCGCTGCGGAATATGCTGGTGCTTTATAAATATTAGGGATAGACCGATATCACTTTTTAGGTGCCGATAATCGGCTACCTTTCAGGCCGATAACCGATATCGGGTGCCGATATTCTGTACATTAAAAATTTTCGAAGGGGGAAAAAATTAAAAAAAATAATTTAAATTTCTACATAAATCTGGTGTCAAAATTGTAAACCTAACATCTGAGAGAAATAAAGTGCTTGAAAAAAAGTGTGATGGGTTAAGAAATCGCAACCACCCCATTTTTCTTTCTTTCAGAAGCTCCAGCTTTTTTTTTCTTTTTTGGTACAACAAAGCAACCTGCAATGCAAATAGATTTCCAGTGAGGAGCATGGAAAGCTTTACATTACAGTTTGTGGGCAGATAAAGGGACTATTTGAGGCATTTATTTATTTTGTTTCCCCGCTCCTTGTTGTACTGCGCTGCGGAACCTGCTGGTGCTATAGAAGTGATGATCTGTAAAATGCTGGTCCCAGCCGCTCGGCTCACAGGAGTTTACAATCTAGAGGAGCAGAGGGCCCGGCTCACAGGAGCTTAAAATCTAGAGGAGCAGAGGTTCAGGCTCACAGGAGCTTAAAATCTAGAGGAGCAGAGGTTCAGGCTCACAGGAGCTTAAAATCTAGAGGAGCAGAGGTTCAGGCTCACAGGAGCTTAAAATCTAGAGGAGCAGAGGTTCAGGCTCACAGGAGCTTAAAATCTAGAGGAGCAGAGGTTCAGGCTCACAGGAGCTTACAATTCATTTAAGGGGTTTATTCACTAAACCGTTCTTCCTGTTGGCTGTCCTTGCTACTATGCGGTTCATAAATTTCAGGTTTATTCTATGCAAAGCATGCCTGGCCTGGCTCCTAGGTATTGCCTCGACTCTGTCAGGCTCAGCTATGGTGGCTGCAGAGGTGTTTGCAGCAGGAGTCAGATGTTTGCAGGATTTGTGCATGGGGCATATTCTGCACTTATTGGGGCACAGTAAACAGAATCTCTAGAATCCACTGCTGGGAAGGGGGGGGGGTTCAGAGACCCAGGAAGATGCAAATCAGTTCCCCCCTCCTTTGTAAAAAGTGCAGCACTACTTTATAGCAAACTTTTATGCAAGGGGCCGTGACACACAAGCTGGCAGTCGGGTAGCCCCAGGACCACTTATTATATTTACAGGAAATTAAAATCTAACAAGTATTTAGTCTTAAAAAAGCCGGTTCTTATAAATGGGCTGTGAAATTCCCCCCCTCCATTTTGTTAGTGTCAATACTGTATAGACCTTCTTCCTTCTATAGGATACGAGCTGTGGCCGATTTCCTGTTATGTTCAGTGCAGGAAAATGTGCGCAGAAGCGGGAAGAGGGGAAGAGGGTCTCGTTGAACCATATATGGTAGTCCTTTAACTGAGTGGCTAAACTTTGATGTTGTAATGTATCTGTACACTGATTGGCTATAAATTCTGTGTATTTTAATAAATAGATCTGGCTTAACGAGGAAAGCTAGACTTCTGAGAAAGACCAATACAGTTTTGTGGTTGATTCTTTTTGGGAGTCTCCGCCATGGCGTAGCGCAGCTCTTTTTTTGGTTTTGATATATAAGAAGAAACTTGAAAAAGGTTTATGGTAATTATAATGAATAATAGAATTTTTCACCACTAAAACCCTAACTGTGGCTTCTATCATTACTAAAAACACAATCTGCAAACTCAGTTCCTTGTCCCCAGGTGGCTCCCTAGAAAGCTGATTGTAAGCTCCTGGAGTCAGAAATCGAATTTTCCCTAATGTAAACTCAAATCCCTGCACCTGCCAAGACAAAACTAAACAGCTGGCAGATAAAGGGTGCCGTGAACTATTTGAGGCATTTATTTAATCTCGGGGTCAGGGCAGTAGAGTTGAGCAAGATTTATGTTCCTATGCAGCCACTCTGAAGTGGGATGGGGAGCTTTACAGACTGGCAGGTAGCACAGCGTGAAGGAGCAGACAGGGAGAGTGAGAGCAGGGGAGGAGCACAACAGAGCGGAATGGACCCTCCGTAAATCAGTCCAACCATCCTGTTTGTTTTTATTACAATTAGATGTGCTTCCTCCCCCTCTGTTTCTTAATGTGTTCGAGCCAATGGAAGGGGGGAGACCTCGAGGTGACCTCATCATTGCCGGCCAGAGTGCGGAAGTGCCGGGATCTGACGCATGCTCAGAGAGATCGCAGCTTCTCAGAGTTATCGGCAGTGAAACAGCCCGATGCCGATAACCTGGAAATCACTGATTTCCGATAAATCGGTCGACCCCTAATAAATATAAATTTAATAATTATTATTATTATTATTATTATTATTATTATTATTATTATTATTATTATTATTATTATTATTATTATATTATTATTATTATTATTATTATTATTTACACTCCTAATCCCATTTCTTGCCTTCCTTTAGCTTTAGGCGATATGTAGACCTTCACTGTATAAAACACAACTTTTACTTGTGCAAACAAAAATTAAGCCGTGTAATTATATGCAATAAATTTACTCAGCAGGAAGTTTCACTCTGCACCGGACATGGGAGCTCTGGTAGTCTGGTAGGTATTAACCGGAGCCTCACATTACTAGTAAGGGGGGTCTCCGTATGGCAACACAACACCGGAGGGGGGGGTCTCCGTATGGCAACACAACACCGGAGGGGGGGGGGGGTCTCCGTATGGCAACACAACACCGGAGGGGGGGGTCTCCGTATGGCAACACAACACCGGAGGGGGGGGGGTGTCTCCGAATGGCAACACAACACCGGAGGGGGGGGTCTCCGAATGGCAACACAACACCGGAGGGGGGGGGGTTCTCCGTATGGCAACACAACACCGGAGGGGGGGGGTCTCCGTATGGCAACACAACACCGGGGGGGTCTCCGTATGGCAACACAACACCGGAGGGGGGGGGTCTCCGTATGGCAACACAACACGGGGGGGGGGTCTCCGTATGGCAACACAACACCGAGAGGGGGGGGGGTCTCCGTATGGCAACACAACACCGGAGGGGGGGGGGGGTCTCCGTATGGCAACACAACACCGGAGGGGGGGGGGGTCTCCGTATGGCAACACAACACCGGAGGGGGGGGGTCTCCGTATGGCAACACACACCGGAGGGGGGGGGGTCTCCGTATGGCAACACAACACCGGAGGGGGGGGGGTCTCCGTATGGCAACACAACACCGGAGGGGGGGGGGGTCTCCGTATGGCAACACAACACCGGAGGGGGGGGGGTCTCCGTATGGCAACACAACGGAGGGGGGGGGGGTCTCCGTATGGCAACACAACACGGAGGGGGGGGGGTCTCCGTATGGCAACACAACGGATGGGGGGGGGTCTCCGTATGGCAACACAACGGATGGGGGGGGGGGTCTCCGTATGGCACACAAACGGAGGGGGGGGTCTCCGTATGGCAACACAACGGAGGGGGGGGGGTCTCCGTATGGCAACACAACCACAACGGAGGGGGGGGGGTCTCCGTATGGCAACACAACGGAGGGGGGGGTCTCCGTATGGCAACACAACGGAGGGGGGGGGGTCTCCGTATGGCAACACAATGGGGGGGGGGGTCTCCGTATGGCAACACAACGGAGGAGGGGGGTCTCCGTATGGCAACACAACACCGGAGGGGGGGGGGGTCTCGTATGGCAACACAACACCGGAGGGGGGGGGGTCTCCGTATGGCAACACAACACCGGAGGGGGGTCTCCGTATGGCAACACAACACCGGAGGGGGGTCTCCGTATGGCAACACAACACCGGAGGGGGGTCTCCGTATGGCAACACAACACCGGAGGGGGGTCTCCGTATGGCAACACAACACCGGAGGGGGTCTCGTATGGCAACACAACACACCGGAGGGGGGTCTCCGTATGCAACACAACACCGATGGGGGGGGGGGGGTCTTCGTATGGCAACACAGGGTGGTCTCCATAGCAACAGAACCACAGGGTGGTCTCCATAGCAACAGAACCACAGGGTGGTCTCCATAGCAACAGAACCACAGGGTGGTCTCCATACACAAGGGAAGGGTCACCCGGTACACAGGTGTACGGCTCGGTACCTGGCTGAGATTGTGGCTGGTGGTGTTCTCGTTTTGGTAGCCAGTGCGGGGGTCACATTAGCCCGGCCCCGCTCTCTCCTCGGTGAGCTCTCGCTGGCCGCTCCGCCCTGCCCCGGTACTCATTAGACCCCCAGCCAGGGCCGCGCCGCGAGACCAGACACACGACCGGCCCGAATGAGAATCCGCAGCGGCTTAGAACTGGTGGACAGGACGTGCTGAGGGCTATGGCGGCTGTGCGTGTCAGATTATCCGGGCCCGCTTCCTCAGGCTGTTATGATCCCGCGTCTGGTAAAATGGAGGCGGAGTGGCGCACTCTCACTGGGCGCGCGCGCATGTCACTCACGAGATGTCTCGAGCCACTAGGACTAGCGCGCGCGACACCCGACACTACCCAGTAACCGCGAGGAATGACGGGAGGGACCCTCCATCCGTGCAGCTCCTCAAAGCGAGCGGGTGGGCAACAACAAACCCTCTCCTGATTCTCCCCCCCCTGACAAAACAACACGTGACCGACTCCTAGCAGCGTCACCTCACCTGCGGAGGAAAGCGGGGCGCATGTAATAGGCGTGGCCTACCCAGGGCAACCATTTCCTGTGACTGACTTCACGCCCAGAGAGCCAGCCCTAATGTGCGGGCAGAACCAGAGCCAACACAGTGATGCTGTGATTTATTGTGACATCAGGACTCAGAGCTCTGTGGGAGTCTGGCAAATCCCATAGCATTCATAGGGGATAGGATGTAAATACGTAATATTTTTTTTTTAAATTAACCCCTTAAGGACGGGAGTAATTTTACAACTTCGGCGCTGTTTCGGAAGTAGAAGTTTGCTGAGCTCATTTTGACCATTTTTAAGTCACGTATTATTATACCACCCAGACATATTATATATCGTTCTTTCCGTCAGACTCGGCAGATTAATAATATATCATTATTATATGTATATGTCACGCCCTGCCAAAATTCTATAACAAAAAATGTAAAAAAATGTGAATTTTCAATAAAATTTCAATCTTCCACAGTGTGTAAAGTGTTTTTTTTTTTAAATTTTATTATCCGAGGCTCTGCGGTCATATTCTATGGGGTAGATTTGTTAAAAAAATTTGAACGGGGAACCCATTTTTTTTGGGGGGGAAATTGTGTGATTTTAGCTAAACTCCCCCAAAAAAAAAATCATTAGTGAAGCATCATTGTTCACATTATAATTGAAATGTGAACGATAGTGCTGCACTAAAAAAAACAATTTTTTTTTTTATTATATTTATTATTTTTTTATTACTTTATTTATTATTTTTTAATTATTTTTACTTTTTTTACACTTGTATTTTACTTATAACATGGTCATGTTTGATATCATTGGAAAGGCCATGCTCTGGCCTTTCCAGCAATATCAGACATGACCCCCTAGCTGCCACCGATCAGGAGATAAAGGGGTTCAAAGAACCCCCCCATCTCCTCTAAGGGTTTTCCATGGGAAATCCCTTTGCAGCTAGGGGGTTCCCCGGTTAACTGACATCATTGTGCATGGCGCGATGAGTCAGTTGACCGGGGGGGGGGCCCAGAGGTGGGGGCTGCCATCCAAGACGGCGGCCCCCACCGGAAATAGGCTGCGATCGGGCACAAATTAGTGCCCGGTCGCGACCTGGCAACTAAGGGGTTAACCCCCCATACATTGCTGGAAAGGTCAGGCTGTGACCCTTCCAGCGATGCTGGCCACAGCCGCCTGGTCCCCGGCGATGGGGTGATAGAGGGATCCAAAGGATCCCCCCCCTCCCCTTCAGGCGCTTCCCCTGCTCCGGCGGGGGGGGACGCCTGAAACTGACGTCATCGCGCCACCGGCGCGATGACGTCACTGCGCCGGAGGAGGGATCACACTGATCTGACTCCGCGGGAGTCAGAGCAGCCTGGGAGCGACCGGAGGAGGTAAGTATTAAGGGAGGGGGGCTGTAAACGCCGAGGACGTACATTTACGTCCTGCGGCGTCAAAGCCCGCCTAATGCAGGGCGTAAATGTACGTCCTGCGGCGTTATGGGGTTAAAGTCCGTCTATTCTTTTCTTTTTCAGCAAAAAAACATTTTTTTAATTTTTAGAGGACGTTTTTGTATTGCAAACTTATTTATAAAGGATTTTACCAGGAAGGATACATTATTAAAAGACTATTTTGTAACAAACCTTTTTATTCTTTTTGTTTATATTTTTGGACACATTTTATTGATTTATACTCCTAATAGGACACTAGCAGGGTTATTCAGAGAGAGGTGAAAACCAGGAGAATGACTGGAGAAGTGAAAATTCTAGGTCAAAATAGCTGATTTGGAAGGTGAGATAAATGGGAGAATTTTTCTGGTTTGGCTATTTTGACCTAGAATTTTCCATTCTCCAGTCATTCTCCTGGTTTTCACCTTTCTCTGAATAACCCTGTAGGAGTCTTCTTTTTTTCTATTTTGGAGTTTGGCAAAATATGGTGACCATTCACTACAGTGAATTCACAATATTTTTTGGCTAAATGGAATTGCCAAAATGAGATGAAATTGTCTGACACTCAAAGCACTGTACTTGCGCGCAATTTTGGTGCTTTGTGAATAGACCCAATGGTATAGAATAGTTTGAGACCTTAGCCCTTCCACTTTAGCCTGCCTGGCGGTATTCCCGAGTGTGACTCGGGGGGTTTAATTTCGCTACCGCGATCGGTAACCCCGAGCCACACTCGGACTGTATATATTCACCGCATCCTTCGCTCCCTTGCCGTCTCCGCAGTCACTGCAGTGTGATCGCGGCAGCCGGCGACTTGCTTCCTGGTTTCGCTACCTGCGAGCCACGTGATGCAGAGGGGGGCGGGACCAGGCTGCAAATTCAAAAACTGTAAAAAAAATTACAGTAAAAAATACTGTAGAATAAACTTTGTGCAGTGCAGTGGGTGCTGGAATTCTTGCTCAGATGTACACTCCTTTGCCAATGTAATACAGGACACGGGGGTACCAAAAAAATTAGAGTATTCTCAAAGCAGCTTTACTGAAATAAAAGGCAAATAAAAATAATTTCTAAAATGTAATAAGGCTTTGCAATACAAGTTTCGCTGGTGCTTGCCCAGATCCACCAGCGAAACTTGTATTGCAAAGCCTTCTTACATTTTAGAAATTACTTTTATTCGCCTTTTATTTCTGTAAAGCTGCTTTGAGAATAAATACTCTTTTATTGGTACCCCGTGCCCTGTATATTTCATTGGCAAAGGAGTGATCTGGACAGAAATCCCAGCACCCAGAGGAAAGAGGCCTGTTTTTGGTTTGATTATATTATTGAATATAATTTATTTCCATTATTTTGGATAATTATTTTTGGGACAATAAGTTATTATTTCGTGTTTCAAACCTTCTCTGACTCCGTGTGTTTACTAGACTCTTGCTTGCACGGATTTCAGTGAGTTATTCCTACAGAATACAGGCTCACTATATAAAACAACACATTTCCTTTCCAAAAAAATTGAACCACTTTTAGACGCAAAAATTAGACCACCAGGGAGGTTAACGGCAGGGTCATAAACAAGACAGAAAGAAATGTAAATCTGCAGCAGGTGAAACGTCACAAGAGTCTTAACTTTACCCTCAAGAGAAATTGTTTAAACATGTTTTTCCAGATTTGCAAAATAAACTATGATGAATACATTGGCATCTGCTACTGCATGACAATATCACGTGATTGGCACGCATCACAGCCAGGTTGGTGCTGCCCTAGGCACTTTACATTCTGCTGCCCTCACCAGCTTGATATCAAATAAATATGAACAGGTCTACAAACATGAAATTGAGACAAATATTTGCAACCTATTGGGGTTTTTATGTTAATAAAATTTAATTTAGAACGAAAGCAAATAATCTATTTTGCACCAAGTGATTCAAAACAACATTTACTATAGTTTAGGGACTAAATGCCTTGAGTTTTATAACTGCATCTATGTTAACCACCTAAACATCTCAAATATAAAAGAAAAAATAAAGGCCATTAGGCTTCTATGGCCCCATTGTTCCCAAACCACTGGCACTCATGATCATCATGCTATCTAGTAAAATTCCTCTTGTCTTCCTCAACCCCAATCCCTCTAGATTGTAAACTTTTATGAGCAGGGCCCTCTACACCTCTTGTTTCCATCCTATGTCTGTTTATATGTAACTCGCTCCCTTTGGTTATTGTAAAGCGCTGCGGAAACTGTTGGTGCTATATAAGGCTAAGGTCAGACGAACGCAGTTTTAACGTGCGTTTAGCCGCACGAAATCACGGCCGTGCTAGCAGCAAATGACGTCCAATGCCGGGGAACATACGACGAACGGCCGCACAAAAGTTCGTCCGTGCAACGCAAGTGGCAAACGAACGCATTTTTTCGAGAACGTCAAACCGCTACTACTGACGTACAGAGTGCGCTGCGGCCACATAGCGGCGTGTTTGCGTGATTGGGAGACGTCAGACGCTGCACACGTCCGGCCAACATAACGTCCAGACGCAAAAAGGGTTTTATCGATGATCCGTACAAAATCACGGACGAAAATGCGCATCGTATGACCGCTGTCGCGTATTCCGTGAAAAATACGTCCATTTGTTCGACCGCACTTTTTTCACGGACGATGCGAAAAATGCGTTAGTCTGACCCTAGCCTTAATGAGGACAATAATAATAATAATAGGCTGTTCCCTCCAATCTGCTGCCCTAGGTCCAGGTCTAGTTCTGCAAGCATACACCAGTGATCACAGTGTAACATTTCTTGTTTTGTACCACTTCTTAGCTGCATTTAGTTTGTGCTGTATATATAATTTTCCATTCCTTTTTATATGTATGTATATAAATGTATATCATACCGAATGCTAGGCATGCCACTTAAATGTACCTTTAATGTTTTTAAACACACCAGGCATGGGTAAAACCATCTGGATTAAATCATTCATTGCATAAACCTGCCCCATTCTGGGCTCTATCACCTCCTTAGCGCTAGCGCTCACATATTTGAGCATTAGCGCTAGGGTAAAAAAGGTTTCCACAGGCCAGCCAGATCAGATCCCGATCGCCAACGGGTTAAAAAATCCAATGGGACACCGGTATTAGTGATTTCTAGCCCAAGTTTACTGTATTTTGCACTTCCTATACTTAACATGGGGAGGGCAAAGAGTTAATCAGCGTTAGGATTACAAAGTCCTAACGCTAATTATGTACTTTTCGGTTAACTGAAAAGTTAGCACCAGCTTGGAGCTGTAGCTAACGGATTCCGCATCTGTGGAATCATTTAGCACCAGCCAGGACCCCCCCAACAAAAATCAGATACTTGCCTCTCATCCAGCGGCACGATCTGCCGTAATCGCCGGTAGCAAAGTGAGACTGGAGACAAATAGTCCCCAGTCTCCCTCAGCTTTCTCTACGCGGCTCTGCACAATCTTGCGAGATTGTGCAGGTCACATGGCTCGGAAGCACAACCCTCCATAGAATCCTATGGACTGCAGGAGGTGATACTCGCGGTGGCGCATTAGTGCTGCCGTGAGTATCCAGAGAGTAGCACTCGTTACGGGGAAGGCTGCTGAATTCAGGGCCTGCATTGTAATCTGGTTTTAAAATGGGGACGTTTAGTGGAAATATGTTTTTTCCCATTTGTGTCCCTGTTTTAGCTTACACCAAATGATAGAGTCCTCTGTTACTTCCCGCAGTTGCTTCATTTCAGGGTCTCTTTTAGATGTTCAGCTGCAGAGAGCCCCAAGAGAAGAGCAGTCACTGTGTTGCATCAATGTATAAATTGGCCTCGTTGCTGGATTCTGGGCCCTGAGCTAAAGATGTTTGCGTCCATCTGCCCCATCCCTCTCCTCTGTATTACCTCTCTGCCCCATCCCTCTCCTCTGTATTACCTCTCAGCCCCATCCCTCTCCTCTGTATTACCTCTCTGCCCCATCCCTCTCCTCTGTATTACCTCTCTACCCCATCCCTCTCCTCTGTATTACCTCTCTACCCCATCCCTCTCCTCTGTATTACCTCTCTACCCCATCCCTCTCCTCTGTATTACCTCTCTACCCCATCCCTCTCCTATGTATTACCTCTCTGCCCCATCACACTCATCTGCAGTATGTCTTTGCCCCATCTATTTCATCCCTGTTGTGCCTTTGCCGTCTCTCTCACCCACATCTGTTCCCTTTTCCTATCCATCATGAATGCAAGTGAAATTTATTTATTTATTTATAAAGTACTTTACCAGGAAGGATACAAGGAGATTTCTCTCGTTTTCAAGTATGTCCTAGGTTCAAGAACATTAAAATGTTACAGTCGTTACAGAAATACAAAGTAAGAAAAGAAGCCTACAGTAATATATTTTTACTGATACATTCTTTGTGCCCACAACTACACCATTTTCCATGGAAACCTTTCAGATTCTAGGCAATTCCTAGGAACATTGGTTGGAGAAAAAAACAGGGTGTTCCCTTGAGTCCGGGCCAATGTTAAAAGTGTAATTAAAATTCATGTATAAGTATTATTATCAAGGGTGTGTTTAGGGTGTTGCCAGCGGAACCCACGGTTTAATAAATTGTGTTAACCTCTTTCTAGCCGGATGTTTTTAAGATATGTTTATATAACAAATAGTTACTGAGTTGTGCCCCTTCAACATGAACTCAAGTAATGATAGTAAAATATTTGTTAAATGTATTAAATACCCATACTCTGTACATATGTGCTAATTGGCTGTATTTTAACAAGGTGGCCTGAATATAGTTCCAGATGTCAGAAAGCATAAAAAATTGAAATACAGATACCAAAGTTGTGAATGGGGAGTGAAAATTGGAGCGGTCGCATTATATTCGAGACATCTGCATCGTAAAAAAAAACTTGACTTGCTCAGGAGATCCCAAGTCTCCCTGACTATTGACGGACGACGCAGTGGATGAGCCTGCCTGCTGGAGCCGGAGGTCAGAAAATGACACCTCCCGGCGTGTTGGGTATTGGTGAATGATTCACTGAGTTCACGGAGGTCATCTCGCTCTGCCGGCCATCTTATCGCAAGTAAAGCAGACGGGTGTCCGGTGGCTTCATACTTGTTATTACCAACTACAATCATTCTAAAGCAGAGCACCCTGGCCTGAGGGGTAGCCTGACTGTGTTAAGAGAACATTGAAAGATTTTAATGGTTTCCCAGTATAGTATACTTTTATAATTTTGCTCCTCGGGTTATATTAGATTCTTGAGTATTCTCTCATTTCCATATTAAATCTCTATCCATCGCGTTATATTTGGGTCGTGCTATACTCAAGTATCTATGGTAACACTTAAATGCAAGGTAAAACAGCAATATGGCATAAAGGTTGTTATTTTAAGATAGTTCAAAGATTAAAATAATGTAAATGTGCGCTTAATTTTTTGTTAATTTATTCTTTACAGAAATGTTGCTGGGATGAAAGGTTGTAAAACTCTAGATGGTGTCCCTTAACTTAGACAATTTTACACGAGGTCTGCATTATCAGCATACAGGCAGGAATGGCCTTTGTGTCAAATACAGTAATTTTGATAAAGAGAAATAATAAAACATGGTCAGATATTCTGATTATTATATCTTCATTTATATAGCGCCAACAGTTTCCGCAGCGCTTTACAATAACCAAAGAGAGCGAGATACAGATAAACGGACATATGATGAATACCAGCGGTGTAGAGGGTTTACAGTTTAGAGCAGTGTTTCCCAAACCTGTCCTCAGGACCCTCCACCTCTCCAGGTTTTCCAGATATCTGATGCACAGCACAGGTGATATGATTTGTTGCTCAGTGATTGCAGGATTCAGACTGCATTTCCCCAAGGTGATCTGCAAAATCTGGCCTTGTTGAGGGTCCCGAGGACAGGTTTGGGAAACACTGGTCTTGAGGGATAGGGGTTGAGGAATACCAGGGGAGTTTTACTGGACAACAGGATCATCAGTGCAAGTGGTTTGGGAATGGTGGGGCCATAGAAGCGGCTTTAATGGAAGGGAATCACAGTTGAGTCGGCCACCACGGTGCCAACTAGAATAGTTGTAGCTTCTGGACTCTGCGGATATTGGATCGTCAGGGCGACCATCAAGAACGGGGGAAATGCATAAGGTCGGTCTGGTGTCCAGTCTTGCAGAAACGCCTCTGAGTCGCTGAGGTGGCAAGAGTTCCAATCTGCCAGTGTTCCCAAATACCGACAGGAACTGTTCCTGAAGTGTGAGCTACTTCTCAAAACAAAGCGCCCGGAATAGTTTCTCCAGCTCTTCCATGATCTTTGAACGTGGACCTCCCAGACAGTTGATGTAATGCAGTTCATTCTCAGAACGCAGAGACATGATGGGATCCACGAAGCAAAAAACGATGAAGCCCGCCAAAAGCTCCAAGATGTTGATGTGAAAGGACTGCTTGGCTTCAGACCATCTCCCGCCTGTTGTGAGAAATCTGCAGTAAGCAACCCATCTCGAGCGACTGGAGTCCGTTCCCAGACACAATGTCTGAGACGGAGAGATGATAGATTTCCTGTCCCACTCATCCACATGGTGGAGCTACTAAGTGTGATCATCATGAGCATCCTTGTCCAGAGACAAGATTTGTGTAAGTGATGGCTTGACGGAGGTATTGTGTTTTGAGCTGTTGTAAAGCTTTGTAATGAATAGGGATGGGCTGGCGGTTCGATCCGAACAGGAGTTCAATTCGAACATTACCCGTTCGGCGAACATGGACCACAATGCACTTTTCCACCGGCCTGAAGCTTGTAATTGGCTACAGCCTTGCACCTGACCACAGGTCAGGTGCAAGACTATGCCAATCAGGGCTCAGAGTCATGATTGGGCAAATTTTGCCCAATCATGGGCTCACAGAGAGAAGTCCCACAGCACACTATAGAAGGCTTCCCCGTAGCCCCAGCACGTTTTTTTTTGCAGGAGTGAGAGGAGATTGTTCTTTCAGTGCGTCTCACAGATTTCTGTGAATTGTAATCTGTGTCTTCTCACTGCCAGCTATTGGGGTCTCACAGACTTCTAGTAGATATCTGGGAATTGTAATCTGTGTCTTCTCAGTCATTGCCAGCTATTGGGGTCTCACAAACTTCTAGCAGATATCTGGGAATTGTAATCTGTTTCTTCTCAGTCACTGCCAGCTATTGGGGTCTCACAGACTTCTAGCAGATATCTGGGAATTGTAATCTGTGTCTTCTCAGTCACTGCCAGCTATTGAGGTCTCACAGACTTCTAGCAGATATCTGGGAATTGTAATCTGTGTTTTATCACTGCCAGTTATCAGGGGGTCCCACATACTTCTATCAGATATCACTGCCAGTTATCAGGGGGTCCCACATACTTCTAGCAGATCTCTGGGAATTGTAATCTGTGTGTTGGCACTGCCAGCTGCTGCCAGGCTATCAGGCTGTATCACTGATTTATAGCATTGTTCTGGAAAATCTGTATATCTTTAATCTAAGTCTAGATACCATACAATACCACAGTTTAATCAGAGTTCATCTGTTTATCTATTCAGAGTAGAATCTGGGTGTTGCCAGCTATCAGGGTATATCACTGACGTATAGCATTGTTCTGGCAAATCTGTATATCTTTAATCTATATATCACTCACCATGTCAGAAAGACCAAAAAAGACAGGCAGACGCTCCCAAACACAGATAAGAGGGCAAGCAGCCTCTGTGTCGGAAGGCTGTGCCCCTGGTCGTCGTGGACGTGGTGCATCCTCTGCAGGGGCACGCTTGTCCTTGTTTCTAACTGGTGCTGGCTGTCTTAAGCAGCAACAACATACAGAGGATTTGCAGGATTGGATAACCAGGCCATCCTTATCCTCCGAGTCCTCTGCCAGCCAGGCTTGTAGTGGTTTACAGTCCACCTCAGCTGCCAAAACATCTAATTCAGCCTCCATGTCCAGAGCAACTCCTGCCATAGCCTCACTATCATACACGGAGGACTCAGCTGAATTGTTTGACAACAGTGACATGCTGCTTGAGGATGTGCAGCAACTCCAGTGCTCTGATTCAAACTCTGAGGTTGAGGAAGGGAGTATAATGTCGGGTATATTACACAAAGGAATTTTAAAATGGATGCCTGTAGCCATTTTGTTTTTAAAGACAGTTTCTTTTCTTTAAAATTTTCTCTAGGTTTAGAAATGAACGAGATTTTTTTTACAGAGTTCATTCCTGGGTGAAGTCTTTTATATTTTTTTAAGAAGTGCCAGACATGAAGGAACCTAGAATGTTTGTGTGTGATAAGGCTAGGGTTAAGTGCTAAGACGTGTCATAATTAAATTTATTGGTCTGTCTTAAGTTTTTAAAACAAAATATATTTTGTCTTTTGGGTATAGGAATAAGAGTTAATATCTCTAATGTAGATTTATATTCACAAAATATATGTTTATAATCAAGGTATATTTTATTATATTTACAGTAGGAAATATATACTCCAATAAATATTGTAGAAAGTATATAATTGGTAAATAATAAAATTTACTAAAGAATAGATTTTGTTGAGTTAACCAGAAAAGAATTTAGCTGATAGGACTCTGAGTAACCAAAAGGGAGCAGGGATATAAATCAGAGATGATAGGTAGAGACACTGTGTCTAATGACTGAGAGAGAGGTTCTTTGTTTAGGCTAGGGACAGATGAGCGCATTTTCTGCAGCCACCGTCAAAATGTACGTCGATGCGTGCGCACGCATTTTTTCACGGAATGCGCTTGAGTGGTCGGACGATGCGCAATTCTGGACGTATTCCATGACGGTGGGGTGAAAAAAGAGAAAAATCAGATGAATCTAATCCCTTTAAAAATGAAATAATAAGGGCAAGGGCTATAAAAAGTCGTTTCGGGGATGGTGGCGTTTTTCTAAGATGGATCCTGCACACGTCTTTGTGTTTGGTGTGATGGGGTACCTGTACCTAAAGAGGAAGAGAAAGCGGCGAACCTGGGTTCATGAAATCAACGCTGCCAGACCCACGCATGGACACTTTGTGACGCTGTACAGGCCACTGCGAGAGAGGGACCCCGCGAAGTTCTTCAACTACATGCGGATGTCCATCGCCTCCTTTGATGAACTGTTGTCGCGGGTACGGGAGCCGCTGACCAAGAGGGACACCAACATGCGGCCCGCCATACCACCGGAGGAGATGCTGGTCATCACTTTGAGGTACGTACTGTCACACACCTGTATACATGACATCGCTGCCAGTCACCTGACATGAGTGCATCATGTCTGTAGTCACATGCCCACTGTTACATGCACACACACACACGGGCATCACATCACACGTACATAATCATAAATGACTCCGACAACAATGTTGAAAAATAATACTATAATATGAAAAGAAACTGTAATATATTATGGACATATATTACAAGTCGTAAAGTGAAGGTCAGTATATATACAAAATCAAAACAATAACACATAACAAACAAATAATCAAACATATTTAGCTCATGTATCAAAGTTGCTGATACCGCGGAGCATCTGGGTCATGAGGGCCGGTGGTGTGGCTACAGCTGGACCCCGACTCCGTGTGTGGCCTGGCTCCAGGGGGCATGGCTGGGTGGGTGGACAGCACCTCACTGGAGACGGAAGATCCACTGGCGGATTGTGGCACAGCATGGTAGGCGGCTGCGTGATGGGGACGTGAAAGGATGTCCTCCAATATCCCGAGAGATCTGTGGCGATACTCCATTTTCTCCGCCTCGCTCATCCTGTTCAGGAGGAGCGTACATGCATTGGAGAACGACATGTCGACGGAGTCCGCAAGCATGCAGCGTTGGTGTGCATGGGTGGTCTGTGCCTCCATGAACATGACCATGGCCTGCTCCAGGTCTGCAGCCTGTGCCCTTCTCTTCTGGCCAGGTCTGGTGCTGGCCGTTGTCGCGGTACCTGCCACCTGTGGTGTCGCCAAATCCTCCTCCATCTGCGACTCAGCACCACCCTGGTTCTCCTCCTCCTGGCAGCTGGCAGAATCTCCTGGCACCATTTGTTGTGCCTGGGTGCCGGAGGTCGATGGCTGGTCCATGCTGCTGACAGACCTGCGCGGCTCCTGGGTCCTGCGGAGGAACGATAGCTGCTCTGCGTAAATGTACCCCCGGACCTTCTTCGCACCAGCTCCAGAGCGCGCAGCCATGGCCTGCTTCTTCTGGACGCGCATGTAGTTGTCGCGTACTGTGCGCCATTTGTTCATTGCCTCTTGTGCTGAAAAACATGATGAGAGTGACATTAGCTTGTGTTCATGGTATGTGATCATATTCAAACAGTTTTGTTTTGTCTTCTAGGTATCTCGGTAGTGGGTGCAGTTTGAAGGATCTGCATTATAGCTTCCGCGTTGGCAGATCAACAGCTGGTGAGATCGTCCGCAAGGTGTGCCAAACCATATGGGAGACCATGAAGGGCGAATGTTTGCCAAGACCGACACATACGGCATGTCTGGAAATTGCAGCAGGATTCTGGGAGAGAGCCAACTTTCCAAACTGCCTTGGAGCCGTGGATGGCAAACATGTCCGCATAGTGAAGCCACCGCACAGCGGCTCACTGTATCAGAATTATAAACATTACTTTTCTATTGGCCTACTGGCGGTGTCAGATGCCAACTATAGTTTCGTGTATGTGGATGTCGGTTCATACGGCAAGGACTCTGACTCCACACTGTTCAGGAACTCCACACTGTGGAATGAAATTGAGAGTGGGACCCTGAACATCCCCAGACCCGCACCATTGCCTGGCAGTGACGTGACAGTCCCCTATGCCTTCGTGGGTGACGAAGCATTCGGCCTATCCACACACCTCCTACGGCCCTACTCAGGGACACACCTGACTGTGAAGAAGCGGGTGTTTAATTATAGGCTGTCGCGGGCGAGACGGTATGTGGAGTGTACCTTTGGCATACTGACCAACAAGTGGAGGATTCTACATAGACCGCTGGATGTAAATGTGGACTTCTGTGTGGACATAGTGAAATGCTGTTGCATTCTACATAATTATGTGCGGGCCAGGGATGGTTTTAATTTTGACGATACCCTCACAGTTGTCGGTCTTGAGGATGATGTGAACTATGACATCATAGCTGTGAATAGATACAGCAACAGGTATCGCGATGCTCTATCTAATTATTTCATCAGTGATGCAGGTGAGGTGCCCTGGCAGCTGGGGAGCATTTGATTTTCACATCAATGATTTCATTTGTTTGTTTATTATCATTTTTGTGATTTACATTTATGGGATTATGAATTAAATAATATTATACTCACTCTGTATGTGCTGCTCCTTCTCGGACCACGTATCGTACTCCGGGTACACATGACGGGACACCTCGACCCATGCGCTCGCCTTCCTCCCCTTGTCCTTATAACGCTCGCAGGCCGTATCCCAGATCCCTGGATGCTCTCCCACAGCGCTTATCAGCCTCTCCACGTCCATCTCTGGTCCAGCAGCCATGTTCAACGGTCGCAGGTACACTCCAACGAAATGCAGGAAACTTTGGCAGTTTGGACGTTATGTAGGCCGCACACTAGCAGCGTCTGACGTCTCCTAATCACGCACACACGCTGCCATGCGGCCGCCGCGCACTTTGTACGTCAGTAGCAGCGGTTTCACGTTCTGATAAAAATGCGTTCATTTGCTGGTTGCGTGGTGTCGGCGCACTTTTGTACGCACGTACTGCGTATATTGCCCGTCATTGGCCGTTATGTGCTGCTACTGCCGCCGTGATTTAGTGCGTCTGCACGCGCGTTCCGACTGCCCCACTCTGACCCTAGCCTAAGTCAGATTGAACTTTGACCCGAGATAGGAATATTAAAAAGAAATGGTGGAATTAATTAAGAAGTGCAATACTGCCCTCTAGAGGATAGTAAATATTATAATTGATATACCAAATATATTGCCAGTGACGTCAAATTGGCTATAATAAGCGGCAATGTTATTTGCAAGTCAGTCGGAGATTCCAGCATTCAGAGACTCACACTGCAATGCATTACACATGACCCTCTG
Source organism: Leptobrachium leishanense (assembly GCA_009667805.1). Taxonomy (NCBI): domain Eukaryota; kingdom Metazoa; phylum Chordata; class Amphibia; order Anura; family Megophryidae; genus Leptobrachium; species Leptobrachium leishanense. The sequence goes on along the minus strand of CM019064.1, from coordinate 323,692,636 downwards.
AGAGTCCAAGATTCCAACACTCAGACTCACACCACGATGCAGGCAGATCCCAAGACATGAGGCAATCAAGATTCTCACCAAATCTCTGACTCTCACCAAATCTCTAACTCACATGCATTGATTATCTGATATCGATAATCTTCACACATTCCAAAATTATTACATCAGGAATTCCAAGGCAGACTTATCAACATCCAAATTGGACAGGTAATGTATGAAATTAAGGAATTAATGTAAATATATATATTTGTAGATATTCTTGCAACGTAGACTGAGACTTCTCAGATACGGTTAGATCCAAATTCTAAGTATTTTCTATTCTGCAGATAGAAATATGAAGAAGTGGATATAAGGATTTATTCCTAAAAGAAATGTTGTAAGATTGATACCAATATATATATTGAATTTGGAAATTACTGTGATTAAAATTAATAAGCAAGGAATTATATAACTACAAAATAAAAAGCAAAGGATTAGAAGTTTCATTCTCGAGATTAGGGGAGGATTCACTAAATACGTTTTTATTACTTATCATTAAATTAGGTCATCTTTTGTTGATCCATGTAGCATAGAGATATATATATATCTATAAGAGCTGACTGGTTAAACATTGTTTGCTGGGAAATGTATGTTGTATTAAGCAGAAATGTTTATTAACCATTTGTGTATTAGTTACTAACTGGTAAGGTAAATGATATTAATCATATATGCAGTTACTAACCGGAGATACATATATTGTGAAGCTAGTTTTTATATGCTGCTGGATTGTGGTTTATAAATTTTTGTTTATGATATGAGATTTGAAACTTTTTTGTATACGTAATAAATATATATATATTTTTATCCGATTATTGATTATTGTATTTTTTAAAGCAAAACACAGACAATTAAAAGAATTCAGGATAATTTCTAAGAAATATAAACGATTGATATTTGTGTCTCGTATGGATTTCTTATGAAATAATAATCCCTGATATATTGGAGGCAACTGCCGAGGTAGGTCCAGTAAGTCCAATATAGACATATTGGAGGCTTGGCTGATAAATCCAATATATATCGTGTTGTATTCACGTGCAGAGATTATATCCGACAATAATCAGCCTAGAGTGAGGGGGTGCCAGTGACACACAAAGGACTGGCACTCATGTTCCCCCAGCAGCTGCAGCATATTGCGAGGTTGGCTCCAGTGACGAAGAGATAGTGACCTCATCATCATTGTCATCACCCCCTGACTCCACCTGGTTGCCTGATCGAACAGAGGAGTGAAGTGAGGAGGCCCAACAAAAACGTGGCACAACGTCCTCTATGAGCAACCGTAGCCAGTCCAAGGCATCAGATGTCAGAGCTGCTCAGGTGCAGAGCGCTGTTGTCTCTCAGCACACGTCCATGATCTCTGCTGTCTGGGAGTTCTTCACGACATGTGCAGCAGACTACAGCGTTGCTATTTGTAAACTATGTTGGAAGAGGATCAAGTGTGGGAAAGACATCAGACACATGGGTACCATGTGCTTCATGCGACATATGACCACCTGCCACGCATCCCGTTGGCACAACACTTTGCATAGGTCCTCCTCATATGTGTCTACCCCAACTATATGTCCTGCCATGTCATTGCCTACAACCTCTACTGACCAGGATGATGCTACAGTAATGGGTGTACCACGTCCTTCCTCTGAATCTGCCAGCATCCCATCAGCTGCAGATTTATGCAGTCAGATTTCGTTGCACCAGCTGCTGCAGCAGCGGAAGAAAAAATATTGTCCCAACAATCCACATGCACAACGTCTAAATTCCAGATTGACAAAATTACTCGCATTAGGGGGGGCGTGGTCTGGCTGCGGAGAGGAATGGACGCTTAAGTGGTGAGCTCCGCGCTATCCCCTTGCTAATTCGGCTATCATAGCTAAAAAACCCGAGATGGTCAAACCCAAACGCACCTCGCAGGCACCGGGAACCGAGAGGCGACCGGAGGACCCCTCCCTGAACTGCATACGGCAATACCTCACCACGGTGGAGGACATGCCCGACCCGCGACTAGGCCCCAACATGGCGCCGGAGTCACGAAGCATCGGCTCGGCTTCTCCCATCTCAACAGCCGGCACGTGGGAAGTCCCTCCTGACCTGTCCCAAATTCTACGCTCATTGCCCACCAAAGCGGATCTGCAGGAGGCTACCGCCCGCATGCAGGCGTCACTCGCGGGCGAAATCCAGGGTCTCCGAGCGGATCTCCTGGAGATTCGGACCCGCCTGGGAGCGGCAGAGGCTACATTGGAACGACAGGGAGCCTGTTTGCCAGCACTTGAGGCCCGCACGGATGCCCATCACCGCTCTGTTCGGCTCCTGGCACGACATATGGAGGATCTGGAAAATCGAGGACGCCGATGTAACATCAGATTGAGGGGTCTGCCAGAGACAGAAGAATCACCAGGGGACCTTGGTGGCACATTGATACGCCTGTTTAACCAGATACTGGGCCGTGCTCTGGACACCACCATAGACATGGAACGCTACCATCGTGCCCTCCGTCCCAGGGGTCCACCTGGCAGCCCACCCAGAGATGTCATTTGCTGCTTACTGCGGTTTGGGGTAAAGGAGGAGCTTGCTTATGCAGAAACCGAGAAACCTGCAGAAAGTTAGATTTGAGGGATTGGAGGTGTCCTTCTATCAAGATCTGTCTCCTATCACCCTGCAGACCAGACGAGCTCTTCGTCCACTAACATTAGCCCTATTTCAAGAAGGACTCCAATATCGGTGGCTCCATCCCTTCGGTCTCCAAATACGCACGCCCGACGGACCGTTGCTGATAAGATCAGAGGAGGACATGCTGTCAGCATTGGACCACCTGAATTTGCAACTGGACTCCCGGATCGCCTGGCCTGACCCGATCAAATATTATCTTCCGGCGCCGCCTCTGCCCCGCCGTGACCAACGCCATCGATGCCCTCGTTCCAGGCCGGCTTCGGTTGCTGACTCATTGCCCCCGAGCTCTCAGGAACCATGACTCCGGGATCCGATATTATAACTGGGCCTTGTACCATGTTTCGGTAACCTGAACTCCAACCGCACCTCGATCCGGCCTTTGCTAGCAACGGTTACATCACGGACATGGACGTTCCGTACGATCTGGATGGCAGATGATGCAGCTGTTACGCCTTCCCGTACTACAGGTTTCACGTTTTTTATCTTCTCTAGGGACATGGGTTCCAGGGCATTGCTCCCTTTAAACATGTTTGAAGCCATAGCTATTCCGAGGATGTGTTTGGGAGGCTTCGGTTTTCTAAAACTGGGTTGCTTTTTGGCAGGGGGTGGCGGGGGGGTTTTCTTTATTTTTTTTTTTTAGAAGAAAAAAAAAGGGAATCATTTCTCTCCTCTCATCTACTCAAAGTGGGATGACATTTTAATCCCTCTGTTTCTGGATACGTTCCCTCCCTTTACTCGTGTCAAGTCGCGGCTGCGACATACGAAGGGTATTTCCCCCCCCTTTTTTTTTTCCTTTCGGGGGATTCAATTTTACCCATTGTAGACACGTTGACGTAAATTTGTGATAACTGTCATTTCGCTTTTGAATCAAACCTCTCACGCTTGGTTAATTGTTTATTGCGCTTTCTTACTTTGATCGCTTAACATGTACTATCCACGCTCTTTACATGTAGTATCCATCAACGCACAGGGATTGAACATTCCTACTAAACGTCACATAGCCTTACAGGACTTTCATAAAAACCGTGCTTCGATACTACTTATCCAGGAAACACACTTTCGAACGGGCATGCTCCTATACTTCGTAGCAAATATTTCCCCACGGGCTACTTCGGTAACACCGCAGGAAACAAGACGAAAGGGGTGGCTATCTTGGTATCAAAGGATGTGCCATTTCATCTTATGGACACGTTAGTAGATCCTGATGGGAGATATCTTTTTGTGAAGGGCACACTATGCGATGTTTCATATACGTTTGCCTCTATTTACATGCCAAACCGCCGTCAACACGTGACATTACAAGACGTTCTAGACAGACTTAGCGCTTTTTCTGAGGGCATAGTGGTGGTCGGGGGCGACCTGAACGTACCTCTAGATCCCAGGTGTGACACATCTACTGGCCACTCCGGCATTCCGCATAACATACTACGTCATGTTAATACTTCCCTGACTGAACACAGGCTCACGGATTGCTGGCGAGCTTTGCACACCTCCACACGTGATTTCACACATTACAGTTCGGCACATAATTCCTATGCAAGGCTGTATTATTTATTTCTGCCTTTTGACTCCTTACATCTGTTACACTCCGCATCGATTGGTACAGCGACTTGGTCCGACCATTGCCCGGTTTCAATGAATATACAATCCCCTTTGCTCTCCCCTAAAGAGAGACTATGGCGTCTTAACGAAACACTCTTTAATTCTCCCGACACTCTACCTGCTGTTCATAGTTTGTTACAGGATTACTTTCTGGATAATGTCACCCCGGGAATGTCCTCCACTACCGTTTGGGAGGCTCACAAAGCGGTGGTCCGGGGGTTCTTCGTTTCTACCGGTTCTAGATTAAAGAAAGAACGCGCAGCCCAGGCGATAGAACTGATAGCTCAGATAAGCGCCTTGGAGAGGAGACATAAATTATTATTGGAAGAGGATTCATATAAGACCCTTTTAACTCTCCACGCACAGTTGCACACACTTTACAATTTAAAGGCACAAAAAACCTTTACTCGGGTGAAACGGATTTATTATGAGTCAGGGAATAAGTGTGGGAGGTTGTTAGCGCGTGCACTGAGGAAACAAAGGACACAGCTTTACATTCACAAGATGCGGGACAGCCAAGGTCAAGCGGTTACACTCCCGGAAGGCCTATTGTCCATATTCCATTCTTACTTCACGGACTTATATAACTCTTCCCCGCGACTGACCCCGTCCCTCCATTCTCATTGACGCATATCTACACCAACATATAGAATCTAAACTTTCTTCGCCCATGCGCAAATCCATGGAACTTCCAATTACTTTGGAAGAATTTCAGGCGGTCTTAAAATCAATGCCATTGGGCAAGGCCCCGGGACCGGACGGCCTCACCTTGAGATATTACAGAGAAAATAGCACCGTTTTGGCCTCTCACTGGTTTACACCCGCATTCTCTGTCTGCTAATATCACAGTATTACTTAAGCCTGGGAAAGACGCAGAATATTGTAGCAGTTACCGACCTATTTCCTTACTAAATATTGACGTGAAAATCTTCGCGAAAATATTAGCCACACGCCTAAACCAATTTTTGCCTATGTTGATTCACGGAGATCAGACCGGGTTCATCCCGCGACGGGAGGCCCGAGATAATACAGTTCGAGTGATCAATCTGATTCATCGTAGTGCCGGGAAGCAAGGGGGTCCGACGCTGTTCCTCTCCACTGACGCAGAAAAGGCGTTTGATAGAGTTGCTTGGCCTTATTTGTTTGCCACCCTGAAACACATGGGCCTTGGTCCAAACATGTTGACGTGGATTATGGCCTTATACACCAATCCTACAGCTAGAGTTAGTGTTAATGGGATTTTGTCTGCCCCAATACAAATTTCCAACGGCACCAGGCAGGACTGTCCTTTATCTCCTCTCCTTTTTGCTCTTTCCCTAGAACCTTTTCTTCAAGCAATCAGGTCTGCCCCAGATATTCATGGCATTAGATGTAAAGAGTCAACTCACAAAGTAGCAGTTTACGCTGATGACATGCTTTTCTTTGTGACACAACCGCTTATCTCACTCCCGAATGTACTAGCAGCCTTTCGGGAGTATGGTGCTCTGAGCAATCTGAAAATAAATTTTGGGAAATCAGAATATATGATGGCAAATTGCCCAGAAACCCCTGAGGGAGAGCTTGTTGTCCTTCCTTCCATTTAGGGCTTGCAAAACTTCTCTACGATATTTGGGCCTGAATCTCACGCCGCATTGTTCTGACTTATTTCAAGCTAATTATATACCCATACTGTCGGTGGTGGAGAAAGACTTAAGGAATTGGCAGATGCCACATGTTACTTGGTTTGGCCGAATGTCCGTTCTGAAGATGAATATTCTTCCACGCCTTTTGTATATTTTCCAGACCCTACCGATAACTATCCCGTCCACTTATTTCAGACATCTTAGGAGCATTTTCACCCAATATGTCTGGGGAGGAAAGGCACCTAGACTCAGCCAGGAGATCCTCACGGCTCCAAAACACAAAGGTGGAGCGGGGCTGCCGAACATGCTACTCTATTACCAAGCAACACACTTGCTGCGTCAGTTGGAGTGGAACAGCAGAATTAAGAGCAACCAATGGGTTGAATTAGAGGCAGAAGCTTCTAGTATAAATTTGTCTGACTTACCGTGGCTACCGTATGCCATGGTCCACACACTTATCTCAGACCACCCGACGGTTCTACCCACCATGGCTGTTTGGCGGCGACTTACACGATGCACTTCCATAGCTCCCTTCCCCTCCCCACTTATGCCAGTAAACCGATTACCCTCTTTCACACCCCATCTTCATCCAAATATAGAGTCTACGGATACTATACGACCTGACACGTTCTTGAAAGACGACCAACCCAAACCACTGAATGAGATTCCCCTGACACACCCCGACTCCTTTTTGACTCAGTTTCATCACCACCGACTTATTACGAACCTACTTCGACTTGCCCCGCTCTCCGCTTATCGGAGACCTCAAACCGAATATGAGACATTAAGCATGGCTGGCAAGGTCCCTCAACATGGCATCTCCCACCTTTACTCACTCTTACAGCGTCTCCGATGCACGCCCCAACATTTCAGGATAGGGTGGGAGACAGACCTCTGTATGCAATTTTCTGATGATGAATGGGACCAAATTTGTTCTCACACATTCTTGTTCAAGGGCTTCCAGATTCCAAGAGTCAGCATATAAATTACTCACCAGGTGGCACCGCACCCCGGCTAAACTCATGCAAATGTTCCCGGAGATCGAGGCCTCATGCTGGCGTTGTAATATGAAAGGAGCAACTACGATACATATTTGGTTGGACTGTCCAGTAATAGTACCCTTTTGGGAACATATACATAACATCGTCTCGGAACTGGTCACCGACCCCATCCCGTTCACCCCTGAAACATACCTTTTACACCACACACTCCTTGCTCCTGAAATATATAAAAAAAATCAATCCAGATCAGACTACTGAACGCAGCGAAGGCACTGATTCCAGCGCATTGGAGGGACCCTCTCCCACCCACTATTACTGAATGGATAAACGCGGTAGAACAGAGGAATTGATGTTCTCCTCGGAAGGTCTTCTGCCCTCACACACATTAAGATGGTTCTATTGGTCATACTACGCGATCCCCACACGACATATCGTCAGTCCTGTGCAGCCCCCTAGCACAATTAAGTAGGATTCTAATGTTTGATGTACTTAAGCGTTCTCTTCAGTAAGTCGTTACAAGCGTGAGAGGTTCCTGTTTACACACTATTATAGTGTTAGATTTACTACATTTTTAATGCTCTGTCATAGTTTTCCTATATTGCATAGATTTTCATACACATATTGGAATGGATAAAAATTAAATTTTTTTTTTTTTTGTGTTTTCATGTTTATTCACTGATGTTTTGACTTGGATTTAAGTCATGATATTGTATGCTTTCATTGTTTATTCTGTGAAAACCCAATAAAAATGAATATTTTTAAAAAAAAATACTCGCATTACAGCTGCTGCCTTTCCAGCTGGTGGACTCTGCCACTGTGGTACAGCACATTCAGCAAATTCACAGAAGGAAGCAGGTTCCAAAACACCATTTCTTTTCACGGAAGGCCATTCCAGCACTATACCAGCACGTGGAAGACAATGTTATGGAGTCATTGGGAAAGGCAGTCAGCAGCAAGGTGCATGTGACTTTAGACATGTGGTCCAGCAAGCATGGACAGTGCCGTTACAGTTCCTTCACGGCACACTGGGTAACTCTGCTTGCAGCTGGGAGAGATCCAGGACGGGGCTCTCTGCTGGAGTTTGCTCATCCACCACGCCTCCAGAAAGCTGCTTATATGAGGTCTATCTGCTCCACCACCTCTTCCTCCTCCAAGGTCTCTGGCGAAGTGGCAGTTAAACCGACGCGTGGCAGGGGCTAAGCAATGGCTCAAGCAAAAAGATGCCATACTGTGCTTGAGCTGGTTTGTTTAGGGGACAGGAGCCACACCGGGCCAGAAATTCTATCAGCTCTGCAGGGGCAGGCGCAGAGATTGTTAACACCACGTCAGCTTGAGTTGGGAATGGTCGTTTGTGATAATGGCAGCAACCTTCTCTCCGCCCTATGCCTGGGTAAGTTGACGCATGTACCATACCTAGCACACGTCCTAAATCTGGTGGTACAGCGTTTTCTAACCAGGTACCCAGGGCTGGCAAAGCTTCTCTGCCAGACCAGAAAAGTCTGCAGCCACTTCAGACGGTCATTCCCAGCAAGTGTTCGCCTGGCAGAAATTCAAAGAGAATTCCACAAACCGCCTGATCTGTGACATGCCCACCAGGTGGCACTCAACATTGGCAATGCTGCAGCGCCTGCACAAGCAGCAGAGGGCCATCAATGAGTACCTGTGCGAGTATGGCACAAGGACAGGTTCAGGTCAACTTGGTTCCCCCCCGCAGTGGCTGATGATCAAGGATGCATGCACTGTACTGTCACCATTTGAAGAGGCAACGAGGATGGGGAGCAGGGACAGTGCATGCATCAGTGACACAATTCCTTTAGTGTTCCTGCTGGAGTGCACTCTGCAGGGAATTATAGATGTGACACTAGAGGCAGAGCAGCTCTCAAGGCCCCAGTCTTTACGCTGACAGCATTCCTGCGGGTCCTCAGATCAGACAGGAGGAGGAATATTTAAGTAGGCATTGAAGGTGGGGAGGGTTTTGTGTCCCCAGAAACCCAAGGACTAGTACGTGGCTGGGAGGAGGTAGTGCACGATACAGTCATCCTCAGCGACCAGGAACACTCTGAAGCTAATGCCACCTCCAACCTATGCTGCATGGGCTCCCTTATCCTGCAAAGCCTGCTAAAGGACCCCAGGATTCACGCTATCAAGGAGAGGGATCATTATTGGTTGGCAACCCTTCTCGATCCACGATACATGGGTAAGGTTGCAGAGCTCATGCTGCCCTCACAGAGGGAGCACAGGATGAAACAACTTGAGGATGCTCTAGAGCAACACTTGTGTAACACCTTTCCAGACACTTTTAGGTTACCAACTGATGACACAGGTGCTTCTGAGGCTGCTGTTTATCAGAGGAAGAGTGGTGAGGGGGGCCGCTTGACTGATGCTTTTTCCAATTTTTTTTAGTCCACGACGCCCAGGGACGACAAATGTAGGCAGCACCCATTGCCAGCGTCTTCACCAAGCCAGCCATGGGTCCCAGGGACAAAGGACCGCATGGCACAAAATGGAGCAGCCTCCAGCCGCGAACTGGATCAGTTAGCCAATCCGAATCAGGGGAATTTCAAGCCCCTAATTTGCCTCATCCCCCGGACCATGTTGGGGCCTGCAAGGGAACTCAGAATGGGCCAATCAGAGCTGTTGGGGTCGGCGGGAAGTTTAAACCTGTGTTACTGTATTCTGTATAAATATGCCTGTAAACCTCAGTAAAGCAGAGTCTGTTCCTGTGATACATTCAGCTCATCTGGTGTGTTACTCATCTGCACTCACACTCAGGAGGCACTTAGCAGCCTTCTGAAAGACTGACCTAACATCAGGGCTACAGGTCTGGAAATCGAAAGCCTGCAGATCCCTAAAAGCTGCTGTACCTTTGGCCCAACACCGGAGCAGATCCCTACCAGCCAGCCCAGGTCTCCCAGCAGGCAGAAACAAGCGGGTCAAGCTTTGCGAGGCACTGAAAACCACGTTCCCAGTAGCCGGGCTGACCGTAACAAGGGGCCGCTGGAGAGGAGGACAGGCAGACAAGAGCGTTTCCGTCACAAGTAATGAAGCTCAGGCTTGCATCCCAAACCCATCTCAATGCCCACGCACCCAAAGTCACGCACCTCACAGTAGGTTTATCTGCATTTGGAGACTCCGGGATGAGAGAACTAGAAGAGCACAATTAAGGCTGGCGGGAAAACGAGCAAACATTTTGCGTCCGTCTGACCGCACTGTTTGCCATCCGTCGTAGCTTTATAAAGGAGTCAATTAAACACACCGCACAAAGCCCCTGCGCACTTGTTCACAGACGGGCAACGGACGCAGAAATATCATTGACGTGAAAAAGCTAAACAGACGCAGAAACAACACCGCCATGTATTTTCCTAGGGCGTGGAGACATCAGACGTTACAGACGCACTTTACGCAGTACACACTATCTCCCGTCAAAAAGTGCGTCTGTAACAGAGAGTACAGTATGCTCGTGTGCCGCCAGCCTAAACTGGAAGTAGCGATTGAAGTGTTAGATGCGTATTACATCAAAATGAGCTTATGTGGGAGAGGACAGTTCAAACACAGAATGCTTTTATGCAGAATGCAAGAGTCATACACAGAAAGCATTAATAGATACATTCAATCAATCACACGCACACAGGGTTTTGCAGAGAAAGTAGCGTAAGCACTCCACAATAGCAAATGAACCTAATGGTCTTTATTTTAGCAGCTTTTCTTCCAAATTTGGAGCTCTCAGAAAAGAAAAATGTCACCACCTTTATCTGGACATATTTAAATAAATAAAAAAATACAGAGAATAACAGCAGCTCTACAAAAGTACAGAACAGCAGCCAAGGTAAATTGACAGAACAATCGTGCATTTTGTTATTTTGTACTGCCTCCATATAAGCGGAATAATGTGTGCATATCCCTTTCTCAAATCCCTGGAGGCGTTGTGAAGTGTTCTGGATCATCTGCACCATTATCTAGAATAGGTTGTGGGGTTCGCTTTCCCACTGTATTACAGGAATACACAACCAGCTGACATTCTGACCATTACATCCTCACTGGAGAGTGCATCAAGAGTAGAATCTGTAGCTTTCATTGGGAGACATTAAAGATCATCTAAATCTGGGATCGGTAACCTTGGCTGTCCTGATGTTTGGGAACTACATTTCCCATGATACTCCAGCCAACCTAGTGAGTGGTTTTCCGTCATTGGAGATATAGTTCCAAAACATCTGGAGGGTTGACGGTGCAGACCCCTGGTCTAATTGAATAAATATCTATGTGATCAGCAACCCTGGAGAACTATTTGAGGTTCTGCATCCTTTATGTCAGATTTGGCCAGAAATATGCGAGATGAGGATTATGCTGAATGATTAAAGAGTAGGAATATTTTAAATTTACCAATTTTGTCCTAAAAACCTGTCACGCAGCTCCGTTTCGCTAACTTTCATTCTCAGAATGGAGCATCAGGGATTGGAACCAGGATTACGAAACAATGAATAGGCTGGACACATCCGTTTAGGAAGCTGGCAGCATGTCACATCTGGATGGAAGAGACAGACCAGTACTGGATTCTAGACATGTGCACAGCACAAAATTTCGTTTTGAACTAATGGATTAGTCCTAAAATGCAATTTATTTAGTTGCTAAAGAAATTCGTTTTCAGTTCTTTAGTATGATAACTAATTTCATTCATCCGAAAACCAGTGGATACAATTACTAGTGTAGTGGCTCCTCAGAGGGCTGAGATCGCTGCCTGTTACAGTATCTCACTCTCCGCACAATGTGTCAGGCAAAGCTGTTACAGTAACTAACTGCTGCTTATCACAGTGTTCAGAGTTTCAGTAAAACTAGTAAATAATATTTTTATATATAAAGAGGTTAGAACAATATTATTTCCTTGTTTTACTGAAACTGAGCGCTGTTACTGTAACAGCTGAGCCTGATACATTGTACTGAGTGATAATATAACAAGTAGCCGATCTCAGCGCTCACAGCCACTGGATTTAAAGGGCTAAAAAAAAAAAAGGCTCCTCACTGTATAATGTATAGAACATCTTTCTGCATTAATTAATACCCCTCTCTGTATAATGTAGATAACATCCTCCTGCATTAGTTAATACCCCTTTCTGTATAATGTATATAACATCCACCTGCATTAATTAGTACCCCTCTCTGTATAATGTATAGAACATCCTCCTGAATTAATTAATGTCCCTCTCTGTAAAGAACATCTTCCTCAATTTATACCTTTCTCAGTATAATGTATATAACATCCTCCTGCATTAACACCCCTCTCTGTATAATGTATAGAACACTCTCTCTGTATAGAACATCCTACTGCAATGCATATCCAGCATAGGAGAGGGAACTTTTACTTAAACTTTGTATCTCTGTGGGGAGACAGACAGGAATATAAAAGCAGGGGAGAGGGAAAATATTAACGTAAATCAGTCTGAAAGCTCGGAGAAGAGATGACTGATGCAAATTTATTTTCCTAATAAAATTAAGCACTTTAAATCAAGGGAAAACATTCAAATAAATCACACTGAAGGCTCATAATGACAGTAACTGTGAGAGCAGGATACTAAATGTATCAGATGTAAAAAAAAAAAAAAACTTTATATCAAGCAGCACTGGGAGAGGAGAGGGACTTTATATAAAACGTGCATTATAGATGAGGAAAGGGGGATAGTGCTCCTGGATAATATAAAATGTATCAGACCTAAGCCCCTTTTTATGCAGAGCGGGTGGGTAGATAACACACGTTTTATAAAGTCCCTCTCTTCTCCCAGCGCTGCTTGTTATAAAAGGGGTTTCTACTATCCAGCCCTCCTGTCATTAGCTTTCAGTGTGATTTATTTGTTTTCCTTCTCCAGCTGCTTTTATCATCTTGTCTGCCTCATAGACATGCAAGGGTTAAGTAAAGGTTTCCTCTCCTGTGCTGGCTGTCTGTGCTGTGAATGAGTATTCTGGAGCTCTATCACTGTCAGATTTTTGGGTAGGGTCGGGAAGGATTACGCATACAAACCTTTTCTGTAGCTTTGCGATGTTGTGCTCTTCATTGCTGGTCTCCTTCACTCAATGTAATATTACAAAAAGGACTGAAACTAAAATGGAGTGCATTTTATTTTAGTTTCTTGTACTGAGCAGTTTCGTATCTCGAGTAATACGAAAACTAAATTATCCCAAAATTCGGACAAAATCGTTTTAGTACTAAAACGAATGCACATGTCTACTGGATTCAAGGTAAGTAATTTGGCACTAAAACGGGAGAGGGCACATAGAGGTAAAGGTCTAACCACTCCATTACCCAGTCCCTCCCGATTTAATCCTATATTGCTCCTTTAAATGTGCAAGTCACTGCACATTTCTTTATCAGCTCTAATGTCACTATCCATACTCCCTTATCCCCTTTAGTACTCAGGGTGGAAGGGGGGGGGGCAAGAGAGGTGGGAGAGAGGCTTTTAACAGTTTGGTGCAATACACAGCTCATTAAACTTTGTGGAACAAGACTGCACAAGGAGCCATACTTCCCCATGGATTCTATACTTCATTAATTTAGTGGATTCCATTCACGTGCGAGTGATGACATGAGTATGTCCTGATAAAGCGCTTTCCAATAACCAAAAGAAATCCTGGCGTCTAGAGATGGATCCTTGACCGCGAAATGTCTGTAAAGTGGGACATTCAGAAGTGGATTTTCCGACTTTTTTTTTTAACAAATCATCCTCTGAAATACAGCGGGCGATCCAACGTTTGCAGCCCAATTTCAATTGCTGAATTCACACTACGAAGACTTTCTGGTAATTACTTCCTACAGACTATAGGGTCAAAGTGTTCTCATACAAAGTATGGACATGGAGAGGGGATGTGTGTGAAAGGTTTATAATAACAACCATGGGGGACAGAGTGCTAAAACTAACCCCCCCCCCACTTCAACTCAACACTACACCTAAACAGACACGGAAGAGCGTATGTAAGCATTAATTTGGGAGCTGTATTCTGCGAGAGTTAAAAATTTTTCTATATATTGTTATGTAGGTGATGAGAGAAGATGTAGGTAGCTGTTATGAAAGAATATAGATATAAGGAGTGCAGAGGTGAAGCTGGTGCATTACTGGAGCCATTGTTAAAAGAGTAGTGTCAAATTTAACAGCAAGAAGTGACCAGCACCATAGTTATGGACACAAGCCATACAGGATAAAAGCCCTTGCCTGGCATCACTATGGCATAAAGTGGCTTCTAATGTGAAGGCACTGGACACATTGTTTATACCTGCTGCTTCTGGGAATGTATTTATGTACTGATAATACTGGAAACATCGCTGGTAATTAGTGATTGTTTTGCACAAGTGACCCAATGGCCAATTTTATTTCATTTCACATAAAATTACTTTTAGCACACACTTTATAGATATAAACCTCCCCCACAGCCCTGATTTAGTTTATATAACCGTGGCTTTCCAGAGAGCTGTACTTCCAGTGTCCATACAAGTGGGCTGAGCGCAGTGTACTTGGACAAGAGTCGGGGACACTAAAGGTTAGCCATCGCTGGTCTGTCATGGATGTGAAGCCTGGGAGATTTTATTTTAATTCAGAATTTGATTAATGTGACAACCACAAAACTTAACACAAAATATATTTGGGATCATTTGGGAGGGGAGTCGGGTGGAATCATTAATTTCAACATTAAACCAATACTAACCCATGAAGAGCTTACATAGCACAATTTATTCCTTTATTTTTGTTTAAAGCCATTCCTCTTAAATAAAATCCTAAACATTCACCAGACTGTCACTGTATAAAAACGTACAGTGGCTTTATTATTAACGTGTACATTCCAGAAAGTTTACGGCTGCGAAGATATGAGGCACACTCAGTATTGCACTTCATTAAAATTTCAGGCTCAAACACAACCCAGAAGTTTAAATGAAACTGCTGTTTGTAATGTAATAAATCTTATACAGGACAAACATTGATATCTTTATGTACTATGTACAGCATTTTGATACAATTTCTTTTTTTATACCTTCTTACATTTATATAGGTCTCCCAAACACATCGTCTCTTCGCATCACCGTGGCTGGTGAGCCCCAGCTAGCAAGGCGTTAAATTAACAGTCTATAAGATAAAAGTACGCTTCTCTCGATTTCTCCGTCGTGCTGGGTAATGTACACGTAAAATGTCAATATTCATTGCTTCAACTTTCCTAGATCCCGTTCGATAGAAGCGGTCCTACAAGCGTTGTGGACTCAAGCAGATATCTGTACATGTTGAGTGAGCCGTCAATGGTGCTGAACGTAATGACCGCATGCAAGCACCTCACAGGTATCTGACGTTTAAGAGCTGTTAATGTTTGGTTTGGGTAGCGTGAGCGTTTGTTTAGAATAATCAGTTTGTATCTGATGCCTTCTTTGTTTAACCTTGTTCTCAGACTCAATAAAGTGGTCCCCATCCTGACCTGAGGCTGTGGTCCAGAACCTGCCTGGCACTATGGCACGACAGACTGCACAAGCCTGTCTCGTAATTCAGATAAAAAAAATAAAAATAACAACTGCAATACAACGGGGTTCATTTAAAAAGTGTGGGCATTTCTACACACTCCACAGCCCAAGGCAAACTCTTCTCCTGTAGGAGGATGGACCACGTGAAGAGGACACTCTGTTCCTTCTATTTGTTTACCTTTAGGACCTAAAAAAGGAGGAGAGGGAAAAAAAATTATATATAAATCAAAACATTAATTCATTACTGACCACGGCGAAAAGATTCACAATTGATAAATTATAGTAAGTTGGACCTATGAAAGTTATATTTTGCCCTGTCTGCCCTTATGGAAATCTTTGTACTCATTAGGTACAACAGCGTCATGTATGGGAATTATGATTTAATTTTACAAAAATAAAAAATGCCTTTACAGGACATGAATGAATGCGTGGGGGGGGGGGGTAGAATACTGCAAATTGGTACACTTGTACAGTGCAGCTTAAATGAATACAGAAAAGAAAATATTTCATTTAGAAACCCCAAAACCAAAAAATGTGTAAGAAAATAAAAAAATTAGTAAAGCAAAGCTTCTAAAGTGAAATCTGCCTGTAAGCACAATTACCCCATTCCCTCTTGTAGGGTGTCAACAATTTACCCTAGTCTTTGTAGATTTGTAAATTATCCTATAACAATTACCAGACTGCCATCAGAAATCTCAGCACCCCTTACACTGATCAGGGGGTCTCCTTCCCTCAGCCGGTTATTTGCAGGAATCAATTAAAAACCAAAACATTTTGCTTCACCTTCTGTTTACTGGATTTAACAGGGAGGGAGCCAAATTCCTGGTAGTTAAAAAAAAAAGGGTTTCCTGGTGGGAGAGTGTTTGCTCTGCACCTCTACTTGGTGCCGACCATATGCTCCCTCAGTAATTAGCCAGAACGCTCTTACAGGCCTTAGAGGCTGAGGCCCACTGTGAAGTTTATTTGTATCCAGATAAGTCAACCGAGGGTGTCATGCAGAGGACCTTACATCTGAGGCACTTCGACAACTTACAGTGTTTAAGGGCCAGAGCCCCCTTGAACCATTGAATAAATGATGGTGGCCCTGAATGGTGCGTATAAAAAAAAAAAAAAAAAAAAAGAGACATCTGAAAATAGGTTTACTAACCTGCAGGACAATGTGGAAGTTCCTCTTTAGTGATGCTAGTCATTCTCTGGAAATCGTCATGACAAGCATTGCAAAAGTGTGTTGTTCCAAAGCAGAAAAAGACAGCCACTGAGCAGCAGTAGCGACATTTATATTCTAGGAAATCTGTACCATGTTTAGGGCACATCTAATCAAAGGAAAAAAAAAAAAACAGAAAAACTAAGGCAAGTAACAAGTAGGCAGGACATTAAAATAATAATTAAACGAGAAATCTGATTCAAGTGAGACTTTATTGCATTTTATAATGCTAACAATTATTATTGGTATATAAAAGGTGTTATTATATTAGGGCTGCAACCATAGATCATTTTCATAAATCGATTAGTTGGCCTATTATTTCGATTAATCAATTCATCGGATATATTTTTTTACATACAAAAGGAATATAAAAAAATAAGATCAACCCCACCATTTATTTTGCCTCACGCAACTGTCATAGCGTACATAACTTTCATGCACAAATTGCATATCTCACCAAACCGCTGTGCTTTTTGCACTCTCTGTACGTGTGCCTGTCAGACTGATGGATCGATGCTGCCTGCACAGCTCAAACCCACATCTGCTTTCTCCCCAAATGACAACGGCTACACGTGCTCTAATACCA
This sequence comes from Leptobrachium leishanense, assembly GCA_009667805.1. Classification (NCBI taxonomy): domain Eukaryota; kingdom Metazoa; phylum Chordata; class Amphibia; order Anura; family Megophryidae; genus Leptobrachium; species Leptobrachium leishanense. The sequence continues at coordinate 323,675,436 of CM019064.1, read as the reverse complement.
TAAAACCGGGATGATAAGGGTGGGGGGCACTCCACACAGCCCGACAACCTTAATATGTTAAAATTGTCAGCGTGCTTAGAGTCCCTTTAAAATGATTTCATGAACAAACTGAGTGGGGGGGGGGGGGTAGTGCATTTGGTTAATGGACCACAAAAGAGTGTGAGCGGGAGAGAGTTTGGGCAAGAGCATGGATCTGAGTGTGGGAGGGCGTTTGAATGGGAAGGGGCCAAGACCAAAGTAAGGGATGCAGGGATGGGTTTGTGCTTATGGGTTAGGCCCGATTGTGGTTTAGGACATATTACGCCACGTAATAAGGGGTGGGTGTATTAGCTACCTCTCCCTTTTTTCGCTCATTTCTGCTTCAAAGTAAGGTATGGTAGCTCCTAGCAAAAGAGGGTGGGCTGGTGGCACAGGACTCCAGCTCCAAGTAAGGATAAAACACCGGAGGTACAACTGCAGCCACACAGTGGCAGCACCCCACGGTCTGCACAGTAGTTTTGCTACTGTTGTAAACTAAATAAAACACGCTGGTGATGTATAACAAACCTAGGAGAGGAAAAAAAAAAAAGCGTAAAGCAGTCATCACGTTTCTAATCGGCTCCAATGGTGTCCGAGGTTAACAATATTTAACTCCGTCTGACTCTAAACACTGTGCTATCGCAGGTTGGTTAATCAATAACGAAAATAGTTGATCAGCAACGAATCAATAATGAAAATTGTTGTCAATTGTTTCAGCCCTATATATTATATACATTTTATTTCACTGACTTGTTTTCATCTAATCCAATTTTTCTCACCTTTATAGGACTAGAAAATAGTGTCCACTGAGGTAAACAATACACATTTAACCTCTGCTTTTCTCCATTTACTTTCAATAAACAAGTCTATAAGCTACTGTATCCAGTGGGGGGGGGGGGAAATATATATTTTTATAGGTCACAAATTTGAAGTGGCTGTCTGGAATGGAGGTGGTAGGGATGTGTGACTGCATTTTGATATCAATATTGCTGCATTCATTATATAAAAAGGAGTCACCAGTATTCGAACAAATGCCCAGAAAAGAGGCTGAGATTTGTTATGCAAAGCTAGTAACATTAAAAATAGAAACAGGTAAGGGGTCACCAATTACACAACTTTAAAATAGATTAACCAAAATATAAACAGAGTGAAATATTATTCAAAAACAGACTATAAAAATGCATGGGTGGTAGGCAGGGGTCCCTAAATTTAGGAGAAACAAGTGCACAGCAAAAACAAAAAGATGTGGAATTAAACCAATGCTATTAGTCAATAATGTCGTAGAGAAGACAAGTAGCCAACAGACAATTCTATTGTTGAATGGGAAAGCAGGGGCATACAGCCCTATAGTCTCAGAATACCATCAGTGAAGGGAAACTGCAGAGCAGAGAATCCAATATATCTACTACATGGAAAGTCTGAGGCTTGGAGCTGTTTGTCCATAGAGATAACAGGAAACCAGCTTTGGCATTTCACTTTTCAGTAATCAGAAAACACAAAGTACAGATGGTTACCTGAGCGCGGGACACATCTGAACAGGCGCCGCATATTAATTCTCTGGGATCATAGTCATCGCCTTGCCCGGCTTCTGCATCACACCGTGCTTCCCCCCCAAAATATGCCTGCAGAACACATTAAATCATGAGAACTTCCAATGAAAATTACAAGCCACTTGACAATAACAGACCAAACTGCACACATTGAAGGTTAGGGAATCTATACTAATGACAGTTGTCTGCTTGCATTAGTAAGAATTTATCCAAAAGAAATTCTTCAAGGCTACAGGGACACTAAACCGTGTGAGCATTCAATCTTATCCGAGTGATCACACTGTTGTGAGCTCCCGGCACCCTCTGAGCTGGAAGCAGGTCATATTTTGCAGAGATCAGTGGGAGACCATAGCTGGATTTAAGTTTTTTTTTTTTTTTTAAATCTAAAGGGTTAAAACAGAGAGGGGAGTGTGAAGGGGAAAGGAGGGGCTAAGGTTTAACTCCTTTGTTTCCTAGTTCCATCTGTTTTAACCTTGAAGTATCCTGTAAAAGGGACAGGGCCCCTTTAAAGACCCTAGTAACATTTCATTGTAATATTGCTGTTTTGCTTTATGCATAAATAAGGCAGATGTTTCCAAACCTTTTTGCATTTGTAACAGACATAATAAGCATATCTGTTCATGGCGTAGCTGGCAGGGTCATTGTAGAATCGGACTCCAGGAGTAGTAATAGCATCACTTTTGTGGAGTCCTTCATATTCCAACCTCATTAGTGCTTTTCTCCTCACATCTTCATACAGTTCTTTAATTGGATCAAGAAGATCCCTTAACACTGAATGGTTTATTTTGTTCTGGAAAAGAGAAAAATACAAAATGTTAGCACCAGCAGAGAACACTTATTAAAAAACATGGACTCTTAACCCTTTTCGCTGCTGAGCCAATTTTTACCGGTTTCGCTCACCATGTTTAAACGTATTTTGAAGCCATATTTTATTATAAGACCCAGACATATTATATATCGTTCTTTCCGGCAGATCCATAATATATCATTATTATATGTATACGTCATGTCCTGTCTGTACATTATAACAAAAAATGCAATAAAATTAGAATTTTCAATAATTTACAATGTGTAAAGAGTTTTTTTCACGTTTTATCATGCGAGCGTTTGCGGTTATATTTTATATGAGTTGCACTTGTTAAAAAAAAAATTTGAAATGGGGGACTTGTTACTTCTTTTGGGGGGAAATTATGAGATTTTTAACAAACGCACCTCATAGAAAAATCGTTAGTGCAGCATCATTGTTCACATTATAATTGAAATGGGAACACTATTGCTGCATTAACAATACACAAAAAAAAAAGTGATTTTCTTTTTTTTTTCCTTTTTACTTAACCTTTTAACATGGTCATGTTTGGTATCGTTGGAAAGGCCATGCTTTGGCAGATCCAACGATACCAAACATTAGAACACCCTATCTCCACTAGCTAGGGGTTAATCCAGAACTGACATCGCTCTAGGCACGATGACGCCAGTCATCAGGGGGGATCCCGGAAGCTTGGCCGACATCCATGATTCTGTTAATTCTGTTAATCTCTTGCTGCTGCATTTACAATGCTACAGCTACTTGCCATTTACCTTGCAGATCGGGCAGGACATAAATCCAAAAGTTATACGTGGCCCAAGCCATCGGTTTTCAAGTACCCGGCGGCAACACTGGAGGTGAAACACATGGCTGCAGTCGAGCTGGAGAAGAGATTGCAAAATTTGCATTAAAAACCAAAAGCTGACAATAGATCTGGATAGTATTTCCACTTAAAAGCTGTCATAATGCATGTCTACATAAGAGAAAATATGTAACGTTTTGAAACCAACAAAAAAATAACATTTTAAAAACTTCTTTATGAAAACCATTTTGATAAATGGATGTAAATTTCTCCTTACGCATCACTTAATGGCAAACATAACACATGTAATTATTTTCACTTAAAACACAAAAACTTACTGAACCTGCCTTAACCCAAACCAGACCACAGAGTTACTACCAAGTACACACAATTGTAACAAAATATGAAAATTCCTACTTGAATAGCTGGAGCTGCAGAGAGGGCCTCTGTGAAACAGATCATGCACATGTCGTCAGCGTCCTGTTTGAGATGTGTTGCGTTTTTATCACAGCCATGCAGGCAAGGCAAACAGTGATCCTCATTCTTCACACCCCCACAGGGATGTCCACATGAGTGAGTTTTGCTGCAGGCAATTCTTGCATACTCCTAATAAAAAAAAAAATCACCAGTAGAGGAAAAATTAAAGTCTACCTGGGAGCTTTTGAAAATCTTTTCAAGCAGACCATGTTTGCTAACCTGAATAAATGGCTGATATGAAAGCACTGGTCTACAGCCACATATACAGGAAGATTTATTCCAAATCGTTTCAACTTCAGAACTCACCTGGCAGTCAGCGTCTGAGCACACGCTACCAACAGCCGATAATTCTGTCCCATTCCTAGATCCGCAGAAACGGCAGGTTTCAGAGCTGCTGCTCGTAGGTTTCCCTTCAAAGAATACACAGTGTCATTTTTGCAATTCCTTATTTTAAAAAAATTGCTATAAATATGGAGAGGAAGAAGTATTTATGGCGGATGGATACCAACAACTGTTTGTAAAATCAGTCAGCAATGGTATAAAATGAGAACCTGGAAAATGCTTAGAATATTAACCCCTTCACTACCAAGTGATTTTCCAAAAACCCATGGTCAGAAACCAGTGGTTTTTTTTAATACAATTTTTAATCAATTATACAGTAATACATATTACTGTAAATAACATTTGGCCAGTAGAGGGCACCATCTACTGCGAAATCAAGTTACAGAGGTTTAAAAGAGCAGGTCTATTTTTTCTCTCCCTGCAGCGGCTGCCGAAAGATCAATATTTCGGCTGCAGATTTTACAGTTTTAGCTCTTTGGGCTGCAGAAGGTGCCCCAAAGCAAATGAAATTAATTTGCAGCAAACGAATTTCATTTGCTTTTGGACTGCAGATCAGCATACCAAGAGATCTCGATATCGGTACACCAGATGGTGCCTTTGAAGCCCGAGATATTAGTTAAGGGTTTAAAGCAACACTACTAAAATTTTACTTCCCTCACTCCTTTTTCCCCCCCTTTAAAAAAAAATTGGCAGACGCCATTGACAGCATCTGCCCATCTTTTCTATTTTAGGTGAAAATACTCCTTTTCTTCTTCAGCTCAGGGCATCTGAAATACGCAAGTCCCTGCAACGAATGCAATTTGCATATGTACTCAACGCATAGTGTGTAACACTCAAGGCGTGCATACTTTTGTATGCAAATCTGCAGCGCCTGTGCAGGTGCATGGATTGGTGCTGCGTATGTATAGAACCAATCCAACAACTGCCATCTGCCAGAACGCTTGGTGCCTCGAATGTTCGGCGAGAGAATGATAACTACACGCAGAGCGAGTTCCTGTAACAATCTCAGGGAAGGGAGTCTAGGGTTGGGGGTGGGTGAATTTTTTTTTCCCCTTCTTTTTCAGGCCTTTCATAATTTGGAAGAATCTCCCTCCCTCCAATGCGTGCAACACAAAAATGACTTGAGCAAAACTAAATGAAAGCAAATATTTACATTTTATTATTCCTGAAGGAAATCAGAGCATCTAAATTATTCACCTGTTTGCTCCCTGAACTCCACCATTGCTTTCATGGTTTTAGAGTCCGCAAGGGCCATCAACCAGAATAACTTTGTCCGTCCACAACCTTCGTGCAGGTCAACCTTGATGGCTTCTTCCTCTTCTTTGAACACCTAACAGAAAGTGAAATAAAAAAATGCAATTCAAACAAGGTCTAGTGTCGGCCGGCAACAAACACATAGTTACAGATCATCCATAAATTGCACTGTATGCAGGGACAGAAAATAAAAGCACACTCCATTTGACAGTTGCATTGGAAAGCCATTAGAAAACACAAGCACACGCTGATAAATGTGTGGCATAGCTAGAGGGCTACCTGTCTCTGATGTGATTTTGTTCGCCGGTGCAAGTGAAGGAATCTATCACAGTCTGTACAAAGATTTCCACAGGCATTGCACAAAATGATTGCTGCGGTTTCCCCGTCATCGTGATTATCACACATAGGCTGAAAAACAGTAAAGGGAATTCAAGTTTTACCTAGAAATTTGTTAGGAACAACCTTTCAATAGCACCGTGAGAACAAAACTAAATTACCATTTGTTTCTGCTGACCATCCTTTCCCATCCACCTTCCAGAAGACAGACGATCCACGTGGTCTTGATCGAGTACACACAGTGAGGCCACAGCAAGCCAGAGCTATTCACAGAAAGCAATGGTACAATCATGAAAAAACAATAAGGTGATAAAAATGGCGCAGATAATGTGTAGATGATCGGTCTTGGGTAGCAGCAAGGGCACAAACGCACACTCCCAAGTGCGAATAGTCAACAGATAAAGTAGTAAGTAGAGTCCTCGCGCTTACACCAAGTGTCCAGTGAGTAATACTTCAAGATGATCTAGAAAACATAATGGGAGACATACATTGCGCAGTACATCCTTATGACACCTGATTTCCAGGAAGAAAGTATTCAACTCACTTATTTCTGAGCCCCATTTAGTCGGCTCTGGACTGTAAAGGCATAAATCTGTGGATGTGATCTCACCAGCCCGTCCTACCAGCAACCATCCGTGGTGATAACCTGGTCCATAGATGAAGTATTGGATCCCCGGGATATGTCACAGAAAAAAGGTCGGCAGGATAAAATCAAATAAAATTTATTGCAGCACTAACGCGTTTCGACCTAATTGGTCTTTATCAAAGTGGAAAAAATATACATAATGAGATCACATCCACAGATTTATGCCTATACAGTCCAGAGCCGACTAAATGGGGCTCAGAAATAAGTGAGTTGAATACTTTCTTCCTGGAAATCAGGTGTCATAAGGATGTACTGCGCAATGTATGTCTCCCATTATGTTTTCTAGATCATCTTGAAGTATTACTCACTGGACACTTGGTGTAAGCGCGAGGACTCTTACTACTTTTCCTGTTGATCATGATTGTACCATTAGATAAAGAACAAATCTGCAGCAAAAGATTAGCAGCTTAACCCATCGAAAACCTGATGGGTTTCCAAAAAATGCTTTGTGCACAGCTCTCACTGTTAAAGGATTTATTTTAAAGAATGGGATATGAGCAATTTAAGAGGGGGGGGGGGGCTTTTCAAAGATCAATAGTAAGCAGAGCAAATGCTGTATTATTTCATTTGATCTTTGCTCTTTAGCAGTACTGTGTCAAATATCTAGTATAAATAAAAGGCACACAAACGCCTCACCCTTGTTGTAGCAATACATCTAACCGGAGAGCGATACTCTTCTTCCATCTTTGTCAATGCAATGATTGTCTCTGCAATTGCATTCTTTGTAACACGTGACCATGCTTCAGAGAGGTGCCCCTGTAAAACATAGTAAGAAAAATGACAAACATTTCACTTTGCCCGGGAAGACGACGTTGCAGAAAGAAGGTCTAAATCAAAATAATGGGGGTGGGCCCCCTCAAATGTTCCCTCTTCAGCTTGGTGAATTAAACGGTCCTGCTAAGTGATGTTTTGTGATTCTCATGTCCCTGTTCTACATTAGACACATCTAGTGATCTATACACAAGACAGGAGCAATTGTTTTGAGGACAATTCTAAATTCATTCTTGAATTGACTGAAACACTAACTGAAGCAATTTTCCTATGCTCTGCGAGTCTTCAGTTCCTGTTTCTGCACTTATGGAATCCATCTGAATTGTCTGACGTTTAAACCAGAGAGGCTGTGCTACCTGGCTGCTTCTCCCAACCTCCTTTCTATGGGCTGGTATGTTGGAAATAAGGGGGACTCCTACCCCACTTTACTGCCCCATCCAAGGCTGCCAGATCAGCAGATAAAATCAGATGGGGTAGGTTTCCATGCATCTCCGCTACTCTCTGTATAAACCCTCATCCACTGCCAACAGTGAGAATTTAATGAATTTCATTGCGCTGTAATGCATATGGACTCATTAACAGACCGTTCCAAATCAAAATATTTTTATTAGAATTTCAGACGAATCAAATCAAACGTTAGATGAAATTTGGGTGAATCAATAGGATTCCTCATGCACATCTACTACTCCCTCGACAAAGAAAAGTTACATGTGGTTGATCATGATTCACTGATTTGATTGAAGTGTCCACCAATTTGTTGAAAATTGGTAGAATTGGCCGAGTTTTCAGGCTTTCAACATACAAAGCTTGTAACTGAACAAGAGTATCTACCCTACGCCCAGCTTCTCCCTGCATCACCTCTTGCCATGATAGACTTCAGGAGTTGGCACGCGCAGACCCCATCCTCTGGAACGCGCTCCCTCGTACGGTCGGACTTTCCTCCTAGTTTCCCTTCCTTCAAACTCTCTCTCTTAAGACATCCCTTTTAGGGAAGCCTACAACCCAACTCACTGACGCAACCAGTCCATTTCTCCCAAAAGTCCATCACTCTCACCTTGCAGCCCTCTCCTCCTATTTCCACCCCCAACCCTTCTAGATCGTGAGTTCCCATGGGAATAGGGAGGGCCCTTGTTTCCTGCTGTACTGGTTTATCAATTGTTTTTCAATGTATTGTAACCCTGTCTATACTGTGCCCATTGTACAGCACTGTGGAATATGCTGGCACTATAAAGAATAATAAATAATAATAATCTCTGCTAGAATAGCCCAGAAGCCCAGATATGGCTCCAGTGAATACTTCTCATAACAACCAGAATCACCCCATTAGGATACACACGAGGGGAGGGTAAATAACGGAGTATGTAGAGTATTGTGGTGCATGGGGGCTGTGGAAGATTGAGCAAGAAATTATGGGGATTATGGAGTGAGCCGATAGGCTTCTCGAATGTGTTTTCAGAGACTTCTTGAAGGACTGGAGAGACGGGAAGAGTCTAATGTTGAGGGGGACGGAGTTCCATAGAAAGGGGCAGCTCAGGAGAAGTCCTGAAGAGTTGGGCGTGCGGGTACGAGGAGCTGATTGCCAATGATCTGATGCTGAGTGGAGTGGTCGGGATGGGATGTACCGGCTAATAAAGAAGGACATGTAGGCAGGGGCACGGTTATGGAGAGCTTTGTATGTGTGGACCAATATTTTGAATTGGATTCTGAAGGCAACGGAGCCAGTGTAGAGATTGACAAAGGGGTGAGGTGTGAGGCGGGTGAGCCTTGTCTGATACAGCAATCCCAATCCACAGACGTGTCTGTAAGGCCCACAACATTGGCACAACCAGGATTTCCATAAATTAACCCCTTCCCGACCGCTGACGTACCCTGTACGTCCTGTGTTCGGGTCTCCCTTAGACCCGATGACGTACAGGGTACGTCAGCGGCGCCAAATCCCCCTCCCGCCCGATACTCACCTCCCTCGTCGGATCCCACGTCGATCTGACAGGGAGGAAGCCTGCCCATGTGATTTACATGGGCAGGCGAGGCTGATGACGTCGCCACGCTGCGTGGTGACGTCATCAGAAGGTGCCCCCATGTGTTTCAATGGAGGGGAGGGGGGGTGGGCTCCTTCGGAGCCCTCTATCTCCCCAACCATTGAAGCTAGGGAGATGCCGTTTGCACCGCTGGAGAGGGGAGAGCCTCCCCTTTCCAGCGGTGTATGGCATTAACCATTTCGCCGCCGGATCACGTTGCGGCGCCAATTGGCGCCAAAACGTGATTCAAACCTGGAGGGGGGCTGACATCATGGATGTCAGCCTAGCCTCCAGGTCCCCCCCCACCCACTGACAACCTCACCATATGTGTGAGGATGTCAGTGGGCCAGTTAACCCTCTAGCTGCCATGTAGAGATAAGGGGATCCTAAGGATCCCTTTATCTCCCGATCCATGGCAGCTAGATGGTCATATTTGCCATCATTTGAAAGGCCTGATTATGGCCTTTCAAATGATACCAAACATGACCAGGTTTGGTTTTAAAAAAAAATGTAAAAAAAAAATAAAAAAATTAAATAAAATAAAAAATATTTTTTTTTAAAGTTTTTTTTGTCTGGGGGGAGTTTAATTAAATAGGACCTAGGCTGTCATCTAAAAATAATTAGCACAAAATGGTCAGAATGAGTGCAGCGCACATAGGTGAACTGGCTCAGCAGTGAAAATTGGGTATTTCTATTCTCGGGATAAAATTTGGAAACTATTTAGCCGGGGTCTTTATTGGTGGTTATAGCTTTAGGGGATTAAATTACGAAAAAGTGTGTTTTTACCATTTTTTTCATCATATTTCATATTTTTTTTATATTAAATTATTGGATATGATGGAAATAATGGTATTTCTAGAAAGTCCATTTAATGGCGGGAAAAAGGGTGTATAATATGTGTGGGTTGAATAAACGAGTAAGAGGAAAATTTGATCTAAACACGAGCAGAGCAGAAACGTAAAAACAGCAGCGGTCACTAAAGGACGGATTTGTGTAAAACCGCCCGGTCACTAAGGGGTTAATCTAAACACTTGATAGAATAATAATTAGGTGCCAAGTGATAGCAAGGAAAACAAGATAAACTCAATACAGATGGATAAAGCCTAGGATGAAGCAATTAAGTCCTTCAAAGGCATGTTTGTTCATGTCTGTAAACTTGATGTGTAAGCGAAATGCAGACATCTCTCCCACATAATATAACAATTTTGTGTTCTGCAATGTATAATCTCTCAGTCCTATCATTGCTTGTACAAATTAATCACATTCAGGATTTACAGCCTCCTGATATATGTTATTTTGCAGCTATTGCTAAATTGTGCAGCCCTTTTCTGAGTTTTAAAGTACTGAACCCATCTTTATCCTTAGCACAGTATTTAGTAGCAGTAATGTGAGAGGTTATACAGGATTGCTTGTACCTGCTCTACCAGCTGCTGGTGCAATAAGCAGCAATGCAAAAACAATAGGTCTGCTGGATCCATGATCCTCAACACACATAGAACAGTTTAAAGAGGTAAAACTCAAGAAAGCCAGTTAATTCATGGCTCTTGGATTTGTCCAGTCCTGACATAGCCATCTATATTATGTAAATTATGTTCCACGTTATTGGCCCAAGGAAAAATATGATTTTCAAAGAGTCAAACGGGATTTTCCCTTTTGTGGCACAAATAGAAGTGGTATTCCCCACACTTTACTACGGATCACTAGCAGTAACAGAATGTTGGATTATACAAAGTTGAAGTGGTCTAATTTGTGAAGATATTAAATGCTAAACGTGAAATTCAGGCTAGCCATGCAGACGCGACGTCTTAAAGAAATACACCAAACATTTCCTAACTAGATATCTGACAGTGTGACTAAAAATGGAACTTACCGCCGCCATGTCTTTAATTAATTTAATGATTATTTCGGAAATCTGTGTAGGCGTGGAGCCTTTCATCCACCAGTGACTTTCACCTCTTCTGAGGTAACTGTACCAGGACATAAATAAAAAGTTACTTCTTAACCACGTGAAATGCACAATCGCCATTGTCCTCTTTAAAGGTATTGTAAATTCTTCTAAAATACAACTCTAAGAACCCAAAGCTACTCCCTGAACTGTCCTGCAAGAGGGAGATACAGCTCTGAATGTACAAGGAATACAAGTTAAATGCCAGTATGTGGGATTCCTATTGCCTAGTGCCTGGGCAGGCAAATATTTTTACCTTTCTTTAACCCCATGGACATAGAGAGCAGAATGCACAGAATGAGGCCCCGCAAGGACAATAAATCACTTGTCCTGTCAGTCCGAGGTCAGAGATATCCAGACAACCCAATAAACGTATCCAGTTAACCTAATTCACAAACACCCCATTGCGAAAACGAAAAAAAGGTACCCTCTTGCTTCTCCATTTAAAGCATAAGAAGGTGTTCTGCTCTATATGACGAGCTAAGCATTCACACATTGGAATACCACTTTCATATATTATTTTGCTGTATTAAATACATAGAACTCTTGTTTTGCAGCATCTTCGAATGCCGTCTGATTTGGCATACTATCTTCATACTTAACAGAGGTGTAGATATTTAAAAAAAATCCACTTACCCAATGGGATTAAGCAGATTTTTGAGAATGTTCCACACCCATGTTAATTATTATTTATAAAGTATTTTACCAGGAAGGATACATTGAGATTTCTCTCGTTTGCAAGTAGGTCCTGGGCAATAGCAAGGTAGTATGTCAAAACTGACAGAATTAAACAATTCTGCCGCTCAAGAGCTTTAGCTTTTTTTTCCTGATACAGCAAAATGACAAGTTAGGAAATAAAAAATCGGTCAAGGAGGTGTAAAAGTAATGACAATTTAAGTATTTTTTTTTTATCGATATGACAGTGTATTAAACAAGGCAATCCAGTTGCAAGACAAATGCATGCATAAGTCCGTCATAGTACACATGCGTTTTGCTTGGGACTACCAAGAGGAAGTATTGGACATGATAATTCATTGGAATTATATGTGATCGTCAAGCTTTGTACAGTTTTGATTTTAAAAAAAGAAATTGAAAAATTTACATTTAAATTCTTGGATTCAGCAGACTTCTGAAACATTCCATTACCAATGCTTATCACACTTCTCAGAGAGTACATGTTACACATCATGGAATCATGTATTTTTCTAAAATTGTGTATTTTTTTGCAATAGTTCTCCGAGATAAAATATATAACTTTTTTCACTTAATAGGTCTAGAGTGTAAAAAAATCTTGCTTTTTTATTTTGGTTACTGTTATGTAGCGATGTGGTACAAGATAAGACTGATTACTAAGACGGAGTTGAACTATATCACAACAAATTAGAGGGGAGGGGGGGGGGTCACTTAATTTTTCATAAACCAGATGTTTTTATTCTGACAAGAAATTTAGGACGAGTATAAAAATGAATATCCACCACTACGTTGTCAAAATGTCTGAACTACAGGTGCTGGAGCAAGCCTCAAAGGTTGAGTATCCCTTATCTGAAAAAGATAGGACCAGTAGGGTACTGGAATTTTGGAATATTTTCACAGAAAAAAAAAGTAATCGAGGATGAGGCCAAAGTCTAAACATGAAATTAATTTCTGTTTCATATACACTTGTACACATAGCATGAAAGCAGTCACCCCGTCACATGACATTGGGTGTGGAATTTGAACTTTTGGCATAGTCTTGGCACCCATGATATTTTCAGATTTTGGAACATTTGTAAAAACAAAGGGCCAAATTACAATCTTTGTGCAAACATTTGCGCCCTGGCGCAAAAAAACATTAACGCGTGGGGTAATACCCTTTGCGCTGAACATCGTATTAGATTGTCAGCGCAACAAACAACATAATCGTCTACTGCGGGTGAACCTGTGTGAACCCTGCGCGAGCGTACTTTACTGTGCGCGTCCTATACTTAACATTGTGAGCGCAAACGCGAATGTGCGCCGGTACGCGGATGGTATTACAATTTATGTGCAGGAATTAACCCATAGCCTTTGTGCGCATAATTTTAGCAACTCCTAAAAGCTGGTGTTAATGGCAAATCTGAACGACCTGGCCGAACCCAAATACACCAGCCCAAAAAAAAAATGCAGCAAAGTATAGTTACACATTCTACTCATACAAAGCAATAAAATGGAGAAGTTGTGTGTGCATGTATTATTGCTGCAGCATATATGCTCAGATTGACTTTGACAGGCGCAAAAAACTTAATGTGAGATAATTGTGGTTCTTAATTCTGATTGGCTGAATCGCGTGGAAAAAACAGTGCACACACTGATTTCTGCGCGCAACGTTGCTGCGCGAGCATTAGTGCGCATCCGTTTAACGCGTGTTATTGCTCGACGGATGAAAAAATGGGCAAGGATTGTAATTCCAGCGTTGATCTACACGCGTTAACAATTAATGCTTGGCGCACAAATTCATACATTGCGCAAGCGTTTTTGCGGGAAGAATGTAATTTGGCCCAAAGAATACTCAAGCTCTATATGTCTAACACACCAGAAAGCAACAGAAATCTTACATAATTAATATTTGAATAGCATTTTTTGCGACTGGTCAGGTGATTGAGACATTATATCAGAGCAAAATGTCAGCCTATATACCTGGAGTTAAAAATCATTGGCAGAGTGACAGTGGTGACACCTTTGCCAGCACTCATGCCAGCTGTGCCAGTGATTGGTGTTCCTTTGGCCTTCAGTTGGACAGTCAGAGCCTTAGCGATGCATCCCAGGAACATGTCCAAGATGCCCAGCTTATTCCAGTCCCCTTTCTCCGTGGAGTGGATAATATCACTGATGTCAGCGGGTGGAAGGGACTTTACTCCAATGATGCTGGCTAAACGAGATGGAGTCACCTCCGGCAGGACACGACGAAGCAGAGACGTTACCTGCCAAGCAGGAAAAAAAAAAAAAAAAATCTAGGCACAAGCACATACAACACATCATCAATATGCGCTGCATTGTCAAACCAATAACGAATGGTGGGAATCCCATTACTTCTGTAAAGCCTCCGCATAAAATACTGAAAAACATGCATTAGTCTAAAAATTTTAATGCACGACAGATGTGTAGACTCCTCTCGGAGGTGGTCTTGGGTGGACCGATTCACCCTTCCAGTAATAACTATCAATGAGAGCTGACCTGAGTTCAGGATCTGGGACCATGCAGGAAGAGGAAACCAATTTGGATATCATCTCCCTCCCATTGTCCCTAGAGTTCCCCCATCTCAATGTGACATGCTTCGGCTTCCTGCAAACCAGAAGCATGTCACGTCCAGAGAATTAGAGACCAGAGCTGTGCTGAAAACAAGGAGAGTTTAAAAAGAACTGAAGATTTAGGGCTATATTACAAAGTTGGGGCTAACTTAACCAGAGCTGTTGTAAACTTACCAGAGCCATTATAGCCTATGGAGCTGTTACGTTTACAACAGCTCTGGTTAAGTTAGCAACAACTTTGTAATACTGCCCTTAATGTTTAACCATTCTACTTCTCATTTTAACCTCCGAGTACCCCTGTAATATCCCATTACCATGGTTAAGAAAAATGAAATACATTGTGGCAAAATCAGTGACACTCATGGTAGAATCCCCATATACGATTTTCCTATAAAACTGAAAAAGTTAAAAATTTTCCTCCATGGGTAACAAGATTACAGCGTAGCACAATCAGAAATACATATTTCAGTAGGACTGCCTTTTGCAAGGAAAACCAGTGTCGCAAACTACATTTCAGCATATGAACAATTTTTACAATAAGACAACTACCATTTATAAAGGCACAAGAGCTCACACTATACATCAATACACTTAGGGACTGATGCCAACCTGTCTCTGGACTCTCGGAGAAGCCGTGTGAAGCAAGTGGAAGAGGTCCTGGAGTAAGGTTAGCTGCTGAGCCAAGTATTGTCTGCCCACATTAGATCCACTCAAAGCAAGAACCATAGATAGCAGCTCAAAGCAGTATGCGTCCGAGGAAGCATCCTCATCATTGGGTTGGGAGTTGGCATTTTCCTTGCTGGAAATGGCATGCTCCCATTCCTCGCGGACACGTGTAGCCTCCATGCGGATAGCTTGTACTATGTGAGCACAAACCTAGAAGGAAAGTTAATATGTATTAAGGTACAGTGATCAGAAGAAAAGCAGAACAGTATTTTCCAGTGTTAATCGTTTCTAAAAACAAATATCTGTCCATTAGCGATATGAGAATCATGGCAAACACGAGATGTGGGTGCGTGTAAAATAGATTTTAAAAATGCACAAGTATGAAATGGACATAATTTTCTGTTATGTGCAACACTAGTTACCTGTTTCTGCAAGTTGGTCAGCTTACTCCTGCTAAATATGATACCAACCATGTGTTCTTTAAGATCTGCATCAGAAGGAGCCTAATAAAACAAAAATTAATATGCTCATTACGTGTATTTCTTTTGTACTCCATGATCAAATCTATTAAATCTTTGAGGATTCAAAGAAATTATCACTAGATCCTCACATCCAAAAACACTTCAGCATATAGTCAAATTCTAATCCAATACGGGTTTATTCATATATTCTATAATTAAAACGTAAAAAGACCAGGAATAAATAAAGCATAAAGCAGGGGTTTCACAACCTTAGATGTGCAGATGTTTTAGAACTACATTTTGCATGAGGCTCAGCCAATCTAATTAGTATCTGAGCATCACAGAAAGTGTAATTTAAAATATTTGGCGGGCTTTGTAGGAAAAAGGAGCTGTATTCTGCATCTTCCATTTGCCTAGGTTTTGCTTTTTTTTGTTTTTTAAATAGAAGCCATATTTATATAAAGAATGTCCAGAAAGCAAATATAAATTTATTCAGTATCCAATTGACAACTAATCTTGATCATTAAGCATGCAAGAAGGTGGCATGGCGTCACCAGATATACCTTTTCTTCCCCTTCAGGAGAAGACAGTAATGCTTTCTCCTCCTGCTCAGGTGTTGGTTCAGCATCTCCAGAAATCAACTTCCCAAATACCTGCATCAGGAAAGAAGTTAAACACATCCTTAGTGCCGCCTTCTATTTTATGAATTATCAGTTTATTTAATCAGCACAATATGGATAATACCACAAGAGACATAGCATTGCCTTTCACTTAATGTATCAGAAATATGCTCATATCTTTTTCCAGCTTCTGATAAATGAAAAATGTGCACGTATGCACCCATTACTAAACAGAAGGTGACTGCTCTAGCTTTATATTCATGGTGTAAGACAGAGATGACAGTAAACATACCTGAGACGTAATTAGCCTGAACACACGCAATGTCTCAGCTTCACAATTCCTTTGCTGAGCCACACTGGCCGATATCTGGCCAGCTATTTTAATCAGTTCGCCGTCTTTCCACCCAAGGACCTTCACTTGCCGCACTCTCAGGGTATTCTCTGGACCTTTCAGCTCAATCTTTATGATGTGATTGTCTCCACCAGGCAGTTCGCTTGTAACCCAACCGATGTGCCGAGAGTCCAAATCAACCTAGGACAGGAATAATGCATATTTTTTTTTTAAGCTCACTAAAACAAAATCCCACAAAGCTAAATCTCAATTTATAAACACCCAGTAAAGAAAAAAAAAAACAAAAAAAAAAACCCACCAACTCAAATACCATGAGGCCATTACTCATACTGGACTACAGTGGCTCTCAATGAGCAGATAAACTGAACTACTATGTAAGCAAAGGGCAGCTTCCCTCACCGGTATCCAATCACCACAACTGCTGGCTGTGTCAGTACACACCCCAGGCTGTTATGCTGCATAAATAGATTGCATTGAGCAGCAATCAAAAGGAGGACTCTCATTGGTTCAGCGCTGAGAGATAAAGATTGGGAATTTGAATAGATCAAAAAAGGAGTTTTCAGAGATTACACAATTTCTCAATGCATTGTGGGGAATAAATGAGCTGCCATGTCTAGAAGCATAATAAATAAAGTATAATTTTTCTTCACTTATCAGAGCTATAGCCCATTGTTTAAAGAAATATTCCACTATACTTTGAGCACACCACTGTAATGTCAGGGTCGCAGGCATTAACTTCAACTTTCCTATCGCCTTGCTTTCTAAAACATCCACCCCAGTTACAAAATCGCTGGCTCTTGCATTCTGCATTCTGTGGTCAGCTGAGAGAATGAACAGACTTGTCTGTAGGATTGTTCTGTTTTTTTTCTGTTCATTGATCCTCAGAACAGATTCTATGCCTTAAGCACATCTTAATAGAAGAGTCTGTTATCAGTGGGAGGGGTGCACGTATTTTCCCTTTAAACTTTTGGTGATCAAATTTATAGAAAGCTCTGTGAATTCTATCAAAAAGGTTGTAAATTCCTTTCCTTTTGTTCTGTCAAACAAGTTTTATAAATTCACATTTTTCCTGTTGTACAGTGCTGAGAAATACATGAAGACTTTATTGTGATAAAAGATAAAGTGAACAGATTGGAAGTTGACTTTAAAAGCAATGCAACAGTACACAAACTATATCAAATAAAGTTAGAAAACAATGTCTATCAGATTAATACAAAGCTTGCACTTTAAAAAGTAATTTAATGTTCCACATTTACCTGCTTAATTCTACATAAATCTTCCACTGTCTTGCCAGTGAGAAATGTCATTGAAGTTACCTTGTTCTGTAGCAAAAGAAAAATATATGTTTTACTATTAATTATTGTACACATTAAAAGTAGTAACTTTACAGGGAGAAATATAAAAGATACTAAACCATGGCAAAGATCAACAAATCTGGAACAAAACTACTGGACAATTTGTAATCTGTAATGTAACGCAAAGATTTTTTTTGTGGACTGGTAACAGATCTATAAATTCACATAGACACACTAAATGAGTAGGA
This sequence comes from Leptobrachium leishanense, assembly GCA_009667805.1. Classification (NCBI taxonomy): domain Eukaryota; kingdom Metazoa; phylum Chordata; class Amphibia; order Anura; family Megophryidae; genus Leptobrachium; species Leptobrachium leishanense. Next base: position 323,657,564 of record CM019064.1, on the reverse strand, counting down.
AAAGCTGTCTATAAACGTTTGAATTTTAGTACATTTATTTAGCTTGAAAATTGTTGGTATTAATGAGGGGGGAAAAAATAAAATAAACACAAAAAGTATATATGCAGATATAATTACCCCTAAATCCCGAGAATTATCAACATGGACTGAGACATAGCGAGCATTTATGCCTTTTACACAATTTATTGTTATGCTTTTTGTCTTATTTTTATCTTCATCTCCAGACTCCCAAAAGGTTTCAGTAGATCCATCGGTTAGACTTCCAATCATGGCTGGACGACTGGAGGTCTTTATGTCCACAACACTGGTCAAGTCTTTTAAGCAAGTGACCGTGCACAATTCCTGTGGAATAAATTAAAACATTGAAAAATATCACTAGAAACAAAAAATGGTAACCGCACTCCAAGAAATCAACATGAAGAAATAAAATTGGTTTTAAATCCAATGCCTCAAATTTAGATAGAAGATAAAAAAATATATATATACACACCAAGACCCTTACAAATCTATGCACCACAATATGGTTTAGTCCATGGTTTGTTGAAGCAAACTTGCCTGATTAATGGTATCAAATCCAGACTGCACACTGATATTAAAACTCTCCTCACTGTCCCCATCATCGGACTTTGAGAGAATGTTGTTAATGTGATGGAAAACATTGCTCTGATGGAGGAACTGGTGATCAGACTGCTTAAACTTAAGACTCCAACACCTGAGAAAGAGCATGAAAACGCATATTAATCAAAGTAATTTAGATTTCACATCATGTAGGTTTGTAAATAAAGCCACACTACACGTGAGTGTGTGATTTCAAAGGAATGGAATTGTAAGGGTGTATGTGAGCCTGTGTACGCTCGCAATTCACATAAGTGTGAAACATTGCAGATGACTGGGATGTAATTTTAAATTGAATGTCAAACCTGCTTTTCCCTAGATACAGATTGCCTACATTTACCATTAGGGATGCACCGTTACCACTTTTTTAAGACCGAGTACAAGTACAATACTATTTTTTCAGGTACTCACCGATACAAAGTACCGGTACATTTAATATCATGTAAACGCTTTCCAATAAATAATTTAGGATTTTGCTGAAAGCCTGTTCAATTTAAGTTAATATTGATAGGTATGGCCATACACCCCATTTACCAACTGCCTGCACACACCCTGACTGACCACACACACTACACCTCATCTCAGATATACATGTATACCCACTCAGACCTCAGATACATGTATACCCACTCAGACCTCATAATTATGTTATACCCACTTATATACATGTATACGTACAGACCTCAGATGCTGTGGCAGCTGTCCGAATGCATTAAAAGCATTCAGCCAGCGTTCCCCTCCGGCTGGCCGCTATCCACAGTGTGGCCGCAGGGCTGTGATACACGCTCACGACTCCCGCAAGATCATGGCTGGAGGCAGCGTCACAGCCGGGGAGGCCGCTTGTAACGTGGCCACTTGGAGGGGAACGCTGGCTAAATGCTTTAAATTCTTTTGGACGGCTCCCCCGGCCCCTTGGATATGGCAAGCCAGCCCAGCATTGGCTTCTGGGTATCGGGGGCGGTATCGCGGCATTTGCACGTGTACTTTGCGGTATCAGCACCGATTACTAGTATCAGTGCCATTACGCTAATTACCATAATTCTTTGCATGCAATAGATGGCTAAAGAATCCTGTGAGTTGAAGTTCAGAAATGGCTCAGGCCGAGGGGAATCTTGCTATAGATCTCTGAATCATAAATTACTACACTGTATGAAAGCAAGGTCCAAGTTTCTGTGGCCTCCTGCTTTGTTTGGAGGGCTAAACTCCCTTTGCACTTCAAAACAATGGTTATCGACCCTCGCCAAATCTTTTTTATAGTTTGTACACCAATGCTATCAAGTAAACTCTGTGTTGTTAAGATAGTAATTAGAAACATTGGTCTCCAATAAAGATCTTACAAGAAAATGGCATCAGCCCTCTTCCCTTGCATCCCCTCAGAGTTAAAGAAATATCAGTGTGAAGATCATTGTCAATGAAAAGTGTGCAGTTACCATAATACCTACAGCATTTAGCCAGCTATTGGTGAACAGAAATTGTGTTTACCTTAAAGCCATTTGCTGCAGTGCACTTCCTCCAGGAAGAGACATCATCAAATCTGAAATGGTTTGAAGAAGGCGATGGAATGTGTCAGGCAAGGGGTGAGCCGCTTCCCCTGCAATTACGATGTCAGACAGTGGATGTTCGCAGACTCTGGTATCTTTTTCCTGGAACACAACCACACAAGTATATGGTTTACAACATCAAAGTGAAATAAAGGAAAGTGACACATAGCTTTTATAGTCTTGCTTGTTACTTGCCTGTTCAGTATTCTCCTTGTTTGCCTTGTTTTCCTCATCTTCTTCTTCTTCTGGCTCCATAGGAGCAGGAGTTAGCGAGGCCACGAAATGCCATAAAATGTCGTGAAGTGAAGTTGTCTGAATTACGTTACATAGTAACCAGTTGAAAGCCTAGAATATATAGGATATATAAAAGTTAAAAAAACGTTAAGCAGTGATGCAACAGCATTTGATAGAACTAAAATTCTAACAGCTATCACTACAATCATTTTATAAGACTCCATGGTCACATCTAATGCACTGCCTGGCAAGATCATTCACCACCCTTGCCCACAATTACATTCCGTGCCCTTGGGAGACGTGTGAAGACCAGCCTCTTACCAAGGAATTAAGGGTCTGTTACAGTAACAGCTATACTAGAGGGGCACTGTACAGAAAAAGGTCCAGACCATAATCCCCCACAGCGGCTATATTGCTTTGTTAAGATGACCCTCAATTTCCTCCTAACCCACAATAAAGCAGGTACCAGCCTCCGAATGGTTTAATACCGGTGGTATGGGCTATAGGGTATAAACACTTAATACCGATGATATCAGGACGTTAGGTTTCGGGATTATAAAAGGTCAGGGATTAAGGCAGCACACCAAAACCTTTGAGTCATGTAGTGGGTATGAAAAATGCATGGACTGGGACAAGATCTTAAAAATGTTTGTGGTTAGTGACCAAATGTATTAGTACCAAAATTATAATAGAGTTACCTCCATGGCAAAGACTCGGCAAGCGGACTTCCTTAATGCCTGCTTCATAGCGATTTCCAGACCTTCGAGGTCATGATGCTGAATAACAAATGCCAAGACTGGCCATTGAAAGTTCCTTTCTCCTTTTGATAGAGAACTGTGAGCAGAGATCAACCTGGACAGCTCTGGGGACGGATGCCTCAGTAACGAAGATCCAACTTCTGAAACACATATACATCTCTAATATGCATAAAGGGCCACATGTTCTCAGGATTTCAGCAATTAGTAACTTCACAGCTATAATGTTCAGAACAGGTTTTTAAAAAGAGATATTTAAGAATGTACGGTTATTGTATAATTATTTCCCAGAAGTAAAAGGATGACACTGCAAATAAAACGACAAAAAAATATCAAACATTAGCTTTGCGTTTTAGGTTTATACCAGCTTACCAGCATCTCCACTGTTTACTCGGCGCCTAGGAATTGCTTTCACCCGAGGCTGTAGGACAGAGTGCTGCTTGTCATATTCAGAAGCCACTACAGAATAGGATCTTTGGAAGACTGTTCTCTTTGTAGAGTCTGTATCCGTTATAGGGCTCGTCTCTAAACTGTAGATGTAAAATACAATTTAAAATGTATCTGTATTAAAGTCTTTTTGTATTAATGTGATACATTAGAGAGAAAAAAAAATACCTTGGTGGCATTGATTTCATGTTATTCTCTGGCTCCTCAAAAACATTTGGACATGCGTCAGGGGTCACGGATATGTACGGTGCAGGTACCGAGGTGGAACGTAGATATCGCATTTCATCCTGGAACAGGTTGTCATCTTGATATCCCACAAAGTTCTCGTGATGATGCCTGAAAGATTTGATATTTTTTATGGCATTATCCTATACTCTCCCCATCATTAGATTCTACTTTTGATCATTTTACACAGAATCTGGTACTGAAAGATTAATACCAAATAATCCTTAATTACAGAGATCTAAAAAATCTGCATTCTAAAGTTTCAACAATCTTGGGGGGGGGGGGGGGGTGTCAGGTAGCCAAGGCCTCCAAAAACTCTAAAAGCTGGCTTGTAAGATTTTGGATTATGCAAAACAAATCCATACAGAAAATATATAAATCTATTCGCTAACAGTGTTATCCAAACAATGGATTAACATCAGCCAACTACGATAGATAAACCAAGTGAATTCTGCATGTAGGGAAGTTCCGCCCATATTTCATTTGCAATTTGTGCCCAAATTCTGTGTTTTTAGTCACATCTGTTGAGTTTTTCAAACTGTGTTCAATGGAGACCATCACTGTAAATTTATCAAAATATATTTAGCGTAGTTGCTAGGAATCAGTGTTAATTTTGACAGCAAATTTTGATTTACTATTAGTCTTTTGACTAAAATAGCATTTCATTTGTCAAATTTTAGTCATCTGAATTGTTTAGATTTTAGTTGACTAAAACTAGACTAAAATTAAAAGGTGTTTAGTTAAAGTGTAATTAATGCATTATTTCAGCATTTCTCATTCTATACTCCAGGAGTAAACATCTAATAACCTGTTATTTATGGTATCAAGGTCTGAACATGCAATACAGGCGCAGATATAACCGTTCTGTTATAAAGAACATTGATCTTAAAATCCAGTTTCCATTTTGACAGCAAATTTAGTTCTAGTCGTAGTCTTTTGACTAAAATGCCATTTAATTTTAGTCATCTGAATTCTTTTAAATTTTAGTCATAATTTAGGCTGGGGTCAGACTAACGCATTTTTAACGTGCGTTTAGGCGCACTTAATCACGGCCGCAGTAGCAGCAAATGACGGGCAATGGCGGCCAATATATGAAGTACGGCCGCACGAAAGTCCGGCTGCGCAACGCAAGTGGAAAATTAACACATTTTTTCGAGAACGCAGAACCGCTAGTACTGACATACAGTGCGCTGCAGCAGCATAGCGGCGTGTGTGCGTGATTAGAGGTCGTCAGACGCTGCTAATGTCCAGCCTACATAACGTCCAGACGCAAAAAGTGTTTTGACGACCTGTAAAAAAATCACGCACGAAAATACGCATCGTTTGACTGTTTTCGTGCATTCCGTGAAAAAATACATCAATGCGTTCGGACACATTTTTGAGGGTCCCTGCGAATAATGCGTTCGTTTCACCCTAGCCTTAGTCAAAAACATGTTCTAATATTTAGTCGACTAAACCTAGACTAAAATTTTTAGTCAATGAAATTAACACTACAAGGAATGAACGAACAGCGGTAAAAAGAATAGTTGCAGTTTATCCTATGGAAGAATAACAGTACCATCGATCGAAGCAACGTCGCCTGCAGTTGAAGATCTTTCCTTCTATGGATAGCTGAAGCTCACCATAGTTGCAACAAAAATTAGATTTTTGCCATCGTATGAAACTATGGTGAACTTTGTGGAAACAATTGTGTTTTGTGAATCAACCCTAAAGATTTCTTACAGATTCTAGTTTGACATAAGTTTGTTTAGCTAACATAGTGGCCTAATTCTATATGTTTTGACCTGTCCATTGTACAGAGCTGCAGAATATGTGTGCACTTTATACATAACTTTCCTTTAGAGGCGACGAGTTAAGTCATTTGTGATATAGATCCTATTAAATACACGGTAACGTGAAGGTCAATCTGTTACTACCTAGCAAGAGTCTGAAGGTAGAGACATTGCATCTTCGGAGGAAGATCTTCAGAAACTCCCTCTTTTACACTGGGCAGTTGAGACAGAAAGGTCTTTGGGTGATGGTAACACAAGATGCTCGGCTCCGCAGCACTGCTCAATGAGAGCAAGAAGAGTGCATTGGCTCTAATCACTTGATGAGCTTCCATGGTGGGCAAAGCACGAGGGGTCTTCAGTTGCACAGGCTTTCTTCTTGTTTGTTTGACCTGGAGGGGAGAAATAGTAACATTTAAAATGTTGCCTAACTAAATTTCTAATTATTAAGACGGGACTAGAACTGCAGGATTACGGAGTCAAATTAATAAGGCTGGATGGCTGTAAAGCATAATTAAGCTCACGATGTGACAAATCACCTTGTGTGTCAAATACACCATTTTCCTTTTCTCTTTTCAACTATATTTGTTGTAATAAGAGGGACGAAAGAGTTAAAAGAACGTCTATGAGAAGAATAGCTGTGTAAGCCTACAGGATTTCTTGTCTATACTGCTCATTCTTTTCCCGAAAAATTCAAAATGGATATAAAGTGCTACATAATATTTTTAACAAAATCCCTGTCCCGCCCTCTTCCCTCATAATTGCGATGTGGCACCTTTTCACGCACTGCCGCTTGCTTTTCTCTCAGATATTTTTCTCTGCAGCGGTCACAAACCAGGTACCACGTGCTTCCTCCAATTCCTCCATCACCACAATTTCCTGCCCATCCACCACAGAAATGCCCAATGCTGTTGTATCCTTGACCTCCAGCATATCGTCCACAACCTGAAATCAAAAATGAAGATATTGATGCATGGCTGGGACATTGTGTTCTCTATATACCCTTACCTAGTGTGACACCCTTTCGCTTTTTCGATTGTAAGCTCTTGAGCAGGATCCTCTCTCCTTCTGTTCTATGTGTTTAACATGTATATTTGTTATACGGTTTCCCCAATTGTACAGCGCTAGGGAACTTGTTAGCTCTTTATAAAAACCTGTAACTATCTAAAATGTAATAAATGCGCATTATAGCGAGAGGGCGTATCATTGTATTATAGATCCATTTAAAAAGACCCTGAATGACAAGGACGCAGGATGCCATCTCGTAGCGACAACATTCAAGTGTATTTTCAAAGCATTTGTTTCTGTGTCAGCGATACAGAACCCAAGCAAAATAAATCCAAATGCCTAAAAGTAAACAGAAAATTAAATATCCTTACAGAAATGAGCATTTAAACTAGATCTTACCAGGATGTGCCTGCCTCATGTGATATGTAACAGGATAAGGATGAGATTCTCCGCACAGTTCACAGATGGTATCTTTTTCTGGCCCTCCAGCCGCAATCTGCGCCATTTCTCCGAAGAGGTTACCACGAGGCCTGGACTCAGCTTTTTCTTTCTTCTTTTTCTCCTTTTTGGTCTTTTTGTTGTCTTTGTCGCCTTCCTTCTTCTTTAAAACAGCACAAGAACCAGGACTAGGAAAGATCATGTTCTGGGAAGCTGCTTTTATGGTAGCTAATGAAATGTCCTCCCAGAAAGCAACAAGGTGCTGCAAAGTCAAGGGAAGGGGAGAACGGGACTTCACAGAGTGGTGGCTGCTGACTTCAAAGAGCGAACTTTCATTCTTGCTATCCTCACACTTCTCATGGAGTGGTGGCTCTTTCAACATCGATAGGACTTTGTTCTTATTGATGCTACCCATTTTTGATATGTCTGGCCCATGAGGAGAAATGTGAAACATATTAAGGGCAGAGGATATTTCGATTGAATGTCTGTTTTTCAGCTTGGCTTCCTTTTCCTCTATGGGTTGTTGGCTGTTAAGGCTACTTCGTATGGGTGCATGTTCTTTGGAAAGTTCAGGATTAAATTTCAAGAAAGAAGAACAGGCCATAGCATCATGAACTATACCCTCATGCCAAAGGAATGCTGCAAAAACAGCCCGAGCACATTCGGCTACGGAAGGGGACATTGCTTCCTTTGCTGGCTCAATAGATCTTGAAGAGTCACCTTTAGAAAACAGAAAATTTGCCTTTTTGGGTCGGACATGTCTACCGGTGCTCTTGCGACTTACTTTAGGAGATGCTCTGGTATCTTGATCTTCTTTTACAGGTGCTTTACCAATGCTAAAGTGGACTTTGGACGCGCCATCATCATCAACACTTTTTACCTCTGTCCCATCATCACATGTGCTGTCTGTAATGCTGTTTGTCTTCAAAGTACTTGATGAGCAAACTTCAACTACTTCACTGTGAAGGTTCTCTTGAACTACATGAGGAGACGGTGTCCGATTTTCACTACCACTTGGAGGTTTGCCATCCTTTGCTGGAATTTTTGGCTTGGGTGAAGTAGACCGTCCTCTTAAGGGTTCAGTAAAAGGGACTTTCTTTTTACGCAGTGTATCTGGGTCAAGGGTATAGGAATCTGACTTTGACCTTTCACGTGGAGGTTCGAGTTTAGCCTTAGCAGGAACCGCAACTTTCGGAGGTAGATTTTTCTCCTGTGGAGAGGACGCGCGTGTGGGGCTGGCACTGGGTACATTTGGTTTTACTGCAGGCACAGTCTTTGGCTTTGGAGAGGAAGAGCGTGAGCCAGGACCTGGGGATTCAGCTCTTAGGACTGGTGATACTTTTCCATCAGACTTCAGAATCTGAAGAGTATTGTGGTTTGGAGACAGTGATCTGCTGTGAGAATCTGATCGAAGTTTTGCTGCATCTGACTTTAGCAGAAGAGATTCACTCGCGGTGAGGCCATCATTACTTCTGGGCTTTTTCTGGTCAGCATTAGAACGGCTAATTCTCCCATCAGGTTTAGGAGATTTATTTTCGGCTCTGTGTTTTGGGGTCGAATCAGATTTGTTTCCAGTAACAGGGGCTCTTGCTCCACTGGTAAAGTGACCTCTTTCATCTGCATAACAAAAGCAGTGTTTTAAGGGAAGGTGAAAAAATTAACACAAAACACATTTTTGGGATACTGAAAAGAAACACTTGCTTTAAATTTAGACCATGTTATTAGTATGATATTTTTCATTATATAGGTGCTGCGCCAACAGAATAATAATAATAATAAAAAAAAAACACATCTAGCGGTACCGGTATTTATAATAATCTAAAAAAAAAAAGTGTAGCGACAACCCCCCCACCCCCCATTTCTCTTAGGGATGGACAGATCATCAGTAGTCAATATTCAGGAAAATGTAATTATCAGTATCGGCCTTTTATTTGCCAATATTTGCTCAAGTTGGCTCACTGCAGCCGCTATACTGAAAGTTTTGCAGATCAGTGCCGATCCAGCACGGATTTGGGACTTATCCCATAGCCGGCTCCCATCATGGATGTCGGTCCTTGCTTTAGGGTTTCCCCTGGTCACTGACCGTATTGCGTATGAATGGGATACGTGAAATGGGTTTCCCTCCCATCTGACAGTGAATTCCCTATACTGAGACACAGGTGTCTTTTGCACCCCTGTATTTCTGGATACTGCAGGGGTCATCAGTCTGTGTCCTCCAGATGTTTTGGAACTACATTTCCACGAGTCTAAGAACCTAATGATTAGATTAGCATTATGGGAGATGTAGTTCCAAAACATCTAGGAGGGTCAAGGTTGATGACCCCTTACCTACAGGGTCATAAGAGGTAAAATTGCAAAGGCTATAGTCTAGACATGACTACGTTGTTTAAAAAATAGAAACTTTGACTTTAAATTTTCTTATTTTGAATTGAATAAATGAAATCTATATGATGCAATGTTTGAAATGATATTAAACACATTCAGGTAGTGACATAATGTCATACTTGGTGTTTCCCCCCCCCCCCCCACCACAACTTTAAATGTACAGAATATCAGCAGCAGATATTCGCCATCCGCCAGAAAGGCTGCCGATAGTCTGTACCGGTACTGAATAAATATCGGTCTATCCCTAGTTTCTTTAATATTCAAATGAAAAATGTAGACCCTATAAGAATGTGTAAAAAACCCAATAGGTTAAACTTCAATTTTACGCCAGATTTCTTTAAACATAAATAATGCTTTATAGGTTAACCTCTTTAATTGGATTAAAAAAAAAATTAACAAAATATTTTATTTGCTGTTTTAATTATGTACAGACTGGGGATCCCATGATGAATCCCCACATAAAAAAAAGGGACAAACAAGTGGGGTGGAAAAACTAATTCCATACAAGTGTACAGATAAATTTATTTTATAATGTGCTGAAAGTAAACTGTATGGTTTTAGGTAAATAGGCTCAAACGTCTGAAATCCATCTACTCATTATGGAAAGGACATACTTGAAAACGAGAGAAATCTCAATGTATCCTTCCTGGTAAAATCCTTTATAAATAAATAAATAGTGTCAAAAACAAAACGTAACCACGGAGAACGTAGCACTTCATTTTCCGTTCAATAAGAATTCTACATTACCTCTTTTTGCACAAAATCTCAAATAGTTTAATCTCATTGTTACACAAAGGGTTTATAAACCAAGCAGACACTACTACTTGACTACTATCTATATATCTATCTATCTATCTATCTAACACATTCACAAACAAGAGGTTTTTAACCCCATAGTGACCGGGCGGTTTTATGAAAATCCAGCCTTTAGTGCCTGTCTGCTGTTTTTACGTTTCTGCGCTGTTAGTGTTTAGGTCATATTTTCCACTCATTCATGCAAACCACACATCTAATATACTGTTTTTCCTGCCATTAAATGGACTTTCTAAAAATACCATTATTACCAGAATATCCTATATTTTACTATAAAAAAAAAAAAAAAAAATGAAATATGATGAAAAATAAAATAGTAAAAACAGACTTTCTCGTAATTTAATCCCCAAAATCTGCAACCGCCAAAAAAAGACCCCCAGCTAAATAGTTTCAACATTTTGCCCCAAGAATAGAAATATCCAATTTTTACATGTTTTTGCTTTTTATCCCCTTCACTGCTGAGCTCATTATGACCGTTTAATGCTCAAACTTTTTAGATGCCAGCCTAGGTCCTATTTAAACCACCCCAGACAAAAAATAAAAATATAATTTTTTTATACACACACAAAACCTGGTTATATTGGTCCATGATCAGGTCTTTCCAATGATGTCACACATGACCCTCTAGCAGCCACTGTCATATGTAGACATACCCATCTCTTTGTGTCTAGCTATCGGTATATTTACCGCGATATGTATTATATAGGCATTTATATCTATGGCTATCTTTAGATACCAGGCCATTTGGCGCAGCTGGCCTAAGAAATCAATGGCTGGAAGGAAGCAATTAAAAACAGGTCCGTGCCAATTTTCTCTGGAGTCAAAGGTGTGAATTAAAGATAACACCTCTTTGGGGTCTACCCAGCAGGCAGAAAGAGCAATTGCTCATGGCAGGGAGAAGACGCAGCCAGAGCGGCACCCCAACCGCATATCAAAGAAGCAATCACATTCTCTGATCACAGAAGGTGGTCTTTGGGAGATGATTGATAGACCAGGGAATCAAGATTAATGACGAAGCATACTGAGCACGCTCCGGAGAGGGGAATTCTGGGATATGTAGTGCAGGAGGCTGGGCCATTTGTGGGTGGGTTTTGGAAGGACCAGGAAGTGTATAAATTCTGAAGCTCGCCATGTGCTGGTGGCAGATCACAGGGGGTTCATGTGTCCTGTGCCATGAGTATTTGTCCATGCTGTACATGCTTCTAGCTCCAGCCCCCCAGGAGTCGCCAAGAATTAGCTTATTTAGTAAGGCTCTGTGCTTAATCCCTTTCTTTTATTTGCTGTGTACTGTGTAACTAGTGATTTATTCTATCTATAATTTTTCCTGTAACAAATGCACTGTGATATATATCTTTTTTTCTATATCATAAATAAATACACCTTATTTAAGTTTCTGCTTCTGGCTGATGAGATCCACGCTAAGAGACTGGAGTATTGCGGGTTGTTTTAAACTTGGGTAGATACGAAATTGTGAATTGCGGTCGCTGGGGATGGCAGGGATTGTTGTCTATGCAGTCACTGTCCGGGTCTAGGGTAGGCAGACAGTGCGGTTGCTTAACCCTGCTTCTCTCGCCGCGACACGCGTAGTGTCCATGCGGACTGGTGGCAGCGTAACTAATAGAATAGGAAAGTGAGACCAGGGATTGTGGGAGACATAGTCATTACCCGCTTCAAGAGAAGACTTGTACTGCGTTGCAATCCTGGGACCATTGTATTGCGCTCTACGTACCTGTTGGAGAGAAAGTGTGCGGGGACAGATAGGTAAGCAAGCGCGGGGGCTTGCTGTCCATGCAGTCATTATCTGGGCTAGGCTAGACAGATAGTGGGTGGCTTAACCCGCCGTCTTTCGCAGCAGCGAGCGTAGTGGTCGTGACAGCCACGGATCGAGAGAAAGGGATCCAAGGTTAACTTGCCCACTGACGTCCTCATACATATGGTGAGGATGTCAGTGGGTGGGGGTGACCTGGAGGCTTGGCTGACATCCAAGAGGTCAGCCACCTCCAAGTTTGAATCGTGATCTGGCAGCGAATTGGTTAACTTTATACCTGGCTGAAAAAGGGGAGACTCTCCCCTTTCCAGCGATGCAATTTTTTGTTAGAGGGCTTCAAATGGAGCTCCCCTCCCTTCTTGGATTTTACTGCAGGCGCCTGCCAATGACATCACGCAGCCTGATGACATCATCGTGCCTGCCGGCCCACCAGAAACGGTGCGCCAGTCTTCCAGCCTGCCAGAACGCCACGGGAGCCGGCAAGGGAGGCAAGTATCGGGCGGGAGGGAAGTTAGGAGCCTGCTGACGTACCATGAATGTCCGCGGGTCTAAGGGAGACCCGTGGGTGTGCCGTAGATGGTATGTTAGCAGTCGGGAAGGGGTTAATAGAAAAAAATTATCCTCCAACACTGAGGAAACCATAACAGTTAAACTAGAACCTTTATTAGATCATCATAAAAACACTCATTTACCAGCATTTAAAAATCTCAAGGGGGTAACCATTAGTATATACCACTATAGTATGGATTAAGTGTAGTACTTTGTTGCAGTTATTGTATGTTATTAAAACTCCAATGTGGACAATTTACTATGTTGCATTGAACAATAATTATTGCTGCAGCAAAGTTTGTAGTTTACAACCTAGATTGACTGAATGGTAGTTGATTAATTACATATACACAGTGGCGTAGCGTGGGTTGTCAGCACCCGGGGCCAGCCAAGAATTGTGCGCCCCCCCCCAACCTGTGGACACGTTATCGATATTGCCCCAGCTCTCACATGGATATTGCCCCAGCTCATGGATTTGCCCCCAGCTCATGGATTTGCCCCAGCTCACACATGGATTTGCCCCCCAGCTCACTCATGGATTTGCCCCAGCTCATGGATTTGCCCCAGCTCACTCATGGATTTGCCCCCAGCTCATGGATTTGCCCCCCAGCTCACTCATGGATTTGCCCCAGCTCACTCATGGATTTGCCCCAGCTCATGGATTTGCCCCCAGCTCACTCATGGATTTGCCCCCAGCTCACTCATGGATTTGCCCCAGCTCACTCATGGATTGCCCCCAGCTCATGGATTTGCCCCCAGCTCATGGATTTGCCCCAGCTCATGGATTGCCCCCAGCTCACTCATGGATTTGCCCCAGCTCATGGATTTGCCCCAGCTCACTCATGGATTTGCCCCCAGCTCATGGATTTGCCCCAGCTCACTCATGGATTTGCCCCCAGCTCACTCATGGATTTGCCCCAGCTCATGGATTTGCCCCCTCCAGCTCATGGATTTTCCCCCAGCTCATGGATTTGCCCCCCAGCTCATGGATTTGCCCCCAGCTCATGGATTTGCCCCCCAGCTCATAGATTTGCCCCCCAGCTCATGGATTTGCCCCCCAGCTCATGGATTTGCCCCCCAGCTCATGGATTTGCCCCAGCTCTCACATGGATATTGCCCCAGCTCTCACATGGATATTGCCCCAGCTCATGGATTTGCCCCAGCTCATGGATTTGCCCCCAGGTCATGGATTTGCCCCAGCTCTCACCTGGATTGTTGCCCCAGCTCCGGCAGGGGGTTGAGGGACCCAGATGCCGGGCAGCGCGGAGCGCCTGCCCGGTCTTGAACAGTCCGTCCTGTGAAGTGGATGCGGCTGTGTGCGTGCGCAGCCGGTCACGCGGTCCGGCCAGTCAGGTGGTACAGAGACTCAGTACCACCTGATTAGCCGGACCACGTGACCGGCTGCGCACGCACACAGCCGCATCCACTTCACAGGACGGACTGTTCAAGACCGGGCAGGCGCTCCCGCGCTGCCCGGCATCTGGGTCCCTCAACCCCCGGGCCAGTTTTAGGGGCGCGAATGCGCCCCTAACAAAACTACGCCCGGGGCCACGGCCCCCCCAGCCCCCCCCCACGCTACGCCACTGCATATACAATGGTGACTACTTAGTAACATTAATTGGTTTCATTAAGGTGGCATTGTATGGTTTATATACTACATGCCTCCTAGTATTAGTAGTGTGGTATCTATATTAAGTGGGCCAATATATGTGAATTGAAGGCACTTATCCCTAAGAATACTACACTTAATCCATACTACTGTGGTATATACTAATGGTAAATGAGTGCTTTTAGGATGATCTAATAAAAGGTTATATTTTAATTGTTCTTGTTTCCTCAGTGTTGGAGGATAATTTTTTTCAATCAATTTTGTTGTTTAATCACTAGTACTTATTGTAGCACATCTATTTATCACTTGTGGGAGAATTAAATTTTTCCTATACGCGGTTCAATGTATAATATTTTTAAGATCTTCTACTTTTGGCAGTTCTTTCAAACGCAATTCATAAAGTAGTCTTTTTGACAATTTATAATCAGGGATATTTGCAATTGTAGAACAAGCCAAAGACATACTTGGTCCTAAAAAACAAACCTAAAGTGAATAGGTTCACTTTGCCAGCAATCTTGCCATCAAGAAGTTTATCACGTTGGTTTTAAAGACCAATAGGATAGCTCATCCCTTAAGATATCACGCATTCGCTACTTGCCCAGATCCTACGCAGTACATCACCATATTTGTCCTATGTGGGCAGCACATTGAGGGACAACGCGCAACATTGAGGGACAACACGCAACATTGAGTGATTGACCCTCAGTTGAGAATATGTGCATGCAAGCATTTGTTTTGTATGCACATATAGCTAGCCCAAGATTAATACATACAGGGTTATTCAAAGCGATCCGAATTGCTGGCGAATGGTAACCGAACAGTGAAATTCAGCTGTTGGGGAATTGCCTGCACATACGGTGGCTGTTCGTTACCTGTTCGAGGGCAGTGAAACCCAAATAGTGAAGCAATGCTTTGTCTATTCAGAGAACACAAAACAGCAGGGAAAAAGTTGCCGAAAATCCCTGCCATTCGGTGGTTTCATGCGACAGGTTTATACAGGCGAATCCCATAGGCTTCAATGTTAAAAATATTCCAGTGTTAATTCAATATTTAATAAACCGTTCATTATTTTATTCTGCAGTAAAAAGTCTGTTAGATTTTAGGATCTTTTAGGCATTTTTCGGGATATTTTTTGCAAAAACAATTTTCCCGTTTTTTTCTAAACCGCTATTTTTTTCTGTAACAGGCCTGTTTTCTGAAATCTTATATTTCAGACCTTTTCGTTCAATAGTTTCTTTGAAAAGTGAAACGCTGTTTGCAAACATTCAAGCGTACGGTTTTGCTTTTCACTCCATTCGTCTGCGGTGTCAGGTTTTTCCGGCGTGTTCAGCGGGGTTAATCCAGATGTTTTTGCGGGTTTCTGTGTGCGTTCGGCAGGTTTGCGGCGGCTTTTCCCAGCACTTCGACGGCCCTGTGGTGCTTGCTGAATACACCACAGGGTCGCCGAAATGGGATCGCCAAATCGCACCGAATTGAAGAGAACGAAAAGTCACTGAACGTGCGGTGACTTTTTGAATCTCTTTGAATAACCCTGATAGTTATAGCCCATTCACCAATTGTATTTTCTGGAAATGTTACAACATTTAGTTTAAAGACCTATTTTACACTTGTGTGGGATCCTCTTTTATCCATTGCAGAACAACAAAGTAAAAAACTGTCAGAAATATTGTAGAGATGAAGAGTTCTAGACCCTAGATGGTGTCCCTTTTGTTGCATGATTGACAGAAAAAGTCTGCTATTCAAATACAGCAAGTCTAATTTAAATATGAACAAAAACCGACATAAAATGTAGTGTTTAATAACACTGTAAAAACATTTAAAAAAAAAATCACAACATTCTTAAATTTAAAAGGGTATATGTGTCCTTCAAGCTAGGCAACACAATATTAATGGCTTCTCAAACAAATACAATTATTCAAAGGTCATTTAACAATGACCTGTCACCTAGAAATTGGCCCGAACATCAAGCATAAAACTAATTTTTAAACCAATATTTCCAAAGAATCAGAATAGAGGATAGGTGGACGGGTTCTTTATCTGTCAAAAGATGTATCCAATAAACAAGAGAACATGGGTTTGTCAGTGTCCTGCAACATCTACTGGAGAAAATCTGGGACCAAATCCTGAACTTGTGTCTGCAGCTCTGTTAAGGCGAGATGGACAAGCATATAGCTTTTTAATGTGAAATAGACATTGATTGCATTGTGAAGCAAAGCAGGTTTTGTTAGTTTTAAATGGAGATGTGACCTGACTTCATTAAGGCAAGCTGAAAGTAAAATAAAAAACAGAAAAGCCTTTTGCCACCAAAACAGAAACCCCCCCCCCCACACTCAATAGAGGTGTGAAAAGCCAAGTGTAATGGTAAGCATGCATACCCACCCTTTTTTTTGACAGAGAGAGATGAGAAAGCAGATGCAGGACCAGCCTTACTTTTGCAAACACTCTCAGGAGACGCAACACTGCATGATGGGGTGTCTATAGGTGAAAACAGGTGCACAGAAGCAGCACATATTTTAGCACGATCATAACAATCCAAACATCCGTTAGCCACGTGAAGAACACAGCGAGTAAAAAAGCTTGGTGGAAAATACAATGTTTCATTTGAACATGCACTGGTTTCTCTAACCTCTTAATTATGAACTGTGAATGCATGTATTTTGGTGAAAGCCATGGAACAGGTTTGTTTACATAATTCATGAGCATATTAAAACGGATTTTCTATATGTATACAAGTGCTTGCTTTAGTGATGTAAAGCCATAAAGCCAAATCTGACCACTGTGTAAAGAAAAAAAACAAAAACAACTTTGATATTAAAGAGTAGTGACAATAGGCCCTTATGTAAAACAAGGAATCTATTCAAAATATGTGGACAAGATAGAGGCAAATGCATGCATTAATCAAACCAAACATGCTCCAATCACAATCCACCCAAATCACAAGTTGCTTACCTGACAATACATCCAGGAGTTCAGATATAGGTTAATCACTTAAGCCTATACATTTCCAAATTAGCCGAGGTAAGAACAGGTTTCATGCAGTGGCATTCCTGCACATGGATTCATGCATAATTGAGATATCCGGTTTTGTAAATAGGATAGAAACCTTGTCACAAGTCTGAGGGACATGAGACCAAAGCTTCCAACAACCAAACACACGAAAAAGGTAAAAACTGGACCAAAAAGGTAATCGGGGATTTTATTTCCATTTGTAAGTTTGCCACAGCATTCGTTCACACATGCCTCTGAACAAAGCCCATACAGTATTTTACCACAGCGACAGTGTATGTCGCTCTTACCTTCCTATCCTGCAGGCAGCTACTAGAACACCATTACCCAAAACACTCCCAACATGTGACTAGTCAAGTACACACCAAAATGTACACAGGGCACCCAATGTTGCCAAAAGACGACCCTGGATATAGCTACCACATACTACTGCCATAACAAAAACTATTTTTTAAATCAAGTGAACAAAATCGGCAAAAACCGACTTGCTGAATTCACATTTTGGCAATCAACAGCAGTGGTTCTGAAACCTGTCCTCAGGACCCCCTAACAGGCCAGGTTTGCCACATAGCTGAAGCACAGCACAGGTGATATGATTTGCTGCTCAGTGATTGCAGAATTCAGTCTGCGATTCCTCGTGGTGATCTGCAAAATCTGGCCTGTTAGAGGGTCCCGAGGACAGGTTTGGGAAACACTGGTCTAGCGAGACACTGAACAGAGCGGAAGGCTGGCGAAATATTGGGGAACCAAGTCGGTTTTGTTCATTCAGAAGAATTAAAACTAAACTAAAAAAAAAAAAACAACGTGAAAATCATTAAATATCACCGTCATGAACGCATTTATTTTTGTGAACATTAACCTACAAATTCTAAAACTAAAAACAGATGTAGACCATGCAACCTATCATTAAACTCTGTACATTAGGAACCAACAGGGAAAAAGGATACTCTAGGCTGGGGTTAAAACTGAAGAGGTGGAACCCGATTAAGGCTAGGGTCAGACTAACGCATTTTTCACGTTGTCCGTGAAAATGTGCGTTCGAAGAATGGACGTATTTTTTCACGGAATACGCAATAGTGGTCATACGATGCGCATTTTCATCCGTGATTTTGTACGGATCATCAATAAAACTCTTTTTGTGTCTGGACGTTATGTTGGCCGGACATTAGCAGCGTCTGACATCTCCAATTCACGCACACACGCCGCTAGCGGACGCAGCGCACTCTGTACGTCAGTACTAGTGGTTTAACGTTCTCGAAAAAATGCGTTCATTTTCCACTTGCGTTGCGCAGCCGGACTTTTGTGCGACCGTACTTCGTATATTGGCCGTCATTGCCCGGCATCTGCTGCTAGCACGGCCGTGATTAAGTGCGCCTGCACGCGCGTTCGCACTGCCTCAGTCTGACCCTAGCCTAAATGTTATCATCTCAACACATCCATTCTGTTTCAACCATTTAAAACACACATGCTATTCACTGCTGGGCTGCCTCTGCACTCCTCAGACGTGAGGTGCTGACATTTTCTCCAACACTCAGCATGTCACCTGACCACAGCAGCCAATTCGGTGGATCTCAATGCCAAATGCATTCAGTGCCGTTGGATGGGACCGGTTCACCAAGGTCCTGATGGCCAGGACTCGAAGCTCCATGCTTGATGAGCTCAGGTTCTGGGCAAGACTAAACCCCTGCACTCCAACAATTTAATAAGCGTTCCAAAAGCCCCACTCACCATAGGACGGGTTAGAGGGTGCGAAGGCAGTCTGGCCACTCAACTTGCATTGAATGGTCATGGTGCCGAGAGTATCCCCTTAGGACAGAACTGAAAAGGGAGATGCATTTCATCCTCTAGGTGTAACAATCTGCAGTGGTCAGAAAAGAAGGATCTCATTTTCTATCCTTTCAGCTTCTGGGCTTTACCTTTTGCATATGAAAAAGTGGATGTCCTCTCAAATGACTTCTGGAAAGCACTACAGACAACAACAGGGGCTAAATATACTTACCCGAAATGTAATTCAAGCGTTTCAGAGAATCTGAGGCAACAATCTGGTTCATAAGCAAACTTTAAAACCCAGGAAACACTGACCCTTCCGCCTATCACACTTAATGCTCACATTTCCAAACATGAGGGGACAAGATACAAACAAGGACTAATCCACATACACATCATTGATCCCACTTTCTTACTAAATAAACCTTGTTACATTCTTCAGATTCTCCAGGATAGGCAATATCACATGATGCAATTTCAAATAGAACATTTAAATTGGCTTCAGATAAGATGTCAATTTCCTAAGTAGAATGCTACTCCAGCGAGATGAAAATGTTATAAATAAGCAACATTGGAAAGTTCTGAATATAGCAAGTGGATCGTGGTAAATGTCCAGATCACACATAAGAATCTAGGATAAAAAGGCATGCATAAGTGAATGGAGCTCTCTGAAGAAACACATGCCATTGCTTCAGAAAGAATGAAAATGTAGAATGGATGGATGGATGAAGCACGGAAGACTGACAGACTTACTCTGAAGCGGAGGCTGAGGCGGCTGGAAGGAAGGGGACTGTCCGAACACAAATGGACTGTGGACTAGGGAAGAGGGAGGTTTTGCAGCTTGTTCAAAGATGGAAGGAGCTGGGTTACTAGGCCGTGACTGAATGGAATTCAGTATGGCACTCAGTTGGTCACCTGCAGTAGGCAAAACAGGCAAAACTAAAAGCCATTATTAAAAAACGGTCGTACTGGAAACTCTAGCAAGCTATAAGGAAATAAATAGGCTCACTTTACAGGAAATGAAAAAGTAATGGCCAGGGAGGAAACTAACTTCTAATAAATTCAATTTAGCCAACTCAAGTGTCTTTCGATTCTCTAAAATTTGGCAAACCCATAGAGCAACTCAAATGGTTGCCAAGAAAATAAGAGTTTAATTGGATTACTCTAGACATGCAAAAATAACAAGAGGTGTATAGATTACAGTAAACACATCTGTGGAGTACAAACATTTCATGGTGTTAGAGTGTGAAATGAATGATACCACATATAAAGCTACACAGCAGTTCATGTAGCCCCACTCATGACCTCGCTACCCATGACCTTTTAACTACTTCCGGGCACAAGTGGGGGTAAAAGTGATCGGATGAGCATTTGTAAATGCTTCGGTTAGGCTTCTCCTCTGCCTGCCTGCACCGCTTGTGCTGTTAATGTGGGGGATGTTTTATGTTCAAATTATGAGGGGAAAAAATTATTCTCTGTTAATTTTAAGCCAGGCATAAAGACATTTATTTTCGGTTAGTATTGGTTTTCAGATAAGAACCTCCTTTAGTACAATTCTTCCCGATAGACAGCACCGAGATTCTAAAATAATGTGATACATCAACAGTACCGAGGACAGCAATAAATAAAAGGTATTTACATCCTACTGGAATAGGAAAGTTCCAAAGACCCATATTTGGTCACAGGAGTAACTCGAAATAGAAATATAAGCACATAGGGACTTGGAAAACGTGACAGAGTGGTGCAGGGATATAACTTAACTTTTAATAAGAAACAAAACCGTATGACAGCAACTATTGTGGTATAGGTGTGCGTTGACACGCACACACCCCCCTCAAAAGAAATCCATATACACCTCATATATACATATAAACAGAATGCAAAAAAGAATGGTATTTACAGCGGCAGAAAGAAAGGATGCTCTAATGCTATGGGCAACGAAGGAGACAAGAGACCCTGGATTGTAGGAATTAGCAAAGGCCCTATTCACTCGCAGGTAGAAAAAGACCTTCAGTGGTCTGTGGGCATAGAAGAGCTAGGAAGATAAAGAGACTCTACGTTGGCCTTCAAGTCAATGGAGATGGCCATTTATGCTATATACAAGGCAATCTTGTGTGGTCTGTGAGCGCTCAGCCAACCAGATATCCGAGGTGGAAGAGAGAAGTCAGGAGACCCTAGTGTATATGAGTAATAGTGTATGTATTGTGCTGCCAACAAGGAGAGGCACAAACTCTCGAAAAATATGCTGCAATACAATGGAAAGAAGAGAGGATTCCTAGTGTCGCAGGGTAGTATTGTATACACAGTTGCTAGGTAGGTTAACTAAATACAGTCGGTGTACACTATTATTTTAAGTGGCTAACACTCTGCGGTAACTTCTATTAAAGTGCAACTGTGAATAGTGCAAAATTGCGATGAGTACAAGAAGTGCAATAAAAAGTGCAATAAGCGCAAAGTGCAGATGCAGTAACAAAGTGCGTGCAATTATAAAGTGCAAACTCATAGATAACATACCATCTAATGTGGTATTAATCCATATGATAGTCTTAAAAAGTGAATTTTTTTTATGCACTTTTTAAGACTATTTGGATGTCTTTTTGCTTGGATCTTACCCCCAAGACTGCAGAGGATCGGATAAAATACGGTCAAAGAAAGGCATTACACACATCATGGTACAGCAATTTGGTTTCTAAATTCATGGCTGCTTTCTCAGTATTTTTCCATAGGCTCTTTAACAACCTAACTTTCTGGATTTTGCGAGAAAACCTGCACCAAGTTTTAAGTGGCTAGGAGACAAGATGGTATTAACCCCTTCACTGCTGAACCATTTCACGTCTTAAAAAAATAAAAAAAAAGGTTTTTCTTTACTTTAACCATGGTCATGTTTGGTATCATTGGAAAGGCCATGCTCTGGCCTTTCTAATGATGTCAAACATGACCCTGCTAGCTGCCAACAGTTAGGAGATATCGGGGGATCAAAGGAACCCCCTACCTCCACGCCTATCTTTCCTTAGGAGTCAATGAGGACGTTTCCCACACATCCTCAGCAGTGAAAGGGCTAAATAACCAAATTCTGAAACTAGCACAAAAATATCCTGACAGTAGGAATGTGAACCTTCGTGGGTTCACGATAAATAGGAAAGGAGGAAAAGTTATTGCACTAGTATAATCAGAGCAGCAGCATAGCGAGCATATCCTGCATGCAAAGTAACTAGTCCACCTGAACTGCACTACACAAAGAAACAGAGAGTGACCTAGAAGCCTTCAGATCAGTCCTCTCTGAAAGTAACTTTACTGCCTTAGGAGACCAAAATCAAAAAGGGGGGGGGGATTTAAAAATCACTCATGTGATGTGGGATGTAAAAGCAAGTGTGAGGCCAGTGTTCCTATGTGACTACTAATAGAGTGAGAGATGTATATGGTGCCATATACAACCATGCCTTCCTTTATTAGGGACATCCATTACTAGGCATCATGATCACATAGTAACACTGGCCTCACACACAGGGTTAATTCACAGTCCAGTACCATAAATCAACCAAGGCTTCCTCCCAAACCCAGCCCCCATTGGGAGGAGTCCTATGAGATTTCAACTTCTGTTACTAAAAAAACCTCTCAAGCCAGATGGGCAGTTCAATTGTATCTTCACAGACACTATACTTCTTATCACTCCCAGTACACTGAGGACGCCACTCTGTAGGCGAAACGCATAGGGTGATGGGTGATTTTTAAATACCCCCTTTTTTGATTTTGGTTTCCTAAGGCAGTAAAGTTACTGTCAGAGAGGACTGATCTGAAGGCTTCTAGGTCACTGTTTCTTTGTGTAGTCCAGTTCAAGTGGACTAGTTACTTTGTATGCAGGATATGCTCGCTATGCTGCTGCTCTGATACTAGTGCAATAACTTTTCCTCCTTTCCTATTTATCGTGAAACCACAAAGGTTCACATTCCTACGGTGTCTGGATATTTTAGATCTAGTGTCAGAATTTGGTTATTTAACCTCCCTGGCGGTATTCCCGAGTGTGACTCGGGGTTAAATTTCGCTGCCGCGAACGGTAACCCCGAGCCACACTCGGGCTGGATGTTTACTCATCTCCTCCTGGCTCCCTCGCTGTCCCCGCAGTGTGATCCAGCGAGCTGCTTCCTGTATGGCTCCCTGCGAGTCACATGATGCAGAGGGGCTGGACTGCAGCAAATTTCATTCACAAAACTCACTGAATACAAATGGAAAGGTTTATGAACTGCCACTAGGTGGCAGTACAGGATAAGAAATAGACCATACATCGTTTCACCCTTGTTCTCAGACAGATTTCAGTGTTTTTTGTTGTATTTTATTGAATATCATTTATTTGCATTATTTTGGATAATTATTTTTGGGATAATAAATTATTATGTCGTGTTTCAAACTTTATCGGACTCAGTGTATTTACTATTTTTTTAAAATTAATTAATTAATTAATAAAGGATTTTACCAATAAGAACTCTTGATTGCACGGATTTCAGTGCGTGAGTCCTAATTATTACAGGCTAACCATGTACAAAAATACGTTTCCTTTAAAAAAAAAATTGATACGCTTTTAGACACAAAATTTTGAAAAAAATTAGACCGCCAGGGAGGTTAATAGCATCTTGTCTTCTAGCCATAGGGGAACCTTTTCAGGTTTTTATCCGTCATGTGTCCTTTGTCAGTTTGTGTCTGCCTGGGTTAAGGCGGCAGGTTCTCTTAGTGGCAATTTATTAAAAGTTATGTTTTAAATTATATCCACCATATCGTGCTTCTAAGCGGTTTTCTAGGAGCAGGGTTACCTCCATGATATTTCGACCACGATATTGGTTTATTTCTAGTAAGATGGGAATCTAGAAGCTCCAATTGAACTAATAACCAAAGCTGGTTTGTAATACTTTGTAACACACAGCAGATATACAGTGCATTGTGAGGAGGTGACGAGTTAATGGATTGTATGTTCTTAAATATAAGAATTCAATGTAAACTCAAGTTGGGGGGGTATCAAATGGTACCTGTTAAGTAACATGCTGAAGGATTTCTGTAAACTGTAATAGAGCCCTCTGTGATATGCTCCTGTACGCTACAGGCTATGTTGTTGTGGAGCTGTAAAATCACATACCATATTTTGCTGGGAGTGTGATTGCTCTATGATAGCTTAATACAAAGATTAGATTTACCCGTTATGACCTGAACACATGGGGCCGGGTGCCAAGAGACTGGCTTCGATAGATTTGGCTGAATATATGTGTATCTCCATACATCCAACATTACCGAAATTCCCCATTGGTGGGGAAAGGTAGGCCAGGTCAACTTAAAAGAAAGGATTGAACAATACATGTAGATCCTTTGATATATTATTATTTACCTCACATATTAGACTACCAGATAATTAAAAAGCAGCAGGATGGAATGACCCAACACCAGATCCACAACAGTAACAAATACAACGGTGTGTGAAAGGAGATTGGTGTCCAACTGCACCATGGCACAACATTACAATGGAACATAAAAAAACCCAATCGTGCTGGGATGAAAGGAAAACCAAACAAAACAGCCAAATAAAAAACACCAATGATATTGTCCAATGAACAGAACTGCATAAAGATATTAGGAGAGTTAATTTATATACTGTTTGTTTTGCATTCCATTTGTAATACCCAAACTGATCATTTAAAGGGACACTACCACTTACATAAACTGTAACTAGATTACTTACAATCAAAACCACATTATAAAAAACATGCTGCCGTTTTTGTTTGAAGTAATTGCATGTAGAAAAGGAGAAATATAATTCGTTATTTTATTAGTTTTGTTGATTTTTTCCATGAGGCAACATTTACAAAATGTTTTCTATACTTCTGTGGGTTACCCAATTTAAAGTATGTAATAGTTAAGGAGACAGGAGGGAATGTTTAGATAAGGCAGCAGGGGGTGTATTGTGTGGTGTAGGCTACCTGAGATAAGAGATGGCAGCTGAAAGAGATGACCAGGAGCTTAAAAGACTTCCAATCTACCCTTGGCTATGTCCCCACATCAAC
Source organism: Leptobrachium leishanense (assembly GCA_009667805.1). Lineage (NCBI taxonomy): Eukaryota > Metazoa > Chordata > Amphibia > Anura > Megophryidae > Leptobrachium > Leptobrachium leishanense. Next base: position 323,632,591 of record CM019064.1, on the reverse strand, counting down.
CACACAATACAACGAGATTTAAGACCATGATCGACTCAGACCCCACTCTGGTTTTGGCCATATGAGACAAAGTGAGGTTAAGATACTGTGTGTGTGTGTGGGGGGGGGGGCAGTTTACAACACAAAAGACCACATGATGAATGCATGCAGCAACACAAAGTAAAATATTTTCTTAGCTAAACAAAAGAAAAACAAAGCACATGTAAAGATATCCGCAACATAAACAATACAATAAGGACATTTCATTTTTAGGTGGTGTAAGAATCCGAAGAATTCATTAAAAAGGGACACGAGGCAAAACTTGCCTTATTCCCAACTAGCGGAATCCCAAAACTACTGATATTATGGGTTTTGCTGCATCCACTGCTGCTCTGAAATATGCCCTCAACCAAACGACTCAATGCTTTTGCAGTAAGAGGCCGATGACAATCGGCTAAGATTACTTATTCAAAGCCAATGGCTTTCTGGGAATTCCAGAAATGAGTGAAGCCCTTTGCCATGCAAGGCTGTCACAGGCACTTGAGTAAGCCAGGAAGGATTGGGGGGGGGGGGGGGAGAAACTCGGCACACATATAACCATTTTAATTCAATTACATGGTCAAGACGCCCACAGTGTCCCTTCAATACAAGCAATATGTTGGCATCACGAATAGTGTATATAAATCAGTATTGTTGTAACGGGGCTCTAGCAACCTGCAGCATATCATCAGCATTAACTTCCTTGACGGTTTTCCCAAGTGTGGCTCGGGGTTATCATTTTGTACCGAAAGCGGTATCCCCGAGCCACACTCGGGCTGGATACGAACATGTCCTGCGCTCCCTCGCTGATCCCGCAGTCTCCTCCAGCCGCTCGCAACAACACACTGCCTGGTTCTCTTCTCGCGAGGAGTGAACCAGGAAATGTGACATCGCGATCGGCTGCAGTGTGACTGCGGGGACAGCGAGAGAGCGCAGGGACATGTAAGTATCGGCCCGAGTGTGGCTCGGGGATACCGCTTTCAGTATTGAAAGTTAACCCCCGAGCCAAACTTACACCGTTAGGGGGCCAGAATAAATTGGACCGATTCGGTTCATTTTAGGATGTTCAAGTGGAACAAAGCATGCACAAATTTTCTTGACTAGGGCCAAAACAGGATTATGATCAAAACTCTGACCTTTTGCTTTTCAGGGGAGAAATTGTAGAATTCTCTAACCAAATTATTAGTGACATAAATGCATGTAAAATGTATCACTATATTAAAGTATTCAATCTTTACAAACTATGCTTTGAATTTCTTCTATAACGAAAGAGAGGGTGTTCAAGGCAACTACTGGTTTAAAACCATTTCCAGTTTAAAGGATTGTGGGGGCAAGACACCATAGCCTCTTTCCAACCCCCCCCCAGCCGTCCAAGCAACTAGGACAGTGCTTAAAAAGCTAGCGTCCCTTCTGCCATAAAGGCCATAAGCCACTACTTCCAGATGTAGGTTTATAACAACTAGAAAACAGTTTCAGGAGTTAATTGGTTGAATGTAACGGCTCTTAAAATATGGTGATGTCGGTAGGCGTTAATGGTTATCGCTCCTTTTACTGGAGTGTTAAATACTATATTTGTATTGAAATACACAAGACACATTTTACTTCTCATTTAAAACTAGCTGTTTAAACTACAACCCAAGTTTGTCAATTTGAGACATCATAGCAAAATTGATCTTGGCAAACCTCAACAACGAGCACTATATAAAAACATACCTTTGTTATTTCCCAGGCCATAATCAAATCCTGGCATAAGGTTCCCGCTCGTACTCCGCTGAAATATTGGCACAGAGAAAGGACTTGGAGGAGGAGTCTGGGAAGTTTGATCCAAGCCAGTTTGTTCTAATAAAGAACAAAAAGATGGCAACAAGTTTGCATAAATGCATCTACAAAATTTCTTAACGCAACACATCTACCCAAAGGGCAACAATCCAGATGTGCTTTTTCAATTTACGAGATAATACCTTTTTAAGCAGCATTAGTAGCTTTGTTCAAAACATTTTCAAATGGAAAATTCAACAGTTTAGACAAAAATATTGAATATTTTACCTGTCCATACTTAAAAGGGACACTCTAGGCATTGTGACCTCTCAAGGTAAATTCAATTATCACAGTGCCCTGAGCGTCCTTAAAACACTCTTCAGAGTGGCGGGCTCTCAGAAGCGTTAAACTGCCCATAATGCAGGGGATGTCTTGCCCAGAATCTCAGATCATGCGTGCGGACCTGTATTTCAGGCATCGGGACAAGCCGATAACAATCTGAGGCGCGTTCTATTCCGCAGCAAGTGCTAAGTTAGCAACTTGGCATTGAACGCTGTGCTGCAGTTCAGCGCTCAGCACTGCTAACTTAGCACTTGCAGCTAAATAGAGAGGTGCTGCAGAGTAGCTGAGTGTGACGTGGGAAAGATGGCCGCCTCCACGGAGCAAATAATCTAAAAAGGAAATGTTCAATTTGAAGTTTTGGTGGAGCAAAATACCAAATATTTATTGGAACATGGTAAACATTAACACTAAAGTGGTAATAAAATGGACAACAGTTGATCTTGCAGAAACCGCACCTTTCATTAAGCAATCCTCCACCCTTTTGCTTCAATATTCACAGCCAAAGCGTTCAATGAAATGGCTGCAGCAAACTGAACCGCTGCAATGTAGCAATTCAGCAGCTGCTGAGGAACTGAAAAGGCCTCTGGTTCCTACCAATCTCCCTTCAAGTTATTAGAATAGCTGGGCAATCGCAGAGAGTAAACATTAACTCCACCATTTCTATCCAGTTTTAACCTTGGGTGACCGTTTAATCGCTGACTTTTTTGAAAGCGCTTGCAAAGACTTCTTCAAATGAGAATGCAGTGGTTATTCAAAGTCGATGTGTCTACATCTTTTCGTAGCCTTGTCATACATATCAAGCAAGCCAACAGTCAAAATATACAATTAGTACAGCAAAATAGTGAAGGGGTTGGGAGAACTTGCCATCTTCATGCCGAAGGTACTGATTGCCACCATGATCTCTTGCTAGGGACCAAGCCTCGCCTTCGTCATTCTCACAGAACTCCACCATACTGTTCTTGTCAAGCTGCACCCATGTACCTTCTGAACTTACCACCTGCAAGACAGAAACCACAGGATGCATGGAGACCCCAAACATAACAGGATAACATTCAATAAATGGTTGCATGCCAATAATGTCCATATTCAACATGGTCCATGTGCGATATCAAAGCCTAACCTCTTAAATTATGTACATATTAACTCCAAAAATAAAGAGTGTGAATCATCAAGACAGCCAGTAGTAACACAACCTATGTTGACAGTAGGCCTAACAAATGTCTGAGCATCGATACCCTGTGAAATCCACCTATTCCACAAGTGGATTGAGAAATCGCATGACACACTACACCCAGTAGCGAATTTGCAAGGAACCGCTGCTAGATCACTTTCAGTCCATCAAAAGAAGTCATATTACAATGATATAGAAAATAGCAAATAGAAACATAATACAGTAGTTGACTGTATCGGGGAGGACCACCTTAAAACACTGTTAAGCTCCATGTAACTTTGTCAAGCGAGAAAAAAAATATGCAATTATGGAATATAAAGCTTTTCTTTTGGGATTTGCAAGGCATAAGTTTTTTTTTTTCTTTTAGTAATTAACCATAGCTATAAGAATCCATACCTCGCCCACGGCTTTGACTTTGTTTCCCAGTACTAACATTCCAATTGGGATACCTCTTAGGTTTGGGCAGCTTCTGATATTGTGACCGGAGGGCCCAGTCTTCACTACCTTGTAAAGCCCGGGACCGCCCCTGAGGGAAGGGCCTTCATGCTCTCTCATTGTTACTTCTTGAGTACACCTTCCATTGAAATCTTTCAGAAAATCCTCGGAGTTAGACACCTGCTCCTGAAACGAAAACGAACGAAATGGATACCTAGTTGTTAAAGTGTCTTCATCCTCAACAGGACCACAAAACCGATGGACTGCGACATACACTACCATAGTTTTATGAGAGGAATTTATAGGTCGGTGTGAACATCAATAAACAGCTCTAGAAAACCGCAAGCAAGATTTCTTTGTCAAGAGCACTGCTGTATAGATAAACGTGTCCACCATTATTAGGCTTATTAAAGCTTTCAGAGTCCAGTTTGCGTACGTCCATAAAGAATTTCCTCAATATTTAGCACTTCACAAAAACTGCTAAGAAATGCTCGCATTCCAAGAAATGTTACATGTTTCCATGTCTACTAATCTAGAGTTACTGTGAAATAATCCAAGATCTTGAATGCTTATCATCATAGTCCAATTGCTTTAAATCCTCACATGAGGACTAAGAATTTGACTCATTGTCCAGTTTTTTCCTAAATGTGGGGCAAGGCTGAATGTTTAAACTTGTAGTTTCTGGACCAATTTTGAGAAGATATTCTCCAACCGAATCCCCGCCTCCAACAGTTTGGCACAAAAAGTTTCAACATATACACAAATGCTCCATTTTATTAAATCAGATATCACTTTGTCTCACAGCAATGTCCTGAATGTCTTGACAGGGAGAGCGATCAGGCAGGGGGGAAAGCAACCGCAGCACTAGGAGATACCGAGCACTACAGAAAAAGTGCCGTCTGTGTGTCACTGCATCCACGTGTCGCTCTAAATCAAAACATCAATCCTAATATTTACACAAGTCGCTTGATGAAGAAGGCCTGCTCTGTATATGTAAGGGAACTATAATTCAGGCTCACCGTTTCATCCAAGAGTTTCATGGTCTTCATATTTTGCATTGCTTTTTGTATACAATTATTTTTAAAGTTTTGTATTGTATTTGTTAGTTCAAGGTTTACAGAACAAATAGGTTGTTTAAAAAGATCACAAAAGGATTCAAGGAGCAATATGGGATGGGCAAGATGGGGACTGTAATAAGGGGTAGTTATCTGATTGGAGAGTGGCAGGGAACTGTATGGCTGAATGCTTTTCATAATTTTTGCACTGTGGATTGGGCTGGTTTCAGGCCACCCTGCCTGCCATATGTACAAACGTCAGCCAGTGGTTTCCAGGACAAGTTTAGGATACAATTAGGGCTGAAACGAATAAAAATTAATCGAAAACTAAATCGATAATGACAATCGATAATGAACATAGTTGTCGACTAATCGGTTGTCAAATAATCAGTTTGTGTACAGCACACACTGTTTAGAGTCAGAAGGAGTTAAACATTAATAACCTCAGACTCTGCTTTGGAGCTGATTGCTGAAGACTTGTTGCTGCTTTACTCTGTATGATTTTGTTCTAGGGTTACGTTCGACAAGACCAATTTGTTTTTTATTTAGTTTACAACAGTAGCAGTGTTATAGCACACACCCTGTGATACTGCTACTGGGTATGGGCACAATACCAATGGTGTTTTATCCTTACTTGGAGTTGGAGTCCTGTGTCACCACCCCCTCTTTTGGTCTGGTGTCGACATGCTCTCACAGTGGTCCAATCCCTTCTCAAATTCCCTCCCACGCTCAGGACCAATCTGTTGCCCAAACCCACTCCCTCTCACACTCACAATCGGGTCAAGTCCCTTGCCCAAACTCACTCAGGACCCTCCCTCCTCAGTTTGTTTATGAAATTAATTTAAAAGGACACTCTAATAAGCTAAAGTGGTCAAGGTGTTTAGAGTGGTCAGGGAGTGTGCAGTGCCTCCCTTCTCACCCTGCTTTCTTGCTGACATGTCTGCGCGCTCGTAGCAGCGCTCCATTGGGGAGAAAGCAGACATGGGCTTGATTGTGCACGCAGCATCAATCCATGATGCCGACCAGGCGCCCGTGCACCTTGTTTGTTAAACGTACGTACGAAAGATACCTACAGTACGCAAATTGCTAACGGAAAAAAAAGGGGGGGGGGAGCAGGCAGGTACTTTGTTTGCGTTTTGCTTTTTACATAATTTTCCTTTTAAGTAAAAAGTTTTTTTTATCCGATGAATCAAAAAAATTATCTGCCAACTAATAGATTCTGAAAAGAATTGTTCATTGCAGCCCTAGATACAACAAAAGCTTTTAAACCAATACTGTTCCCCTAATACATTTTCTAAAGCATCTACTGAATCTGTGTGAATGAGGAAATGTAGCCAGGCATAGCTTGCACGTTCTGCAAAGGCATCTCTAAAGGGTGTACCATGGTACACAATGGGGAGATGTGGTTGTGTTCTTTTGATAATGCGCCAATAATGTGTGTTTTGGAACATTTCTGCCACAAAGCAAAAGGTGTTTTTTTTTTTTAACCTTGAATAAAGAAAGTGTGATTCAAGCGTCTTAAAAACACATAAATCCATATTTATCACTGCTTGTAGAAAATGCTATCTACACCAAATGGGTCTGTTTTCCGCCTGCACTTCCTTTCGTAGGAAAGGGTGGGGATGAAGTGCTGGAATGTGAATTCTTGAACTACTAGGTGGAAGAACAGAAAATAAGTGTACATTAAGAGAACTGTCCCACCACCAGAAGAAGTTTGCTTTAATGGGAAACCTGTCTATTGTGCAGTCCACACAATTTAAGAATGAGTGGGGCCATGGGTTGCTCTCCAAGTGCAGAAAGGTTGGAAAAAAAAAAAAAAAAAAAAGAGACCTCTCAAATTTCCTGCATTATTCTCTCACATGCTCCTTTTAGGCCGGGTGCACACGAGCATACTCAAGAGTGGAAGGAACGTCCGAGAGAGTGGACGTTCCTTCCCACTCGACGCCCACCTGCCCCCCCCCTCAGTTCTGCAAAGCACGATCCTCCTATGGAGGATCGAGCTTTGCAGCACCGTCGACGCATCCTAGCGCATCGACGGGGATGCTTTCTAGGCGGACGCTTGCTGCGCGCACACAAGCGTGTGACCGGCCCGGTCGCAGTGTCACATGGCTGCGCCGGACGCCGGTAAGTGCGTGCGCAAGGTCGCACTAGGTGTGCTCATGTGCACCCGGGCTTAGACTGTACACCAGCAGTAGGAAGACCGATACAAAACCCCCCCCCAAAAAAAGGATATATGTTAAACACAGTGGCGTCTAGGAATATATGGGGGGGGGGCACATAAGCTACCATAGTCAAAACGGGGGGGGGGGAATTAATAATTTTCACCACTAAACCATACCACTGATATATATATATATCCAAAACACCACAGTAAAGTGGTGCAATAAGTTTTTCATTCGCAGCAATTTGGTGTTTTACCCCCATCATCCGACCATTCGCTAAATAGGGAATTTACCATATTTTCAGCAAAATGGATTCCCCCAAAATGTGACAAGAAGCAAGGTACCTCAAGGTGAAAGATTTAAATTCTACCTTCCATAATAACCCTAAAATGCCATAAACCCAGGGAAATACAATAAAAATAGTAGCGTGGCATGTAGCCTACCTATTATCCCCTAAAATGCCATTAATCAAGGAAAAATCAAATGTATACTGTGAGGGGTGAAGCCTACCCATTAACCCTTAATATACAACTAAACTACATATAGTCTGACTGTTAACCCCTTAACAGCTGAGCCATTTTAAACAGGGGAAAAATATAAAGTTACGTTATTATTTATGATTGTTTATTACTTTGAATATGGCCATGTTGGATATCATTGGAAAGACCAGACTCTGCCCTTTCCAATGACACTTCGCTCACCTGTATGATACACTGGGACAGAGATATAGCAGTCCAAAGGAAATGGGGGAAGCTGGATGCTGATCCTGGTGGGGGGGCAAGGAATAACCATGGGGGGGGCAATTGTCCCCTTGTAGAGACGGCTATGGATAACCATTACATTATAAATAAACAATTTCATGGTACTTGGTCATGGGAGATTAGATATTGTGGGTTTTGAAAGCGAATCCATGCATTTTTCATTTAAACCCGATTCTCAACTGTTAATAAGATACCCTTGATTTTCATAGCAGACAGAAAGTATTACCTCCGTCCTATTTATTAATGCAGTATCATCTGATAATCACCCAATTTAAGAGTTTAAGTTATCTGTATAGTATTTACCAAACCCAGACTACATTGGTTTAGTTCATGGCCATTCCTGGTACCCACTATCCCGCACCCTGCCCACAGAATTATATTGACACAGTTAGCATTTTGACAGTCAGGTTGAGGGGCAATAATGTGTTAAAAAGTAAGTGAAGTGCTCTGTATCCTGTTTAGCAAAAGCGGTTATGTCAACAATTAATTTGTGTAGCAATGCACATGGCAAGTGGTTCTGGCTACTCCTGGCTCTCCAAGCAGCATAATTGTTCTCCAAACATAGGGTTTAAAAAAATAAATAACCATGCCGGGCACTAAACTTTTGACTTCTTGTTTAGAGTGCCTGGCTGAGCTAGTGAATTTTTCTGGTAATAATGAATTTGGTGTCTTAACCTATTGAACACTGCCACAACTTGACCGATCTATTTGTTGTAAACATTAGCAGGATTCAGTTGAATGCACATCCCTAGTGACAGCTTTACAAGTGGAGATCTAGGAAGATCACATTGTTTCTTTCTGCAAATTGAATATTCACTGCTCTTTTGATTTCTAAAATTCCCCAAGATTTACAGTTCGTATGAATAAAAGGACATTCAAGACCAAGGGTCGACAACTGTAGAAATTTATTGTGACAAAGTGTCCATTATACAGGAGGGGATGGGGCGGCTGCAACCACCAAATGTATCCAGCCCAGCAACATGTATAAAACATAACAAGGAGAATAAATGTCATCTGCGCTTATTCCCATTATACTGTGTGAAACAAAACACAATTAGAGGCTTTGGTTTCTGTTAATAGTCATTAAAAGATTAAGCTTGACCCCACCCCTCCTGTACTATGTATGTTTAACTATACCACCAGCCAGGTCATCATTGCAGCTGTTACGCACGTGTCTTTGTTTTTTGATCCCAAGGCGGATTTTGTTTCTGGGGGAGCTTAAATAAAAGCCGACCAGTCTACCCCTCATGATTGACAAGCAGCATAGGCAAGTTATGGTTGGCTACACAGCAGCCTGTGGCTTCATTTTTTGGATAGGACTCACCCTCACTAGAGGTGCCTTGACGTTTGGTGGGTGAGCTTACGCTCTTAATGGCCATTAACAGAAACCACAGCCTCTAATTGCGTTTTGTTTCACACGGTATAAATGGGAATAAGCGCAGATGACATTTTTTTTCTCCTCGTTATGTTTTATACATGTTGCTGGGCTGGGTACATTTGGTGGTTGCAGCTGCCCCATCAGGGAATAGGCGCGACCCCACCCCTCCTGTACTATGTATGTTTTAATGTACCTCCAGCCAGGTCATCATTGCAGCTGTTCCGCACCGTGTCTTTGTTTTTTGATCCCAAGACGGATTTTCTTTCTGGGGGAGCTTAAATAAAAGCCCACCAGTCTACCTCATGACTGACAAGCAGCATAGGCAAGTTATGGTTGGCTTCACAGCAACCTGTAGCTTCATTTTTTGGATAGGACTCACCCTCACTAGAGGTGCCTTGGCGTTCGGCGGGTGAGCTTAATCTTTTAATGGCCAGTAACAGAAACCAAAGCCTCTTAAAGTGTCCATTATGCTTAAATATTCATCTCTCCTTTAAATGTTGGTAATAATACCGGTAATCAAAGGCTGCTGGTCTTGCAGTGTGTTTAACCCAGTGCAGTGGTCTCTACCCCCCTCAAAATTGGCTCTGCAGTGGCCCCTGTACGTTTTAAACAACATTAGAACCTCAAACATATTTAATAGGGCAATTCAAACATTCAACAGTCCAGGGTGAACAAAATAAATCCTAGTGCTATTTAATTGTTCATATGAAAATATTCCCTTTCAACCTCTCCGGATGTACAATGATATATAGATATTTTCTAAAACCCTTCATTGCTAATCCATTTCAGCATGGTGTGCCAAACTCCTTTTCGCTGGCCACATTTATACACTATTTGAATTAACATTTTATTACAGAAACCAGGCAAATATTTTTTTCAGCAGATTCTAATGATATATTTTGAACCTGCTTTGTGTAGATGTCACAGTGCTATAATAATTTTTTTTCCCCAGATTTCAATAATTTTAATCACCTATATTTTAAAGGGTACTCTTAAAATGTAAAATCAGAAGTTGAAAATCTGTTACTGCATTTTTCTAAGAAAATATGAATTTTTAACCAAAATTGAAAAATTTAAGTGTTTCTACTGTATTTTGGAGCATTGTGTTTCGTGAAGAATTTGACTTTGTAGAAAACGCATGAACTTTGTTTCTGTGTGGGAAATTAGAAGATTGAAAAGTGGACAATACCACTGACATCTCATTTTCCCCCATGGTTAAGATTGGCATCACTGGAAAGGACAGACAACCTCACTTGACCTTGCGGGGTCAATAGAATAGAGATCAACCTTTGGAGAATGAAGTTTCAAAAATTTTCTCTTCTTACAAAATGATTAAAATTCTATAATTCTAATGATATAGAATAGTTTTTCCACTTTTTTCGAAGCTAGGGTACCTTATTAGGTTCATTCAAATCCGACAGCTGCAGCATTTACAACGATGTAACCATTTCCAAGCTGGTCTTTATTCATTCCAGATTTTTAAGTATATTCGGATTGTTCTTTAGCACTATGGCAGTCTCCATCTTTGTACTACATAGAGGTCATAGAGACCATTTGTATTTTAAACCCTTCATTACTGGATCTTCAAAAGCTCCTGCAGCGACCCAACATTGAGGAAACTCAAACGGGTCTTTTTCCTTCAGCAAAGCAAAGCAAAAGAGCTATTGCAAAAGAGATTTGATTGCATAACATGTTCCCAGAGTAGCAATATTCCAGAAATTTTAGGCTGCAGTCACACGGGCTCACCGAGTGCATCCGTCGCAGCTTTGTGAGGGCTCGATGGGGAGGGCCACACGGTGTAGCATGGGCACTAGTTGTGCCCAATACAGCGGACATGATTTCAGCCTCCCCGTCAAAAAGCTACGACGGACATAGGACAGGGCTGCAAAGCGCGATCCTCCATAGGAAGATTGAGGTGGCCACACGGGTGTCAAGAGTGGAAGGAATGTCCACTCTCACAGACGTTCCTTTCGCTCTCAAAAACGCTTGTGTGCCAGCAGCCTTAGCCATTGTGTTACACAGCTTAAGTAAGTGCTCTCTGTGTCTGCAAAAGGACAGATTCTACCTACCCTGTATGTCAAGGACACCTGCTGCAGTAGCAAAATTTGACCAGCAGGGGAAGCCTGCCTGTCAGATTATTTTATTGAAGTGTATTTTTCTGTAGAAATTTATGTATAGAGCTATACACATTTTTACAGTTTAGGTCATGGAAGATTTACCATAAAATCACTGGGGTCTGGTAGTGGTTTACAGAAATTCATTTGGTAGTGAAGGTGTTAATATTTTTTTCCCCAGTAATATCTGTATTTTTGATGTTATAGGTTTTACTTTAATATGCAGCAGGGTGGATTTGATTTAAATCATGATTTTAGTCACTAATCAGAAAGATTATTTTAAATCATGATTTTTTAAATGTAAAGATTCCTATGAATGACTAATGGTAGTTGTAATCGTTAATATTTGCAACTAGATGAAGACTTCATATCTAGAATAATCTGTCAGATTAGTAAAACGGCTATATCAGAATGGATTTTATTTAAATAGTTAAACAATCTAAGGAGTTCTCGAAATATGAATAACTCAACATTATATAGCATACATATTCTGGTATTTGTTTAACCCTTCTATAGTGCGGGTCTTACTATGCTGTCCCAAAGAGGGATGGGATTTAACAAAGAGGGGCGGCATAGCACGCCCTGCTGGCGTCTCTAAACTGCGCCAGGCCCACCCATCAGTTGTCGTGCGGCGACACGTCATTCGCTGCGGCAGCCTGAACCTTAGTGCCCCGTTCCTCCTCTGGCCATACCCCAATCAATTATTTAAACATGAAACAAAAGACTACCATGTAATCAGTGTGAGCATCAGACTGTCTGAATAAGTTAGGCAGTCCTGCCCTCCAGTTGCCACACGTCATTGGTTGCCGTGGGGCATCCTGAACTCCGACTGTCCCGCTGCAGCAAAAGATGCGCAATGCCTGCCAGCTGTGTAGACGGGCTTGAGGGGCCAGCCACAGCAGTCGGCAAGCACGGTGTACTAGTACACCCTGCTGGCATTAACCCCTTGCCACCAGGAGGCTTGTACCTCGTGGGAGTTAAGATAATGTGTTCATTTTATAAAGGATTTTACCAGGAAGGATACATTCATTGAGAGATATATATCCATATATCCTATAACAATGGGATTAAAGTCTTATACTTATTTTTAATGTTGAAAAGTGTAGGAGATCACAGCTTGGATTAATTTAATTTTGATTACCATCAATTAAAATATTCCATGAATATACAGCCTCATGCTGCATAACTATGCTATAACTATGCTATATTCATGTTGAATAGCCTTTTAACTAAAGTATCTTAGATTTTCCTCAAAGCATTTCATTAAACTATATCCAATTTAAATAAAAAAAAAAATCTGATTTAAAATCAAATATTTTTTTTTTTTTTAGATTTTAATCCACTCTGGTATGCAGTATAATAGACTATTAGCTAGGTGGGAATGGCCATCAAGCTAGTAGGTTAATACGTACCTAATCAAATACTCCCATTGATTCATAATCCACCCACACAACTAGTTTTGTTGTGTGTTAGTTTTTATTCCTTTTATGACAGTTGCCATGTTGGAAAAAATTAATGCTTCGGAAAATCTACATTACAGACAAAAACACAAAAATAATGGCACACAGACGCATGTATGCCATTTGGGCTGCTTGTTGAGGATGTTCACAAAGCACTGTAGTTGTAATGGAGTTGAAAAGTCGAAAGACAGGAATAACAGCAGGAGATACAGAAAAACTCACCTGAGAGAAAATAGCTTTTGAGGTCCAAGTAAAAATGTCCAGGTCCCTTGTTCCTTGGCTAGCATAAAAGATATTCTGAGCAACAAAGTTTAAGAAACAAATATCAACAGAGAAAAGAAGAAAGGGATAGCAGGATACATACAGTGCTACGAGAGAAAGAAATTCCAATTCCATTTCAACATGAGGGTAATCCCTGGAACATTAAACTCCCTTCAGTTTCAATGAACCCAATGGCAGTCAATGCCATTTAATGCATCACTGGAATCTTTGGCCAGCCTTAGATATCCAATGGGATGTAGTGTGTCATGCCATTCATAGAAGAGTACAAAAAACGCCGAAAAACAAGTTGCTTGATCAACAGTCTTTGCCCATGTAACACACTGAGTCTTGGAAGATTACCATGTTGTAGGTGTATCGAACAATACAAAGTAGCAAAAGTGTTAAAATTCTATTGCATATTTTTTTTTCTTCACATTACCGTGAATGACCCAAGTAGAAAATCCGTCATTGCACCATAGGCGTGCGCAAGAGGGGGGGGGGTGGTGTTCCTGGGGTGCCCAGGCACACCCTAATGTTGGGAGAAGCGGTCCTCTCTCACCTCCTACATTAACATTTTAGATGTCCCTTATTTTGTTCATGATGAAAAGCGTAAAAACTGACCATCTCAGATTACAGACTAGATATTGCTAACGAAAAATGGGTATTTTGAGCAAAATCTTCTAAATACAAGTTTTAATTTAATAAATGTTCCATTGGTGCACACCCTAATGACCGGGCTGCGCACGTCAGTGCATTGCACACAGCAGTCTGATCACTCAAGGAAACCATGACGTTAACTGGGTTTAGAAGAAAAAAAAAAAGAGTTAGAAATGTGGATAGTAAGCAGTCACAAGAAAAAGTTTGGATGCTATTCACGAAGCTCAGTGAAGCACAACTAGGCCATAGTTCCAACACCACAATTTATGTAAATGGTCAGCCACCGACCACCATTCATACACCGAAATAATGGTGGATTTAGTTTGTTGAACTTCAGGGTACTTTGGTGCATAAACTAGGATGAATTCTCTATTTAGGGAACCGCCACCATAGTTCTCTGTACTTTTTACTGGTTTACCCCCATCACAACTCCTACCAAGGTTGTCTAGCGTACCTCAAGTAGTTTTCTATTGGGTCTGAAAATAGCGTCTGCTAAAGTGGATTAGTGTAGATTTCTCTGGACCCTCTACCAGTGTTTCAAAGTTCTAGTGTTTTTACTAATATTTCTAATCAAAGTTCATTGAAAATCACAATAAAAATAGCCGCAGTAACTTCATCCTCGTTTGCAACTGCAGAAAGCAGAATGGAAAATAGTTGTAGCCGCCTCATATTACACCTGTGGTACTTGTAGCATCGACTCCCCCCTCTTAAATTTTGATTTGTAGAATAGCTTAAGTTCAATGCAATTGCAACAGTAGAAAACTTCACTGCCATAGTGGCGCGTAGTGAATAACTCCCCCCCCCCCGTTTCTGCATCTTTTTCCAGAAGTGTTGATGAACAGCACAGTGGTCTTGTGCAATTTCCTTTATGGTGCCCTTCCTGGCAGATCATTCTAGTTTAAGTTTTTTTTCTTACAAAGGACACAGGAACAAAAGATTTTTTGCTTTTGAAGCGCTTTGGGTTCTTTTTCATCTTTTCATGATTGTCAGTTGTGCTTTGCAGGACATCCACTGCTGGAGTAGTAGCAGCCTTACATATTTACATGTGTTGACACTGGACTACTTGACACCAAGGTCCTGAGCAACGCTTTTGTAACCTTTTCCAGCTTTGTGCATCTCTCACTGACTGGCCAGTCTAAAGTCCTGTGAAAGTTGTTGGTAGGGATGCTCAGATCTTAGCATCAGTGTCGCTAACAGGCATTTGCAAGAGTTCTTTTACTCGTGCAAATGCCCCCAGATACTTCTAGCGATACCGAAAGCTAGCACTTGGCTGGCTTGCCGGGCAGTGTCCGTGGGGCTGGAATGGCTGGCAGATCGCACCAACAGCATTCTGCCAGGCCCCTACGGCTCACCACGTTCCAGCGAATGGAGGCCAGCATGTGAAGGTTGTGGTCTCTGCTGCCCTTAATTTTTGGCTCCTTCCTGGTTTTTCTTTCCGCTCTTTGGTCTCTACTGCCGTGATAATTTTGCTCTTTCCCTCACTTCTTGTAGTCGGCTCTCACGTTGCTCCGTGCTCGCTTTTGCTCGTACTGTTCTAAGCCTTTCCCTCTTATTTTCACTTTGTATGTCATGTTGGTGTGAGGTGTTTTTTTTGCTTTTTGTGTTGAAATTCTTCAATGGTTTATTGAGCTGCATTTTTTTTTAAAACCTTTATTTTCAACCATTGATTTTGTGGATTTAACTGTCATTTAATCCTTTGCCTGACAGTTTGCCTAATCAAACATACAAACATTCATTATAGATACAGTATCTATATATCTAATATATATAAAAGGTTTAATTTATTTTTTTGTGGATCTCCCTTTATCTCACATATGCCTCCCAAACATTTTTTGCAGCTGTTGATAAGAGTTCTAGATAACGTTTACAGGATGGGTTCAAATTTTAATATAGAGCTTAGATATAGGTTTATATCTCGTGTTTGGAACTTTAAAGCTTTGAGCTTTTCTCCTACCATAGCAACCAAAACACAGTTGGGCGGGGTATGACACAAACATACAAATGTTCAATTTTATATATTATATATACAGTTGTGTTCAAAATTATTCAACCCCCACTGAAATTGAGTGTTTTGGCCAGTTTGACATTGATCATTCAGTCATCTTGCTTACAATTAAATCAAAGAGGCACGTGTAGGTCAGACAAATATAACATAACATTTATAATGAAATAACCACAAATGTTTTTTCTGTGCTCACATCATTATCAGTTTTATTCAACCCCAAGTGACATTCAATCTTAGTACTTAGTACAACATCCTTTTACAGTTATAACAGCTTTTAAACGTGAAGCATAGCTTGACACAAGGGTCTTGCAGCGATCTACGGGTATCTTCGCCCATTCGTCATGGGCAAAAGCCTCCAGTTCAGTCACATTCTTAGGCTTGCGCACTGCAACTGCTTTCTTTAAGTCCCACCAGAGGTTCTCAATCGGATTTAAGTCAGGTGACTGCGATGGCCACTCCAAAATGTTCCAGCCTTTAATCTGCAACCATGCTCTAGTGGACTTGGAGGTATGCTTGGGATCATTGTCCTGTTGAAAGGTCCAACGTCTCCCAAGCCTCAGGTTTGTGACGGACTGCATCACAGTGTCATCATCCAATATCTCATGGTACTGAAGAGAATTCATGGTACCTTGCTAAAGCTTCCCTGTACCTGCAGAAGCAAAACAACCCCAATGCATGATTGACCCCCGCCATGCTTCACAGTAGGCAAGGTGTTCTTTTCTTCATAGGCCTTATTCTTCCTCCTCCAAACATAGCGTTGATCCATGGGCCCAAACAGTTCTAATTTTGTTTCATCAGTCCACAGAACACTATCCCAAAACTTCTGTGGTTTGTCCACATGACTTTTGGCATACTGCAGTCGACTCTTCTTATTCTTTGGAGACAGCAAGGGGGTGCGCCTGGGAGTTCTGGCATGGAGGCCTTCATTACGCAGTGTGCGCCGTATTGTCTGAGCTGAAACTTCAGTACACACATCTGACAAATATTTTCTCAGTTCCTCAGCAGTCACACGGGGACTTTTCTCCACTCTACTCTTCTCCACTCTACTCTACTCTTCAGGTAGCGCACAGCAGTCGAAGTCAGCATCTTCTTTCTGCCACGACCAGGTAGCGTTTCAACAGTGCCCTTTGCCTTGAATTTGCGAATGATGCTTCCTATGGTCTCTCTTGGTAGGTTTAACATCTTTGCAATCTTCTTATAGCCATTGCCCTTCCTGTGAAGAGTAATCACCTCTTCTCTCGTCTTCCTGGACCATTCTCTTGACTTCATGTTTGTAACCACACCAGTAAATGTCTAGAAGGAGCTGAGTATCACAGTCATTTTAAAGCTGCCTAATTGGTGCTTATTATGCTTTATTGCTGCTCCGTGACATCCACAGGTGTTTTCAATACCTGATTGAAAACACTTGAATGAACCTCTGTTCTTCAGAGTGGTAGTCTTTAAGGGGTTGAATAATTGTGTCAATGAAGAATTCACAAAAGAAACATTTACTACTGTATTACAAAACCAATTGATGTCATTTTAGTTGCATATGGTTCTTTAAAAAGTCCTTGTAGGATTTCATTCTGAATACAATTACAAATGTACACTAAATTCCCTAAAACCCTTTACAGCATTGGGGGTTGAATAATTTTGAACACAACTGTAAATATTCACCAGGAAAAGGCACTCCACTTACTCTACCATACATGAAAAGTTCTGCCGCGGTGCATAAAGAGAGATATAAATATAATCAAGTTTATAATTGTGGAAGACATTTACAAATCCCAGCAATTCAGAGAACTGCTTTACAGAGCTCATGTGCTATATTCCCATATGCAGCAAGGAACTCTGGGAAGGACATGCAAATTAAATCTAATATCTATATCTAAATCTAATTATTGCAGAAGCCACTTGCACATCACAGCAATTCAAAGAACTGCATCTCAGAGCCCCTGTGCTGCATTCCCCATATGCAGCAAGGAATTCTGGGTAAGATATGCAAATGACATCTGTCTCACTTTTATGCATCCTGAATCTGTTATTACACAGAACCCTAAAATCAAATGCTAGGCCACACTGTGGCTTTCTAGCAGAGATAAGGTTTATGCAACTGGTCAAAGCCACATATATATATATTATATTTTCTGGGCTTGATTACACTCTGTGTTAAAACGCGGGCGCACGGGAGGAAAAATTGCGCCCGCAGTTTTCCCTCCTTGCACCCGCGTTTTAACGCTGGATTACAATGCAGGCGCAAAAAATGCTGCCTGCATTGTTAGAGCGTAACAAGCCTGGATGCTTGCGGCAAGGCTGAGCGCAGCCGCGAGCATCCACTCGCTGGAGTCCATAAGACTCAATTGAGTTCATCCCTGCCGGTCACGTGACCGGCCGGATACGCAGGGAAAGACTGGGGGACTTTTCCCCCAGTCTTTCCCTGCTCCCGCCGGCTGAAGAAAGCGAGCAGAGCTGCGGTCCTCGCCGCGGGACAGAGGGTGAGTTTGTGCTTGTTTTTATACTTTTTAAGGCTGGTGTTAACGGATTCCGCAGAAGCGGAATCCGTTAACACCAAGTCCTGGCTCTGGTTAACTTTGCGCTGACCAGAGCCAGGCGTTAATCATTGTACATTGTAATACCAATGTCATAAACATTGTAATACCAGCGCTGATTAACGCTTTGCGCTCCCGATGTTAAGCATAGGGAGCACAAAGTACAGTAACCTTGCGCAGCGCTGCGCAAGGTACCAAACGCTTTTTTTTAACCCGTTTGCATTTGGATTGTAATATGCGGTAAATACAGCGGTAAACATTAATGCTCACGCAGGTGAGCGTTAACGTTTGTGTATAGAATGTAATAGTGCCCTAAGGGTTATATATAACTTATCTATAACCTTTATTATAATCTATAAAAAACTCCAACAGGGTTATTCAAAGAGATCAGAATTGTGGCCGAAAGGTAACTGAACAGTGAAATTCAGCGAACAGTTACCTTTCCTGGCCATTCGGCTATCCAGAGAGCAGGCAGTTCGCCAAATGTTGGCGAATTGCCTGCACATACGGTGCCTGTTCGAGGCAGTGAAATCCCCACAGAGAAGCAATGCGTTGTTATTCAGAGAACAAAAACCAGCAGGGAAAAGCTGCCGAATTTCCCTGCTGTTCGGTGGTTTCATGCGACAGGTCTATTCAGGAGAATCCCATAGGCTTCAATGTTAAAAATATTCCCATTTTAATTCAATTTCTAATAAATTGTTCATTATATTCTGCTGGAAAAAAAAAGTCTCTATGTATAGATTTTTTTAGGATCTTACAGGCATTTTTCAAGATTTTGTTTGCGAAAATTTTAACCCTTTCGCTGCTGAGGCTTTTCCCGCCCCTATGCTGAGGTCATTTTTACCTGTTTTGCGCATCATGTTTAAACGTGTTTTGAAGGCTTATTTTAGTATATGACCCAGACATATTATATATCGTTCTTTCCGTCAGACTCAGTAGATTCATAATATGTCATTATTATATGTATACGTTATGTCATGTCTGTATATTATAACAAAAAATGCAATAAAATATGTATTTTCAATAATTTACAATGTGTAAAGTGTTTTTTTCCACATTTTAACATGCGAGCAATTGCGGTTATATTTTGTATGGGGTGCGCTTGTTAAAAAAATTAGAGATGGGGTCTCGTTACATTTTTTTTGGGGAAAATGACACTATTTTTAACAAACGCACCGCATACAAAAATCGTTAGTGCAGCATCATTGTTCACATTATAATTGAAATGGGAACAATATTGCTGCATTAACAAACCAAAAAAAATAAAAAAAAAGTGTTTATTTTATTTTTTTTTTCATTTTTTTTTTTTTTTTACAAAAATTTTCACTTTCATGTTTGGTATCGTTGCTCTGGCCGATCCAACGATACCAAAATTTAACCCCTAGCTGCCACGGATCGGGAGATAGGGAGTTCCAATGAACTCCCTATCTCCACAGTTGGTGGCAGTTAGGGGTTAAGTCTAGGACTGGCGTCATTGTGCTACGCACGATGACGCCAGTCCTCTGGGGGAGTTCCCGGAGGCTTGGCCGACATCCAAGATGTCGGCCAGCTCCGGGAAAGGATCGCGAACCGGCGCTTTTCAGCGCCGATTCGCGATCCAGCTCCCCAGGGGTTAATGCCAGGCATCATTTGGAAGGGCAGGCTGTGCCCTTCCAAATGATGCCTGGGTTAACCCCCTGTGCGCCGCCGATCGGGAGGGAGAGAGGTCCGAAGGACCTCCCCCCCTCCCTTTCAGGCGCCTCCTCCGCACATGCGGGGGGGGCGCCTGAATTAGGTGTCATCGCGCCCCCGCGATGACACCTAATTCTGGCGGCTGCTGGTCCGGATGCCGGGCTGACATCCAGGATGTCAGCCCGCACCGGAGGGGCCAGCGATCGGCCGGAACCCGGCCGAACGCTGACCCCGATGGGAGGACGCGCTCAGCGCGTCCTCCGCATACCAGCGGGACTGCTGAGGACGCGCTGAGCGCGTCCTCAGCAGTGAAGTGGTTAATTCCGTTTTTTTTTTACATCGTTTTTTCTATCTTCTGTAACAGACCTTTTTATTATCATTCATTAGATCTTATGTGTAAATTTCAGACATTTCGTTCTGTAGTTTATTTGCAAATAGCGTTCCACTTTTCAAACATTCAAGCATACAGTTTTTTTTTAACACTTCATTTGTCTACGGTGTCGTTTTTTTCCGGCGGCTGCCTGGGTGTGTTCGGCGGAGTTAATCCAGATGTTCTCGTGGGTTTTGGCGTGCGTTCGTCGGGTTTTGCGGCGACTTTTCCCTGCACTACGACAGCCCTGTGGTGCTTGCTGAATACACCACAGGGTCGCCGAAATGGGATTGCCAAATCGCACCGAATTGATGAGAACGAAAAGTCATCGAACGTGCGGTGACTTTTCGATTCTCTTTTAATAACCCAGCAAGTGTGCTTCGCGAGTTCACCAAGGTACTCACATCCATAAATATTACCAAGTACAAAAATACTAATTTCTCCATCCACGCGAGTGATGGGAGTGAATTTTTTATTCTTATTCTTATCCTCACAGTCATGCTAGTTTGTTATACTTGAGTATCTTGGAGGGGGGGGGGGGCTGTTACTGGAGCGCTCAGCACATTTCCCCCCCCACCACAAACCCCTTTTTTGTTAGTAATATTTATTGATGCGAGTACCTTGATGAACTCTCCAAGCAGTTTCTTCTTCACTTACCTATTGTCAAGGACCCCAGAAGGCCTTTTTGTTTTTTCCCTACTTTTCCAGTTTTTATAGGTCGCATTATCCTCAAGCATCAACGTTGTTGACGCCTATTTGACTTTATATTGCGTATACATTGGCACTTTTTTTCGTTTTCTCTATGGACCTCTATATATGTTGAGAGGTCTACCTTTTTATCAACGTGGATATACAGGATAGAGGAGTGGCCTTGTGCTTATTCTGTCCCGAAACCCTATGTTGTATTCGTATGTGTTTTGTGTATCCTCTTATTTTTACGTGTAGATTA
Source organism: Leptobrachium leishanense (assembly GCA_009667805.1). Classification (NCBI taxonomy): domain Eukaryota; kingdom Metazoa; phylum Chordata; class Amphibia; order Anura; family Megophryidae; genus Leptobrachium; species Leptobrachium leishanense. Next base: position 323,611,496 of record CM019064.1, on the reverse strand, counting down.
TTAAAAAGTTAAGTTTTACTCTGTTACAATACTAGTTCAGCATCTCTAATATTCGTGTTTCAGAGCTACGCCTTGTCTTTAAGATACTGAATGAAATTGGTTCATATTTGGGTATCATTTGGGCTCTAGCTGTTTTTCATCTGCAGCACACTACCGTACAACTTTCTGTAGTAACCAGGTTATGTGTGTGTGCACCTTTAAAAGGGCAATTTATCTGACTCAAAATACCTTTGAGCAAGTTGACAGGTTGACACAACTACTTTCTCCAACCTGTATTGTGATTACTTCAAGTAATCAAAAATGAAAAGTTTACAACCATTTCCGAGTTTCAGATTGTGTTTATCTATAAAATTGTAATCTGATTATCATATAAGTTAAATGATATGATCAACACAGCCATCAACGTGTTCACAAGCTTTTTCTTGCAACTGCTAGAAAATAAAAATATAAAAAAAAGACAGGCCTCATTGGTACTAGTTACTAATGTTTTTCTAGGTGACGAGAGACCGATCCTCTGACTTTGCCGAATCACTTAAGTTTGAAAATAGCTCTCCATTTTGTGAGGAATATAAAAAGCGCTACAACAGCCAAACTCTATCCACTGCAAATACTTAGGGCACAAACCAGGTCCTTCATAGACTAGGGAAAAAAAGAGGCAAGTTTGAGCAAAATATATGTATTTTACAGCTTTTCAAAATTTTATCCACATCTGATGTAGTCAATTATTTGACCATATAATCAGAAAAGTGTATCACAACAACATAACCCTTTAAATATCTGAAGGTCACTTTAAAGTACTGTGGCCCGTAATGAAGGCTCATTTTTGGAGGGTGAATTTACCTACATTTTCTTTTATAGGGCCAACTCCGCAGACAGCTGCCAAAATTTGCATGAAATTAAACACGTGAAGAAAGTCTGGGGAGAAAGTTCTCACTGGATCCTTGTCAATCCCTTCAAGAAGTGTTTGTGCTCCAACTGTGTCACAAGTGGATGTGTTTGCTATTGCTTGATTAATATCAAAATAGAGCTACGCTGCCAAAACACCCCTAAAAGTCAGGTTTATTGTGTGTAGCAGCAACAAGTGCCAACATAACACTGAAGCACATACAAAACTATGTTCACAGGTCAGGCTCTGAGCTCATAAGACATGCAATACCACACATAATATCCACAACATGACTGTGTTTGAGTATTGTCATTTGAAGGCGCCTTTTACTTACATCAACAGGAGCCAGCAGACTCTTGCCAAGGTGCTGATTAAATGAGAGGCACCAAGCTTCACTGTAACCATTCATGTTAGGAACATACTTCTTTATTGTGTCATCATTCAGTCTTAGCCACACACCATCATCATTGTGGATCTAGATGGGAAACAAGCAACAATAACGAGCCATGCTCTCCTGTAACTGCTTCACTGCCGCTGAGGCATACATGGCTGGCTGCAAAGCCATCTGTAGGTGTGAAGCAAGGTCGTGGGAGGTTGAAACCAACATGCACCACTAGAGGAGTGTTTGTGAGAGGGGATGTGGCAATGGTGACAGGGATCACTTCTAATATGGTGTATAAAACAAGAAGCTGAAAACTGCAGAAGATGCAAGCGTATCTGCTCCAGTGTTGCCAGTGGTGGCAAAATGGTTCAATTATGGAAGGAAGGCTCAAAACATAAGCCAAATGGAAGAAAGGGATCAATCTAGGTTTATGTGAAGAGACTATCAAGAATAAAAGGACTAAAGAATTTCTCACTAAGAATATTTAATGAAGGATCTGTGCTGTGGAATAGTCACCGAAATGTTTCACATAGCTTTGAAGATTAGTTTAGCCTTTTCCAGAACATTGCACCCATTAATGGCAAAGGATAAGGGCAGCTATGAGGCCAAGTGTAGCTTTTCCCCTTTTAATTTTCTTGAAGGATAGAGCTGGGAATTTATATATATCTGCTTGCAACGATAAATATATGACAAAGGATGTTAAAATTACAGATTGGAATTGTCTGAGTTAGCTATGGAATTACCTCATCAACAAAAGCGATGGTCCCATTGACTTTCACTATGCCTATCTGCTCACTTTGAAGGGAAGGGTGGCTACGTATACGGAGCCCTGCACTGTCCTTAGCCACAAATTTGCGAACCTATGAAGCAAAGGTAGACAGAGAAGAGAGAAAACCTAACATAAGCGAAAGAGCACAACATAAAAGAATGCAATGGATCAAGGTTACGTAACATAGGGGAAAACGTTACAGGTTGTTGCTAGTTTCCCAAATCACTGAAATTCACGATATATTCAAATTTTGGAAGAAGTTTGAATAAAAACATTTTGGGCTGCTGTACCAACTATAGTTATAGTCAGTATAAAACAAAATCAGACATCTCTTAAGTTTAAAATACAGATCTAGAATCTATATCCCACTGTGACCCCACGGTTCACCTTAAAGCCATTTAAGCCATGAGACAGAATATAAATTGAATTCAACATTCTTGAATGCATTCGCAGTCATGCCCCTCATCTGCTAGCCAAACCAGTATCCGAAAGAGCCAAACTGTCAAGAATCTCCATTCCTATAAAGGCTGACAGTCAATTGTAAAAGACAAAATATACGATGCTCATTATCCATCTCCAAAAGGAAAGGATCTTCCAGGTATTTAGAAGGTTCAGATAAATTCTGACTCTCCCTACATAAAAAAGGTAAATTATTTTATCACTGCAAATTAAATATGTACATTTAGATTACACATCCCCAGCCTGAATGCCAACATCATAATGTTAATGCAAATTCTATTTTAAGAGATGTTACTTAACTGGATTAACATATCAAAGCGTATTGAGACAAAAACCTTTCTGGTTCTGTGGAATACAGACCTTACTTGGCTGAGGTTCTGCTTTTGGTTTTACCAGGTGTATCCCAGGTGGTATCATGCCTTTAGGCGGATCTTTCACTTTAACTTCCAAACCTGCATCTGTAGAAGATACAATCATATAGAAGACACAATACAATGAGAAAAAAATGTTAAAAAGAAACCAGCCATCTTCCCTCCCTACTGACCCACATAACTATGTGTTTGACCTACACTAAAAAGTGATATACAGCAACATACCTATCTCCATTCCATCAATGGTGACGTGTATTGTGTAGTGGCCAACAGCTCCAGGAGTCCAGTTTGCACAGTAGGTTCCATCATTATTAACACGAATTAACATGTTTTCACTGGGCCTAGGAAAGCAGAAAATGGTACTTTGAATAACTAAAAAAAGACACTTAAAAAGTGTTTTACCAAGGTTTACTTTAGTTTATTAAAGATTGTGAGGAGGTTTAAACAGTCGTGGCTGTCCAGGTCCCCTATCAGGGTTTGTATTTGCTTCAACATTGAACTCATTCAGAGCTTACAAATATTTTTCAATCTTCTGCTAGTATAGAAAGAAGACGCAACAGAACAAAACGTAACCAGCACTGGCCTTGAGTGCAAAGGATACAAGAAGAAATGATTGTGTTATAAATAGTATATGTAGCATTTTGATTGAATGATTAAATGACATGCAGCAAGTTTGGCATGCATCTGCCCTATTTCAGGTCTGGAGATTAAAATTGGGTATGACTAAGGATTGGCTCACTTGAAGAGGGGAGCCAGGGGGTCATTTTCCATTGGTCTCCAGGTCCCTCCCGGCACTGTATATATTTGGTGTTTAAATAAAGTCAATCTGTGTCTATTTTAATGAAAGATCTGAGTGCTGCCTCCACTTATGGGGAATGCTGTAACCACTCTTTCATTGTACCAGTCTTTAAGCTTTGGCTAAGGGCTGGTGAGGCATGAAGGATCGCTGGTGTGCGAACGAATGTCCTGCAAGGGAGCAGCATTAGCAGATGTGTCCCAGTTGGGGTACTGAGATCTGTTACACTTGAAGGACTGACCACTCTCTGGGTTTGCACCCTCCCTACCTGAAGTGCCTCATAGCAGGGCCTAGTTCAATCTTTAACTGCAGAAAGCTCAAAGAGAAACCATGTCTATAGTTTAATCCCAGCAGTTGATAAAAATGTGACTTGATACAAGGGGAAAGGGTCAGAGAGAACAGCAACCTTGTAGTATAGTAACCGGAAAGAAAAAAAAAAATAGATGTTTGTAGATCTTGGAAAAAAGAAATGGGGTAACCCCAAATTTACCCAAAAAAAAAAAAAAGCAAAAATTTGTGACAAGATTTCTAGCAAGTAAAGGAATTAAAATTTATCAGCAATAAACCTCATACAGTAAAACACAGTCAGAGGCAGTTAATACCTCATGAGCATAAATAGGAATGGGATATTCTGATAGCTTAGACTGCGACTTTCTCCTTGTCTGTTTGTAGCACTCGCAGACAGGAATACCTTGTTTTAATAGTGCCATATCTTCTTTTGTTTACTGGCATAAGTTGAGGTGTAGCAATAGCATTTCAGTATAGTTATATCCATCTATTTCTCCGATCTGTTCTATAGAACAAGAAGGCCTGCTTCCTCCATTTGTCCATGTACAGTTCTCCGCTTAGGCCTACGTGCGCCCGTACTGACGTGCCTCCCGGCATCAGTCGCAGCGTTGTGACGCTTCAACCGGGACAGCCACACGCTGTATCGCACGCACGAATTGCGCACGCTACAGCGGACGTGCTGAAAACCTCTCCGCCGAAACGCTACAGAGGAGGATCAAGCTTTGCAACGCTGAGCGCACTAACTGCGCTCAGCGAGGTGGCCAGATGGCCGTCAGTGTGGAAGGAACATCCACTCACGGACAATCCTTCTCCTCTGAAATACGCTCCTCTGACCCGGCCATAGCCTAGTAAAATTGAAGGTCCCAACACCGTTAATGTCTTCTACGATATAACCACTGCTACTCCTTTACAGTAAATAATGTGGTTGATAAAGGATTACCTACAATGTATAAAACAATCTAAAAATCCGTGCCACAGGAGGAGCCATATAGGCTGAACCTGGCTCTGAAATCGGACCAGAGTTCACACAAGAAACTGCCATCCATATTTAAAAACAAGCGATGCTGAAACAGTAACAGGACTCAATTGGATCCAGCAGGAAATTGTAAGGTTTGACTAACCTACAGGCATTAAATACAGCAAACAGCTGTAAATTAAAGGAAAAGTAGGAATGCAAGCATTTGTGGCTTCACTAGTATTGTAGAGCTCGAAGTATAACTTGCCTGCAACGTAAAACTCAAAAGGAAATAAATCCTTGCCAAAGTGTAAGCGAATTGTGAGCGCCCAAAGCGGTCTGCTTAAAAAATAAAAAAATGGATCAGAGACCAGAATGTTACAAGATAATTCACTCTATGCGTATCGCTAGTCAATTAGCATTTATAAGGAGTGGAGCTTTTAATTTGCGATATTAAAATCTATGTTTTAGCTAAATTCCTTTACCTGCTGGAAATCTCCCCACAAATTTATCTGTTTTAATCCCATAAGTGCAGTCATTAGGTTAGTATTGAACCAGCCATGATGAGGTATATTGGCGTAGTGACAGGCTTATGAAATGTATGATCATATTTTGTAGTCAAAATCAATGTTTCTTCCCTTCGGGGCATTACAATCTTTAAACCTATATTAAAGTGAAGGGCGCTGAATGTGGTATGTTTATATATATATTATGGAGCGCGTACCTAAAGTGAACTGCAAAATAAAAACTGTATAAATTGCAGGACCGTACATTTATTTTAATGCTTAATGAATTTCTATTGGTTTCTTTAATCACAGCTTAGTAGAAGGCATGGCATGAATAACTATTCGTGTACAATTTTTCTTTACCTTTTTGGCATAGGTGAAGCATAACGGAGTTCTTCAAATGAATAGTTTTCATAGCACTGCAGGAGACAAGTAAATGCTTAAATGAAAGAAATGGTAGCACTACACAGTCAAAAAACAAGCACAATGACAACTGGAGGGAAAACTATTGATAACCGGAGCACAACTATATAGAAATCTGCTCTCCTTACATCTTAATATTCATGTCATGTGATGCTACAGAGTTTAAGACACTAGAATAGGCCACAATAAAATGAATAAGTGTTCAAGGCCGCAACTAATGATTATATTCATAAAAACGATTAGTACGCTATTATTTTTTTTATTGTAATAAGATTTTATTGGAGGTTTTCAACAGACATGACAAGGTAAATGCATGACCACAGAATCAAATAAGTTAGAATTGCATGTAGCATATGTATCAGGTAGTATAGTAGGTAATGAAGAATGCATCATAGTCAGCAACAAACATATATGCAATCATGAGCAATAAGTAACAACGGTATATGGGGGGGGACACAACCTGGGATAAGGGAAGGTAGGGGGGGTGACCAGTCATTTGTTATTCAGCATCGACCAGGGAAGGTCTACTGTAATGCGGGGGGGCCGGTGTGGACCAAAAAACCGAGCGTCTTAAGTGCTTGGCAGTAGTGCCGGAGGATTAGTGCATCAGATCCTCTATGTCCCTGAGACGTTGGACTTCGTCCAACCAGTCACGAAAAGTAGGGGCTAGCGGGGATTTCCAGTGCCTGGGTATCACGGCCTTGGCAGCATTCAGTAGACGAATGTCAAGGGAGTTTTTGTAGGTGTCCACTGGTAAGGGCGTATGGTGGAGCAGCATAGCTGCTGGAGTGTAGGCAGGTGGAGTGTCAGAGATTCTGCTAATGGCATCATGAACCAGTGTCCAAAAAGGTTGGAACACTGGGCAGGACCACCAAACATGTATCAGGTCAGCACGCTGTGCTCCACATCTCCAGCAGGAGGCGTCAGTCGCGGCTGAATAGGTAGCAATAGAGGAAGGTGCCCTATACCAGTGGTCCCCAACCCTGGTCCTCAGGGCCCACTAACAGGCCAGGTTTGCCAGATATCTGAAGCACAGCACAGGTGTTATGATTTGCTGCTCAGTGATTGCAGGATTCAGTCTGCTTTTCCCCATGGTGATCTGCAAAATCTGGCCTGTTAGTGGGCCCTGAGGACCAGGGTTGGGGACCACTGCCCTATACCATCTCGACAGCAGCTTATAAGCTGTTTCTTGCGAGCGGGTAGCAGTACAACACCGGGTAGCAAGCGTGAACATATGAGTCCACTCCTCCGAGAATGTTTGGTGGAAGTCTGCTTCCCATTTAGCTACATAAGAGGGCGTGGGAGGTGACAGGTTTTGAAGGATACCATACATGGTCGAAATGCCGTGTTGAGGAAGGGCCATACGGGTGATCACTTGTTCAAATGTGATCAGAGGGCGAGTGTACTTGTCTAGTGGGGCCAGGGAGCGGCGATAGGTTATGAGGCAATGCATATGAAAAGTCGTGAGGAAGGAGTCAGGGTGTGCCAACGGTATATATTGTGGGGCTTTGGGTCGGTTGCCATCAATATACAGGCCAGGTAGGGGATTCCGTGTAGCAGCCGCATCAGTAAGAGGCAGTAGTTGTGGCGAGAAGGCCGGTAAGTGACAGAGGGAGAAGTGGAGAAGGCCAAGGGGCCAGTTGCGTGGACTTCTGCAGCCGACGCCAAATGCGCAATGTGACTGAAACCGTCAGTTGTGCAGGAAGGTCAGTAAGAGCAGCCCAATTATTTTTTTGAGTCAGATAAAATACAATGTTTTTCTTTAAAAGGAATACTATAGGGGGGCGGAGTTAACTGCCGATAAGGACGGTCACGTTCTGAGGAGCTCCTGACTATTGTTGACCATTTGGCCTATTTTGGAGACCCCTCGCCGATTGTAAGACTTCCAGGAGGTGACGAGTGGTCCCTGTAGACCCCTGGTTCAGATAGGGGTCCCGCTGCGTCGCTCTGAGTATGGAGCTGGGTGTGCAGTGAATTTGGGCCTACCTCGGCTGTCTGCCTGTGGCGTCCATCTTGGGCCTATACACACACCTGATCCAGCCTCGCTGTGAGACGCTCTCCTTTCTGGTCCCCCTCTACTTCGAGTTCTTAGATGGTGAAAAAAAACAGGCAAGGGGGCTGGCCAGGTGGAGGGTCCGCGCCAGAGAGACATCCGGGCGTCGATGAGCGGCTGCCCCGGACATCAGCATGATGCCTCCCAGTCTGGGTCCCTGACACCTCGCCATCCCTCTGATGAGGGGGTGTGCTGGCCAGAGAGCCGAGTGGCTGCAGCACGGGCACGGACTACCGCGGCCTCTCTGATCCAGGTGCCGTGATCACCCGGTTCTGGACAAACTCCGGTGCACTTCTCTCCAGCGTTGGATGTGCGCCCAGACAAGCTGCTTATGCTTACGCTGCCTCAGGAGGATCCAACTGCTGACACCAGGCCCTCTACAAAAGGGAGATATCAGCCGTCTATTTGCAGAGCTGCAGGAACTGCGGGAGCTATGGGTGACGGACCTCCGTGCTATCAGGGAGGATGTGACTGCTGTGACAGCCCAGGTGGATGCTGTGCAAACAGAGGTGGATGGAGCGGCAGTTGAGAGGACCAAGCTGTACAGGTCGCAGCATTGCAGGACCAGGTATCTCACCTCACTGCGGCAGTGGAGTTGCTGGAGGCGTGCCACCGGAGGCGAAATATCCGGATTAGAGGGGTACCTGAGTCGGTGGCCTCTGCTGACCTGCAGGATTTTTTGGCTTGTGTGATCTGTCACCTCCTGGTTCTCCCGAGTCTCGACCCTCAAGTGCTTGTGTCGGCTGTTCGTCTGCGGTAGGCTGCTGCGGCTCCGCCGGCGTCGAGAGATGTTTTTGCTGTGATACGGGACCTTTCACTGAAAGGGAAGCTGAGGTCTTTGCCAGCAGCTCGTGCACCTTTTGTGTTTGAAAATAAGTCCTTGGCTCTTTTCCATGACTTACCATTTTTTACATTGACGGCGAGGCGACGCTTCCGTACGGTCACAGCTGCATTGAGGGCAGCAGAGGTTCGCTATCGGTAGGGAGTCTCCGGCACCCTTGCTTTCCAGCATGACGGCATATGTCACGTAGTCGGCAAGCCGGCTGAAGCTTGGCTTTTGTTCGCCAAGTTGGGTTTGATGACTCCAGGCCCAGGGGGCTCAGCTGAACCAGGGATTTCTGGTGCCACGGCCGCTGAACCCACGTCCACCGACCCGGGCTGAGGCTGAGTCTCTCTCTCTCTCCTATGGACTGTGTTGGTTAACTCTAGGTCAGGACTTTATAGACTTAATTGAGATGTCAAGATGTTTGGCCCTTCACCCCCCCCCCCTTTTTGTTTTTGTGGGCGGGACACTGGGTGGTCCTGGGTGACCCGCTGAGGTGGTCAGTTAGGCTCTCGCCGTCTCTTGTGGCCCCAGGACTCCCGGCCCTGTGGCCTCTTCATTGGCCCCTGGTCATTTGTTGGATTTCCAGGGCGAGCCGGGAATGTCACCTTACTTGGGCAGTTCTCCCCCCTTTTTTTTTTTCTTTCTCCCTCTCCGGCCATATGTCCTGCTGCACCCCTCCTGCTGTCCCACGAGACTCCACTCATTTCCCATATCCGGTCCATCTGGACTTTTTTCTTTTGCTTTGATTGTTACCCATCACCCCTTCTGTTTACCCTGCCCTCCATCTCTGTTATTTTTATGTTACTCATATCTTTGTATCTAAAATGTTACTTTTAGATGATGACTCCTTCTTAGATTCCCTGCTGCGGAATTTGTTTTTGATCCTGCGCGGCTGTCATTTTACACTGTTTTATTGCTGTCGCTTTTTCAAAATAAAAAATTTTTAATACAAAAAAAAAAAAAAAAAAAGGAATACTATAAAATAAAAAAAAATCAACCCCTCCTTACTTTTTCCCTACACACCTTGTGTTGTGTGCATAACTTTCATACAACCATACACAAATTGCACATCTCAGGTAACTTGTGTGCTTTTCACACAGACGATACGCGAGTGCCTGGTCAGAGTGATGGATTGATACTGCCTGCGCAGCGCAAGTCCACATTTGCTTTCTCTCCAAATGAAAACTGCTACGAGCACTAACGAGGTCAGCATGAAACAGGTCAAAGTTCCAGGTATCTATAAAGCGCCAACAAGTTCCATAGCGCTGTAAAATGGGAGAGACCGAACAACAAATATACACACACATTACACACGCAGAACAGTAAGAGTGAGGACCCTGCTTGAGAGTTTATAATCTAAGAGGAGAAAGGTGGGGGCACTCAATGCAGGCTGACCACCTTAAGTTAAAAGTGGTCAGGGTGCTTAGAGTGTCCCTTTAAAATTATTTCATGAACAAACTGAATGGGTGGGGGGGGGACTAGAGGTGGGAGGGAGTATATGGGTAAGGGAAAATACTCAAGTGTGAGTGAGTTAGGACAAGAGACTGGATCTGAGTGTAGGAGGGAGTTTGGGGGAAGGGACCAGGACCAAAGGGAGGGATGGCAGCTCCAACCGGAGAGTGGCACAGGACTCCAGCTCCAAGTAAGGATGGCAGTGACAGCACCCCTGGGTTTCTGATTTTTTTTTAGTTTACAACAGTGGCAGAACAAACAGTTATGTCTGACATAACCCTAGAACTAAACAATACCAAGTAAAGCAGCCGGCAAGTCTTCAAACAGCTCCTGTGCAGTGTATGAGGTTATTAACATTTAACGCAATCTAACTCTGAACAGTGTGTGTGCTGTACACCAACAGATTAATCGATAATGAAAATAGTTGACAACATTTTTCATTATTGATTGAGTAGTTGTTTCAGCCCTATAATTGTTAAAGAAGTACATGTAAGAATTTAAATTTTAGACTCCATGTAGAAAACGGAGAGAGAATTCATAAATCAACCAACATATAGGAGAAAGGTTTTAGAAAGAAAAAATATGTAAACCTTTCAAAATAAAACAAACCCCCATCAAAGCAGATTCTGGGAAGAATTACCTTCATCATAGTAACTGCAATGTAACGTGCCTCCTTCACTATCATGGGTTCATATGAAGCGTCAAGTTTTGGTGAAGGGAGGCCACCAAAAGTCATATCGTTGCCTGTAGAAGCGGATGACGGACTTCCAGGTATACGAGCATGCTTTTTTACTTGCTCTTGCTGCAAGGAATTCTTTTTCTGAGAGACTGGAACAGCTTTCACTTCGACCTGTTAAATTCATCAACTGATATGTTACTTATTTTCCTTTATATTTGAAGGGGAAAAATAAACCTTTTTTAGTATCCAAATGAAACTACCCAATCCAAATAATGCTTTGGGGACAGGCATATTATGGCAGACTTTATTAACAGGATGTGCTCTACTAGTGACCTCTAAATAGACCTAACGCACAGAGCACGTATCCACCGTACAAAGGCTGTACCTTGAGTACACTAGTCATTCCCGAGCCTGTCCTCTGGGCCAGGAATCAAGTCCTAAAAATAAAAGTGTGGGAACTCACCAAGATTTCTGTCCCCAATTAGCAAATATTATCACGTACTTAAAGGGATATGCATGTCTACAAAAAGTTTTTTTTAAATAGACATTTAAGCACTTTTATACCTATAAACTAGAATAAAATCAATAAAAGTTTTAAAAATGTGTAAAAAATGTTTATTTTCTTGCTAAACTGTCATTTCATCTCTGGCGACGCCCCTCTGCTAGGGGTGTTTCTTCAGCTCATACGTCTTGAATATTCCCGGCCAACTATTCCACCCCATCAAAGCTTCACATTAACTACATTTCTGGCTCCATCTTGCCCACCGCCCCCATGCACCCCACTATTTCACATACTCAGCTATTACCCTCACCTAGTGCATCACCCCTCTCCTCTTAGATTGTAAGCTCTTGGGCAGGGTCCTCGCTTACGGTTCTGTGTGTTTAACTGGTATGGACATTTGTCATTCTGCCTCACCCATTGTACAACGCTACGGAATTTGCTAGCGCATTTTAAATACCTGTGACTGTATGAATAAACACAAGCTGTGCAGCTCAGAACCTCAGACGGGGAAACGGAGGAACTGAATATTAGCATCTCTGCAGCTGTGAACACACTCACCCGCTGTCTCGCTCCCACACCCTCACACAGACTCACCCACTGACACACTCACTTGCGCTTTCAAGATTTACATTCTCACTGTCTCACTCAAACTCCCTCACAGTCACTCCTGCTCACTCTTTCTTGTGCTGTCTGTCTCGTGTGCACTCGCTCACTGTACCTTTTTTTGTGCTTTCTCTGCTTTATCTTGCTGTCTCTTTACCGTTTCTTGCTGTGTCTGTGCTTTTCTTTGTTATCCCTCTCTCTGCGGTCTCCTTTTCTCCCTGTGTGTATAGATTTTTCCTTCTCCCATCTCTGCAGTAGCTGGGGGTGAAAGTTCAACCCCGCCCTCCCCTCAGCTCACAGTGCAGGAGGGAGGAGGAGCAACTCAGACACACATGCTCAGTGCGTTTTTTATATATACCCCTAGGTATAGGCACTGATTGGTTAGCTTAAAATGCCTGAGGTGGGCGTGGAAATCACCAAGAAAGAAAAGCAGGCAAATATGAAAAATATATATTTACTTGCATTTTTTAGGCCTGCGAATGCCACTGACTCATTGAAAAAACATTGCACATTTTTAAAAGCATGCATGTCCCTTTAACACAAGCACAGATTTATGCATTTATATGGATTTCAGCTAAAATATATCATATATCCTATATTTATTGTGACTTGAAAGAGGATTTAACACCTGAATACAAGCTTTATAGTGTGTGTGACCAAAGGGAACAGAGTCCCTTCTGCAAAAATAGTGGAGAAATTGCGTTCCTCCTTGACCCCCTGCTCTGGACCCACTAATAGGCCAGTTTTGCCAGATATGTGAAGCACAGCACAGGTGATCTTATTTGCTACTCAGTGATTGCAGGATTCAGTCTGCATTTCCCCAAGGTGATCCTTAAAATCCAGACTGTTCAGTGTACTTGAGGACCAGGGTTGGGAATGACTAGTCTGCACGGCAGTAGAGTTGTACACAGCTATGAACTGATAGCTCACATTATTTCAAGCTATATCATAAACAGTGAATAGACCAACGGAAGCTATTAGGATAACAAGGTTCTGAAAACAGATATAAACTTGTCACCATCTTGACATAGAAAGCTACAAGCAAAATATTACCTGCCCCCCTCCTCCCCAAATATGTGTAGTAGTCTAGGTACTCAAGCTTTCTTACTGGTGCATATGTTTGATGGCAAAATGCTGCCCTATCCATAACTCTGGTGGTAGGTCCTGTTTCAGCCCAACATATGAGTTAGCCTACAGCATCATAATGACCGTTACCTCCAAATTTCCTGCACAAACTGGGTGTCATTAAAGCACCATGTGCAACACTTTGCTCGGTAATGATACTTAACATTAAACATTGCAATGACCATTTTAAATACGAACAGAAAATTTTGTTAAAGCCTCACACTGGAAAAGGTCCATTAAAGGTCTAACAAATTTGACATCTGTAAGTTTGGCAGGGATTGAGTTTCTAACTTCCTGCGCTATGGTACGTACTGATCTTAAATATTCAAATACAAAAAAAATCTACTACAATATGTGTATTATGAAAATACCTTCATGTTAGGAACATGAACTACATCTCCATACTGATCCTTTGTCTGGACAGTTATAGTGGTGGGCCAGCCACATCGGACATCATCTTTATTCAGGATCAGTGAGGTTTTCTGGGGATCAGCATATGAATCAGGTTGAAGCCACCTACGGGTAAAGTATGAACACATATGGGTTATAAGTGAAAATAAAAACTGTTAGAGCTCACTAAAATAACAGTACAGGAGCCCATTAATGGGCCATCCCAGGACTGAGGTAGTCCAGCACTAGGAAAGCAGTCTATGGACACACTGACCTGGTCAGTGTTTGTGTTCAAGCTTCTTCCTCTCACTGACACCGATGGCAGTAATGGTCTACCATGTGTCCCAGAAGGGCTTATTTTAATAGTTTGATGACTGTACTATAGTGACCAATCTAAAGCTGCATTTTACACATTCAGGGGTTCACTTTTTTATTTTTACTCATTAAATTTCTACATTATATTTTAAAATATATATTTATCACGTGTGAGTACACCAAAGCAGCGAGAATGCTTGTGGCATTTCTGGTTTTAAAAAAAGGGGTCTCAAAGGGTTAAAGAAAAAAATGCATATTACGCTATATTTCCAAATTCGCTCTCCGGTCCAGCAGTTAATGCGGTTTAATCCTAAATTGAGCACAACTGCTTTTGAAAAGATCTGTTTGGCGTCTTGCAAACTGCGTGGGATGATTTCTTTAATCTATAGGCTCATTAATTGCTACGCAGTCCCAGCCAAATCTAATATGTCCGCCTAGGAAGCTGGCTTACACATCGAGCTGGACCCTGTGCTATGGCACCAACCGAAGGACTCCTGTCGCAAGAGCTCACTCTGTTACGCTTCAGAAAAATGCGCTGAAATTTTTAATGCAGTGGTAACCTCCCCCTGTTCGACTGGCATGGGCTTTTCCTGGTGTGTCGCCACTGTTTTTGAGGGTGCTCTGCACAAGGTTCATTGTTACATGTGGTTTGGGCCTGCCCCCACATTGCTCCACTCAGGCAGCGAATTTTCCAGTTGGGGGTCTAAAGTTATGGGACATGAGGTTACCCCATCCTCTGCAGTGGCCCTTATCGGCCTCAGAGTTCCGGAATTAACCAAACTGGCCAATAAATTATGGCACAATCTTAGGCTTGCCACACGGTGCTGTATAGCCCATCAATGGAAGTCTGGGGTGCCTTCGTAACTCCAAGGTATTCATGAGAATGGACTATACTAGATGAGCAAGATGACGGCTCTTTTAATGGATACTCAACTTTGTGGCCATATGGACACCGTGGCATTTGTGCCTAGACAAGAAGCACGTCCTTTAAAATTGGGGGGGGGGGGTAGTATGTTCCCAGGTTATCCTTCTGTGAGGTGGAGTGTGTACACTATTGGTTGTGTGAAAGCCCCGTCTTTTTCGGATTAATGCCTACTGTAGCACATCATTGTTATTTACTGCTGGACCTGTGGGCCCAATTTTCTCTTGATTTCTATGTCTTTTATTCCTGACATTGTTATTTGAATCTCAAAAAATAAAAACTTTGTTTAAAAATAAATCCAAATTATGCTAAATAACTGCTGTAAGGGAAGCTTTACTGTAGGCAGGAGTTTGGAAGAAATTTACCTTGCCAGACGTCCACCACTGGATCCAGGCACACATGTGATGAAGTCTTCCAGAAAGGACTGCTCGTTGCTTTGCATTTGCAGGGGCAGATTTCCTTCCAGAGCTTCAATTATGGTTGGAGAATGGGAGAGAGCCAGCCCTTTCCCCAAGATACCCGAATGAGTTTTGCAAACCTGGCAGAAAGATAGAAGGCTTGAAAAACATGCTTTGTTTTGTACAGTATTGCATCACAGCATCGCTGAAATATGCACAGCATGTCTACAAGAACAACTCATGGCTTATAAAACTATGTTGTGGAAACAAAACCAAAATAAACATAAAACCGAAAGGTAATAAATCAACTGTAAGAAATGAGTGGCTGTCTACTAGGGATAGACAGATTATCGGTGGCCTTTATTCAGCAAATTACTGACATCGGGATTGGTCTTTTATTTGCCGATAAAAAGGACCAGCTGGCTCACTGCAGCCGGAATACGTGAAGTCTAGGGCAGAAACCACTAATCGATAATGAAGATAATTAATTGATCATAAGAATAGTTGACAAATCGGCTGTCGATTAATCGATGTGTACACCACACACTGTTTAGAGTCAGATGGAGTTAAACATTATAACCTCATAGGCTAGGGTCAGACAAACGCATTCTGTGCGGACTGTGCGTCCATGCACAACGGACGTACTTTCTGACTGACAAGGTAGTGGCCACACAGTCCGTTTTTGTGACCGACTTTTTTTTGACTGATGTAGATGGGAAAATAAATATGAAAAACATTTTGTCCGTCAAAATTGCAGTCCGTCTGACTTCGTTCCATCGCTCACACACAAAGCTATGCGGACATGGCGCACTCAGCACGCCCGTTCTAGCGGATTTACGTTCTTGCCTAACTATCGTCAGTTTGCCGCGTCCATTGTGCGTCCACACTTCGTGTGTGGACTCTATTGATCATAATCGTATGCTACCACGGACGTTAAAATGTGCGGCAACACGGACATGAACACTGCGCTCGTCTGACCCAAGCCTTATTCTGCTTCAGAGCTAAATGGAGAAGATGTGCCGCAGCTTTACTAGGTATGATTTGTTCTAGGGTCATGTCAGACATTTAGTTTACATTTGCAGAAGCGCTATAGCAAAACCCTGGAGATACTGCCACTGGGTATGGGCGCTGTACCGCTGGGGTTTTATCCTTACTTGAAGCTGGAGTCCTGGGTCACCACCTCAACTTGCCCGTCACCCCCTCTTTGGTCTGGAGTTGCCATGCTCTCCCTTTGGTCCGGTCCGTTCCAACAAACTCCCTCCCTCAGGTCCAGTCTTTTGCCCACACACACTCGGGTCAAATTCCTTCTACAAACTCGTTCCCTTCCACCTTCGGACTCTCCTTCTGCTCAGTTTGTTCATGAAATTATTGTAAAAGGGACACTCCAATAAGCTAAAGTGATCAGGTTGCGATGAGTGCCCCCCCCCCATTCGTCTTTCGTGCAGACATCAGGCCTGAGCACTTGTAGCAGCGTTTGCGGAGAAAGACATGGGCTTAAGCACCACACGCAGCATCAATCCTTCACTGTGACCAGGCGCTCGTGTAGCTTCTATGCCAAAAGTATGCCATTTGTGTATGTACATACAAACGTTATGTACACTGCGCAAATTGCTTATGAAAAAAAGGGGGGGCAGGGTTTATTTTTTTCATAATGTTCCTTTTAAGGAAACAAAAATTGTTTATCCGATGAATCAATTAAATTGGCCAACTAATCGATTATGAAAATAATCGTTAGTTGCAGCCCTAGTGAATTCCCACAGGACAGTGCCAATCGTTCACCCACAGCAGGCCGACAACTTGACAACTTTTGTGGTAGGACTTCCACTGGCCACTGATTGTATTGCGCATGAGGACTACAGAAATTGGGCTTCTGACGGGGAATTCCCTATACAAGAAATGCCAGGGTCTATTGGTCCCCTTTTTTTCTGGTACATATTTCCTACAGCAGGGGTCAGCAACCCTGGCACTCCAGATATTTTGGAACTACACTTCCCATAACCTAAAGGACCAAGGTTGCCGACCCTTTATGCACAGGGTCAAATGAGGGATCATTGCAAAAGCTAGAATCTAGACACTGCCATGTTTGTAAAAATTAAAAAGCTCAAAACAAAATTTTTTATTAAATTGAATAAAAGAAATGGTGCAATATTTACAATTTTATTGAAAGCATTCTGTTAATGGCATAATGTCAAAATTTTAGTCATTTTTTTCACAACTTTAACAAAATATCAACACTGAATGTCGGCCAGAAAGGCTGAATAATTATCAGCCCTGAAAAAACAATAAAATCGGTCTATGCCCACTGTCTACACCAGACTTCAGTTACAGGTAAATTGTCCTGATACTTTGAACTATGTGAAATGGGCCACTTACATTACAAGCCTGTGCTAGGAAACAACTTTAAGTCAGTCAAACCATTTGGGAAGGCATTATGCTCTCCATACAAAGAAATCCTGCAAAAGGCACATCTCCCAGACATTACACAATCTACACACTAGTGTGCCATTACAGATGGGTGTGCACCAATGGAACGTTTATTGTTTGAAAATGTAGTGCTCTAAAAGTAAGGTTTAAGAGATTTTTGCACAAAATGCTAATTTTTAGAAATAAGCCTGTAATAAGAACGTCAGCTTTTAGGCTTTTCATTATGAACCAGATAAAGGACATCTAAAAATGTCAATGGAGGAGGTGAAAGAGGACCTCTTTACCCAGCAATAGAGTGTGACTGGGCACACCCCCTGCGCACACCTATTAATCTACACCAGTAGCTGTTACCTGCAGTGCTGCCTCCTCAACAATTTCCAGGTCCTCCTCTAGCTCACTGCCTGTAAGGAAACAAAGGTTAAATAGTAATGTTTCCCAAGTCGCATATATAAGAAGCATAAAGAGATACTAGAAGTCAAGTGCCGGCTCCGTGGAGTAGAGGTAATGTCACTGCTCTGCATGGAGAGAGCCTGTGGAGTCATGGGTTCGATCCCAGCGAGCAACCTCTCCGGTAGTTGTCCTTGGCAAGACACCTAACGGTACATACTCGCCACCCAGGACATACTTGAAAACAAGAGAAATCTTAATGCATCCTTCCTGGTAAAATCCTTTCTCAAAAAAAAAAAAGTGGCCAAATTAAAAATTATCATTCAGCACCAACCGAATAGTCATTGACCCAAGTGTGCTACCTCATCCCCTCCAGGGAATCTCTGCCAGCCCTCTGAGTGTGGGCAATAAGCTCTGTCCACAAAACCTTGATCAGCAGCCACAGATCTAGCTTGGTGGAACAGGTTAGGATTGTGGAATGGTTTTTTAAGTGGAAGTAGCAAGATTTGGTTAGTGAGTGAATGTGGAGAGCAAAGGAGAGATCAATGTCGAAGAGGACCCCGAGGCAACGAGTCAGAGTTAGACGTAATAGTGGCACCATTAACCTGGAGGGAAATGAGCACAGGAATGATGGTTTTAGAGGGAGGAAAGTCGAGAAGTTCAGTTTTAGAGAGGCTGAGCTTTAGGAAACGGGAGGTCATCCAGTTGAAGACAGCCGATAGGCAGGCTGTAACACTGTCCAGCACAGGAGGAGAGAGATCGGGGGAGGAAATGTAGATTTGGGTGTTGTCAGCACAGAGAGTATATTGGAATCCATAGGAAGAAATGAGATTGCCCAGAGAGACCGTATAGTTCGAGAAGAGTAGGGGACCCAGAACAGAGCCTTGAGGTACCCCAACTGAAAAAGGAATCAGGGGTGAAGAGGCACCAGCAAAGGAGACACTGAATGAGTGAAGAGCGAGACATGAAGAGAACCAGGAGAGAGCAGTACCACAGGCCAAGATGATGCAGTGTGAGGAGCAGGAGAGGGTGGTTAACAGTGTCAATTGCAGCAGAAAGGTCAAGAAGAATAAGCAGGGAGAAGTGACCTTTGGTTTTTACAGCAACTAAATCATTCGTCACCTTGGTCAGAACAGTCTCAGGGGAGTGCTGGGAGCAAAAGCCGGACTGGTGCAGATCAAGTAGAGCGTTAGTAGCGATAAAACTGGTGAGCTGGTTATAGACCAGGCGTTCTAAGATTTAGGAGGCAAAGGGGAGCAAAGAGATGGTATTGTAGTTTGAAATGAAGGTGGGATCAAGAGATAGCTTCTTAAAAATGGGAGTGATCACAGCATGTTTGAATGCAGAGGGGAAGAGCCCAGAGGAGAGGGAGCGGTTGTAAATATGAGTCAAAGCAGGGACAATGACTGGTAGGACAGACCGAATAAGGTGCGAGGGGATGGGGTCAAGTGGACAGGTGGTCGGGCAGGAGGACATGAGAACTGCTGAGATGTCCTCAGACCAGAGAAAAGGAAGACCTAGTAGAAGAGGGGGCAGGGAGTGACTGATTGGATGAGGATGAGTGGTTAATAGGAGGGCAGTGAAGAGATTTATAGGCTAAGTTTAATAATCTTATCGGTGAAGTAGTGTACAAAGCTGACAGCTGTGATTTCCGTGGAAGGTCGAGTGTTAGTGGGGAGCAGATTGAAAGTATGAAACAGACGTCTGGAATAATGAGAAAAGGACACGATAAGGGACGAGAAAGAAGTTTGTTAAGTGATGGATAAAGCGAGACTGTAGGAACAGAGCATGAATTTGTAGTGCAGGAAGTCAGCCAAAGTGCGAGCATTGGATTGGCTAAAACACTCCCTCAAGAGACCAGCGAGATGCTGATCACATAACAGCTGTGTCTTGACCGGAAGCAGACAGCCAATCATGCGTGGCCAGTACCATGGGAGCCTGGTGCTGGAAAAAAGGCAAGTTTTTATATATTAACTGGATGGTTTAACTATTTCATCTCCGCACCTTTTAACCCTTTCCTGTCCCCCGCTGCCTTCCTCCACCTGGAATGCTGTGAGCACAAGATGTGTAGCTTTATGGATAACAATGATTAGCTATTGTGCTGCTCAAAATGCAAATGGCTGAGTGTTCAAGCAAGCGTTCAGACTAGGGCTGTGCAATATGGACAAAATAATCATATTGCGATTTTTTTGAATGAATATTGCGATTGCGATTTTATTTGCGATTAGCACATGGATACTGCCCCAGCACATGGATATACTGCCCCAGCTCACCTCTTTGCGCCGCGTGTTCGGCTCCCTGTGAGCTTCCAGGGGCATGGAGCTTGGGCGCTCGCCTGGGGGAACCACGTGACGAGCCGCGAGAAAGCGGCTGTACACGTGTTTCCCCCTGCGAGCGCCCAAAGCTCCATGCCGTCGGAAGCTCACAGGGAGCCGATAAAATGAATAGATAAAATTGCAGCCTTATGCGATTTAGAAATTGCATGTGCTTAAATCGCGATTGTTTTGCGATTACGATTACTTACACAGCCCTAGTTCAGACCATTGACCGTATCTGCTTCAGGAAGCGTAGACTCCGTGATTTACAGCTCAGAAGAAGACATACGCACTGAAATTGAAGTTTAAAAAGACAGCCTAATCTGAAAGTAGGGGACTGAGATGGTCTGCAATAATTATTTAATCCCTCCTTTTCACACCAGCAGCGATAACTTTGGCAAATGAGAAAAAAAGTGAATCTTTGTTAAATCCCAACTTCAGATTTGAGATGCAATGCACTACAGTAAATATTACAATAATCACCCATAAAACAATCTGCAATGGCTTACCAATTGGAAGAGCCAAGTCTTTCTTCATTAAAGCAGCTGCACAGATCCCTCCAAGGTTAGCAAGCTCTTTCTCCAGCTGAATGATACCCTGAATCAAGGAGTATATGAAAATAGTTACTATTACACCTATTGCAGAGGAATGACTCACGTGATAATAAATGGATTGTCGCTGGTTTCCTGGGACAAGATCTTATTCAAAGACTATGTTCTGGGCTCATGACATGGAGGCACTAGAAAACTAGTTTTGGCTTGAGCAGAGAAAGCTAAAAATGGTTTGAGTGAGGTCTCCTTTTCTGTCCACAGGGCCTTTAAGACCTGACACAATTTCTATTGTAATGGTGGATTTCTTTTGTCCAATTCAGCAATAGGAATATTCATCTTCTACCCTCACAAAAAAAAAAAACGCAAAGGCTGTCCTTAAAGTGTTTAATAAATGCACTAGAAGAAAAAAAAAAAATAGCTTGAACTGGTCTAATTTTTTCGCTCCAACAAACTTAATACAAAAACGAAGAATACCCTCATCTGAAAAACTTAAAACTCCACCTCTGATTCGTCCACTACAAAAGCCATGATTACATCATCCATATTTGTTTCAAACAGATTTGTATGTTCTTTAAAAAGCCCAGACACTTTTCATTTAAGGAGAGCTAGGGGGGGGAAAGTGATTTTGTCATTTGGATTAATGTAGTAAGTTTTGGCTATTCTGTTACGAGTCACTTCTATTAGGTACATTTAGTGTATAACTTCTGAAAATGTACAAACTTATTAAAAATACATCAGAATCAGTAATATCATAAAGGGAGCATTTGCCAAGTACACAATTAGAACACATCTAAGACAATTTTGTCAAATGCAGGAAACCCACCTCGTCAGATCCTGGGCTAAACTCATAGCCAATAGCAAAGCACTTGAAACCATAAAAACAGGCTTTATCATCTTTGACATAGTCTGAAGCCGTTTCTAGGGAGAATAGAGCCTCATTGCCTAAAGAGATGAAAAGAAACTGATCAGCAACTTAGCACATGCTGCCCTGTGTACAGGAAGGATCCAGTAACCTGGAATCTGGTTAGGAGGCTTTCCACCAAAAATGTATATGCACGTAAAGTAGGATGTAGGGAGCCTCGGTAAAGAGTTAAAATCTCTGCCTTGGAGAAAGTGCTTTCAGCAAGAACATAGCTGCTTATTCCCGTGGTACATCTCGTACAGATAACTACATCAATGCCAGGACCCACGCACACACATTCCTGTGAAACTTCATCGACGCAACCCCCCTTCTGTTTGTTAACCATAAAAGAAGTAGGTGAAGAGCGTGCGTGCGTCCACCGGGGGAAGCGGTGTGGCAAGGTACCAGCAGACACAGGGCCAAGATACAGCTACTCTGAGGCTAATGTACCAGCTGGGTGGAGTAGAGGTAACATCACTGCTCTGCGTGGAGAGAACCTGTGGAGACACAGGTTCGATCCTGACGAGCAACCTCTCCAGTAAGTGTCCTTGGACAAGACACCTAACGGTACATACTCGCCACCCAGGACATACTTGAAAACGAGAGAAATCTCAATGTGTCCTTCCTGGTAAAATACTTTCTCAAAAAAAAAAAGTCAGACGAGCGCATTCTGAGTGCGTGCACAACGGACGGATGTACTGACGGAAGATACTGCAGACACCACACGATCCGTTTTTCTTGACGGACATTGGAAATAAAGGGAACTATGGGAAATAAAATCTAAAGATTGATACACAATATGAAAAGCCATTTTGTGCGTCAAGGTGCTTGATGTCGCATATACGGTCCTTCTGACTTGGTTTCATCACACACGCAACGCTACTCAGACGTGGCACACTCTGCGCGTCCGTTCTAGCGGTTTTACGTTCTTGCCTAACTTTCATCCGTTTGGTGCGGACGGACTTAGTGTGTGGGTCTCTATTGCTCAGGATTCTATGCTACGACGGACGTTAAACTGTGCGGCAACACAGACGTGATCACTGCGTTCGTCTGACACGGGCCTTAGGAGGGTTGAGGTTCCTATGTAACAGAACGGTCGACTTCCCATTGTATCACAGGATAGCAGTCAAAAAACAATCCAAAACATTACTACATCTAACCAATTGCCCCACACACCCATCAAAACTAGCCCTGCCTTATGCATAGACTCATATTGGGGCCTTCAAGGCCCACACCTACTCTACATCTGAGGAGGCCCTACTAAAAAGCTGTAGGATTGACTCCCCAATGCCAATCCTACCTCTTTTCTCCACTTTGTCATCCCTCAACTTACAGCATGTTTTCGTGGGCACTTTAACTGGTCTGTGAAGATTTCCCCAAATCAAAAGGGATGCTCTGCTGAACCCCCCACCCCCTTCTATTCTCTGCCATTATTTCTAACATTTTACGCTGGGATAAATGGAAGCTTGCCTAACATACTGACCTGCATGAAAAACACACACACACAACCCCCCACAGAAACCCAAGTGTTGTTTCTCTGACCGATAAAGATCAATGTGAAATTGGCAGAACTGATACCATTTTAAACAGCACATTAAAATATAAAACCAAATCACATGGCAACAAGACAGAGTTTTGAGGAACTGTACATTTACAATCCAGGGGTAAAAATACATCCCATTCCATAAACAGATCCATATATAAATACAAAATGCAGCAGGAGTTAAAGGGATTTGCACATTACTCCTAGAGCTTAAAATGTCATTATGCACACTTCTTTAAATTTAAATGACGTTTTCAAACAAAAATCGAATTCAAATACATTGTAGGTCTGCAAAACAGTATTGTAGCAAATTAAATATAAATCTAATTTATAACATTAAAGCAGAAGGAACGTTCTGTGAGTAGTGGATTCTGACTTTACATTAAAGTTGTAAGTTACTGACGGACTGTGGGTAAATTTTACCTGGCAGTATTAAGACAGATGTAGGCCATCCTGCAGAGCCGGAAAATTTCTTAAGCTCAACCCATGAATTAAGGCTCTCGTGAACTGCATGCTTTGGTCCAAAACTGGAGAAATTTATATTTCTGCCTGGGATCATAAGGCGTAAAACATCCTCAGACTGAGCAGTGCCACACTGTGGGTCAAACTCAATGCACATCCACCGAACACATTCAGGAAAAGATACCTGGAAAACAGAAAAACTCCAATTTCTCCAGGGTTTAGAAAAGGTTTACAAAAATTGCAAAGTTTAGTGGGATTGGAACATGAAATCGGATAAACCACATGACCGGCTTTACCTTATATTGCATTACACCGGCTGGTTTGTAGGGGTGTTCACTTTCCAGTACTGCGTAGTGACTAGAGGTAGTGCACGCAGAGAGTTGTTCAGGCTGATTGCCTGTGGTGCTGTCAGTAGACTGGTTAGGGTTAAAGATGGGAGGTGCGTATTTCTGATTCAGAACAGCTACGGAGGGTAGCAGCTGTTGGACAAGGCCAAAAACTTCAACAGCCGCCTAAAATAAGCAAAAATATTAAATGTGTTGATAAAAAAAACGGTTATATTGACCGAATCCCATTATTAGGAAGGAAAATATTGACAAGCATTAGCTCAAATTCAAAATTAAAGTGCTATTTTTATTCTTCAGATTAAATTAATATAATAAATCCATGGAATATAACAAATGATGATAGGGTGATAGACTGATTTGCAAGGATCAGTCTTCTCTGTAATAGCACCATGAAGCTAAAACCATGTGAGACCTGAGTGGGGGACCCACCGTAGGGCAGGCCACTACGGGTGTTGCTCGTTTTCAATGCCCTCATACTTTATTTTAATGCAGGACTCCGGGGCTCCTATTTGCGCTTCTTCCTTTATTGCCCCAACAGCAGCAAAGGAAAACATCTAAAATGTTAGAAAAAAGAAGACCCATAACCCTTTCCCAAACAAGGGGAGACCCTCCCAGCATCTCAGTCCTCTCCAATATATGTCCATTCTATTCCAGAAGCAGCACGTCCTATTTGTCTGCTGCTCCTGCAGTGGCAACATCTCAAATATACCGCACTCGCACTGCGTGTGTCGTGTATTTCCCATCGTTTTCTTGTATATCATTTGCAAATAAATTCTTTAAAAATCAGACAATGCGATATTCTGGATTTTTTTTTTCTCATTTTGTCTCTCCTAGCTGAAGTGTACCTATGATGACAATTACAAGGCTTCTCTCATCTTTTTAAGTGGGAGAACCTGCACAATCGGTGGCTGACTAAATACTTTTTTGCCCCACTGTAGATAGATTTGCCCTGCGGGTCCCAGGCATCCACTGATCATCATGCCTAGCTCCTAGCTGATGAGGGTCCAACAAACCCGAAACAGCGCTGTCCTAGGAGTGGCTTTGACCAGTTGCATAAACCTTATCTCTGCTAGGAAGCCACAGTGTAGCATAGCATTGGTTTTAGGGTTCTGTGTAATAACAGACCCAGGATGCAAAAAAGTGAGACAGATGTAATTTGAATATCCTACCCAGAATATGCAATATATATATATCTAAACTCTGTTTTTCCTGGGTGGGATCGTACTCCTGTGTCCAGGACCATGGCATATATATTGGTTTCTCCCGGTATTCTTGATAGAGGATTTGTTGTGTGTAGTTAAGAAAATATATTTACCTCTGTATGTGTCACTAGGTGCACCCATTGTGTGATCTCTTGTGTTGTAAACTGCCGACGCCCCACCATATCTTTCCTTCACTTGCTCTTCACTGTGTCACAATGGCTATATCAGAGTCTATTGGTCGATCACGGTCTCAAATATTTGTATGTGTGGGATATATTCAAAAGGACAACGCCACATCGTAGATTAGAAGTCTTTCAAGCGGTTTTAGCTCATTCACCTGCCATCTCTTATCTCCAGTTGCCTGGTCATCTCAATACACCCCCTGCAGCCTTATCTAAACATTCCACCTCCATCTAATTAACTGTTCAGCCGTAAAGAAAAACCTTTGATAAATTTTGTATAATGGGAAAAAATTCTAAATGGTAGGGAGATTAAAATTATTTTTTAATTTACCTTTTTTCTTTGAAGCAATTGCATGTAAAAACAGCAGCATGTGTTTTATAAATTGGTTTTGTTTGTAATGCACAAGTAATCTAGTTATAGGTTATCATGTCCCTTTTATAGCATTAGTCCAGGATGTACACATGAAAGACAATGAATCAATCTGAACAGTAAACAAAAGATAAAAAATGTTTTTCAAGAAACCACTCCATCTCTTTGTACCTTTGGGATAGCAGCTGCGACTGGTCCGATGTAGGCAATAAGCAGAGGAAGCAGCATGGAGAACAAACTCGAAGAACTAAGTAGTTCTGGAATGTCTTCAGCTGTTTAAAAATTAAATGCATTATTTATAGTGTCAACTTTCTGCAGTTAAGCAATACAAGGATATGTGGAAAAATTATACACATTTGCTAGAACACATGAAATGTAGAAAGGATCGTTTACAGCTCTAAGTATTAAGTACCACAAGGACACTCAACCACTGACATTCGACTTTAATAAATACCAAATCGTTCAGACCTAAAAGATCTTAAACATCACTGCTCTACAGGACTCATCATTCGCAATATAGACAACATATGTGTGTTTGATTTAAAGCAGTTAAACCCAACCTACCATCAACAGCAAGTGCTCTATGCAGAAGATCTTTAGCAGCTCTTGTGACAGCATTCACAACTGAAAGTGCTCGCGTGCAATTTTTGTCCTCTTCATTTGCTTTGCTCATGAGTTGAGATTGAAGATCTCCATCATACTCACTCCTGCAATAAACAACAAAAGGCAAAATTAGTAGGGATGCACCGAAATGAAAATTTGGGACCAATACCGAAAATGCACGATGAGCTTGGCCGAAAAGACTTCCTATATATGACTATAAATACACACATACTGTGTATACATGAGTCTGGTGTGTGATATATATATATATATATATATTAGTGATGCTCCGAAATGAAAACTTTTTTCCCCTACAATTTATTTTAAGATAGTCTTTCGTATAATTGTATTAAATACCAGGAATTTAAATTAATCCACATTAAAACGTTTAAGAGCGTGTGGATCATGCAGTTAACCCTTTGTGTGCAGAAATAAATATGTGTAGCAGCTCCTGCCCCTTTCCAATTACAATTATCTCCAGCTAAGCAGCATTGAAAGCGTGCTCGCTCAGTGTCAGCTGGGATTGGCAATTTTCAGCTGACCTTGTCGGCTGGTGTTTTGCTTTCGGGTCGAAACCGATAACCTTATTAGCGTTGGGGCCATTATAAAACTTCTTAGAACCAATCACATGTATTGAAATTTGTTGCATTACCTTGTTACACTTCTACTCCAAGGGTTACAAAGATAAGTAAACCAAGGAAAAGAAGGAAAGCACATACCTGTAGTATAACACTTGTGGAATTTGACCACGGGTTTGGTTAGTGCCGTTGCTGCTCAGACTACAAGAACTGAATGTAAAAGTAACACCATCAGGGCACTGAACTGTAGTCATTCCTCCATCTCCATTAGCTGTGCGGCTACCATAATTTCGAAGGCGGACAGCATACTTTAAATTTTCCTAAAACAAGAAAAATTCAAATACTCTAGTTGAATGAATCGTGCAAGTCATTACAGCTTTAGTCTTCTTGGCATCCATGCAGACAACTTACAGCAGCCTGTGGTAACTCGTGAGGCCAGTGTCAGACGAGCACCCGTACGGACATGCCTTCCGAAGCCCGTCGCAGCATTGTGACATGTCGATGGGTCCGGCCACACACTGTAGTGTGCGCACTACAGAGTATGTTCTGAAAGCCTCCCCGTCGAAACGCTACAATGCGCATTCGATGGGGCTGCAAAGCATGATCCTCCTACGGAGGAGGAACAAGCCTTGCAGTGCTGAGTACACTGACCGTTCTCAGCGATGTGGCCACTCTCCAGGCTGTTGCTTCCGCTCTGAAAAACGCTCATCTGACACTGGCCTACTCCTTTTCATTTTGTGCGTTATAAATCAAATCATTTGTTGCAATGTTGGATACAATTTTTGTTCATGTACATAAAGAATGTCTGCATGACCAGATATATCTCTGAGCGTTAGCTTTGGCAACACTTTTGAATATATAAACTTTTTATCTGTTTAAAGATCATAAAAACTTTTAATAAACACCTCTTTCCTTATTAAGAAGATTAAAAACCTGCTTTCCACAAATCCTGTAATTGAGATATAGATATAAATAATCACTCAAAAAGGAGATTTAATAATGCTCCAGGTACCTATAAACCTATCTGGCCAGGAATGTGAACTTCTTGTTCCCTTTTGGGAAGAATTTTTTTTTTTCTTGATTTCTAGATTAAAGTTACAATGAAGATAGACATTAAAATAGCATTGTTTCATTTAGGTCTCAAAGAGATTGCAGCTAAACATACATTTAAAATAAGATGCCTCTTATTTGCTTCAAAGTTAATAATGGTTAAAAGGCTGGAAATCATGTATACATCCAGGTTTAAAATGACCTTGTTTAATTATCAAGCACTAATGGAAAAAGGTCACTTTATGAAGAATATGATTAGTTTAGATTTTTACTTTGAAATATGGTTTCTGTGGTTAGAGGGGAAAAAGCGCTGTAAGTAACATTTCAAGGAACCGAAAATAAAAACAACTGGGTACAGTCCAGCTGCAATAAGGCACCTTTAGGAACTAGAGTGATGCTTTGGCAGACTGCCTTTGCTTGTCAAGCAAAAACATCACTATACTTCCTACATAAAATTCAGGTGCCATATTACAGCTAGATCGTGCCCAGCTCCCTTATTTTTTATTCCTTGAAGGATTAGAGGAATTGGTTACTCCAGAGTTCACGCAGCATTCCTGAAGTAATATTGCATGGTAAAAAAGTAACTTGTTTTTGGCGGGCTATGTGTAGACAGTCTATTGTTTACTGTGGCCAAGTGTCATTTGACATGACTGAATAATGAGAAACTTAATACTGCATTTGAAAAAGAACACATACACACCCACACTGGCATACCATACCTTCAGAGGCACAGCTTTATCAAGCCTCACTTCAGCTATATCACTGGGGGAGTCATCTGTGGTATAAGTACCCTTCACCAGCTCCAATGAGGTCCATCTGTGAGAGTGGGCAGCATCTCCAGAGTGATCACTCTATAAATCAAAGTATTGAATGGCAAGTTGAAGTTACAAATCAAATTGGAGAAGAAAGACTGCAGGTCGTTATCAAGATGAGGTGAAGTCCGCCGTGTATTAATCACCTTTAATAGACAGCACTGTTTTGTCAAATAGTACAGCGGGGGTAACCTAAACATGAATATATAGTCAAGGAAGAAACAGTGTATAGTGGAGATTTCCACCCCCACCCCTCCCTAATCAGTCATCCAAACCTGGGCCCTGCAGGCCCGGTCAAGCAGGGGGCTCGCCTAGGCCTGGAGACCGGCCGAACCTCTGACGAGCACCAGGCTCGGTCAGGCCTCCAGGCCCAGCCGAGCTGGGAGCTCGCCTCGTCTTGGAGGCCAGTCGAGTACTAGTCCTTCCAGGCTCAGGCAAGTCCCTGGCTCAGCCAGGCCTCCAGGCCCAGATGACTGATTTTCGGTTTCAGTCTTCGGCTGAGTTCCGTCACCGGTCTCGGCCCGAAATTTTCATGTCGGTGCATCACTAGCTTTGTACGGTGTTATGTCTACCTGTGAGTAGGGATGAGCCGAACACCCCCGTGTTCGGTTCGCATTCGAACAATTTCAAAAGTTCGAGTTCGAACGTGAACCGAACTCAATGCAAGTCAATGGGACTCAAAAGTTTGATTTTTAGAGTGCCCTGCAAGAGGGCATATATGCAAGATATTTTCCATAAAATGTGTATGGGGGTCCGGGTAGTGCCCTGGGGGACAGGAAACAAGGAATTATTTTTTTTTAAAACTTCGTTTTTAACCCTTTAGTGACCGGGCGGTTTTACACAAATCCGTCCTTTAGTGACCGCTGCTGTTTTTACGTTTCTGCGCTGTTAGTGTTTAGGACAAATTTTCCTCTTACTCGTTTATGCAACCTACACATATTTTACACTGTTTTTCTCGTCATTAAATGGACTTTAAAGATACCATTTTTTTCATCATTTCATATAATTTACTATAAAAAACATTGTGAAATGACAAAAAAAATTGAAAAAACACCACTTTTTCGAACTTTGACCCCCAAAATTTCTTATGTATCAACAACCGTCAAAAAAATTTAATTCCTTAGTAGTTTCTAAATTTAGTTCTGAGTTTAGCAATACCCAATGTTTACATATTCCTCGCTTTTTTCCTTATTTTATGCAACAATAAGTGCAAGTAGCACTTTGCCATTTCCAAAGAGTTTATTTTCAAAACTAGTGATCGTGACATTGTAACACGGATATCTGTCACTAATTCCTGAATAACCCTCCACATATACATATTTTTTTAAAGTACACAAATCAAGGTATTAAACTTGGGGTATTTTGACTCTTTCCATGCAAACCATTTTACCACAAATCTATGCCAAAGTTTGAGAAAAAAAAAAGTTTTGGTGATTTTTTTTTTTTGAACGCAATTTAAGAATACATGTACTGTGAACTTTAAGGTTTACTGCCAAAAAACACCCCAAAATATGTTCAGCAACATCTTCTGAGTAAATTGATACCACCCATGTATAGGTATGTCGGGTCATTTGGGGGCTAATAGGCCTTATTTGGGGGGTGCGCATTTCAGTTTTCCAACTTGAAATTTTCACTTTCCTCATCATGCACCCATGTCCTATTTGGGACATTTTTGAAGCCGGCCAAAGTAATTTACCCCCTTCAAACCATATATTTTTAGAAAGGGCACACCCTAGGGTGCTTCAAAGAGTTGTATTTTAACACTTTCCATGCACTAGCTCTATGTCAAACTTTCAGGTAGTCACTTTTTGGGTTATTTTTTCACACACATTGTACTTTAGGCATGAATTGTCAAATCCAGTTATGGGTTACTGCCAAAAAACACCCCAAAATATGTTCAGCAACATCTTCTGAGTAAATTGATACCACCCATATATAGATTTGTTCTGTTGTTTTTGGGGTGCTACGCCAATCTTTTGACATGTGCTTGTCAATTTTCTAATTTGACATACAGTATCTCTTCTTTGCTTATCTTCTTTTTAGGGGCCTTTTTACATAATTTTATTAACGTGCATATATTTGGTAAGCTAACACCCCAAAGTATTGTAAATGGAGTGTTTTTATGCCATGGATGCAACCGTTTGGTGGTCATTTTTCATTTTCACACCCACATCAGTTTTGGACTGTGATTTAGGAGACACTGTTGTTTGTTACTGTATGAAAACTCTCCAGGTTGTTTTCTGCAAGGTCTCCTGAGTACACCCATGCCCCCCATGCATAGGTTTGCCAGGATTTTGGGAAGGTTCAAATACAATTTTTATGACTTTGTCATTGGAGTTGAAATTGAGATTATTTCTTCAGCTAGGCCTATCTTTGGTTTTGGGTCTACCGCATACCCCAGTTTGAATTATTGCCAGAAAATTGTTTATAATTTGTTATGTTGTCACCCCAAGGTATTGCTTATGGAGTGCTTTGATGCCATGGATGCAACGGTTTTAGCCCAAAACATTTGAGATGGTGTGTGGCGGTAATTTTTCAATTTTCAGATTTTTACGCCCACATTAGATTTGGACTGTGATTTAGGAGACACTGTTACTGCATGAAAACTCTCCAGGTTGTTTTCTGCAAGTTCTCCTGAGTACACCCATGCCCCCCATGCATAGGTGTGCAAAGATTTTGGCAAAATACAGCACCAATTGTAGAACATAAAAATGTACGAATAAAATGTAAAAGTCTGGTGCAGTAAAAGAAAAAAAAACTAAACTGAACTAACTGGAGTGTGAGAAAAAAATAGAAAGGAAAAAAAAAAAAAAAAAAAAAAAAATCACAGATCACGCACAGTGTGATATAGCTTGAAACAGTCCCCAAGACACAGACCGGATTGTCCAGGGCATTCTGGGCAGTAAAAGATTGTGTCTCTCCTCTGCCCCCTCTTGAAACACACCCTGCATCTTTTTTGGGGTTTCTGTTTGCCCTCAGTAGGGGGGATTTTATAAATAAAATGTGTAGCCCCAACTCTGTCCCCCATCACCGCCCAGGGAGCATGTGCATCCTGGTACAAAAACCCCGAAATGACCTGGAGCTGAAACTGTAAAAAGGACAGCGTCACTCCGGGGTTTGCCTTTTTGCAGAGCAAAAAGGCATTGTGGGTTGCAATTTGCATCAGGTAAATTGCAACCTTTTTGTACCAGGCCCTTGACTTCCGCATAATCTGGTAGGGCTGGAGCAGCTGATCTGCCAGATCAACCCCACCCATATGCCGGTTATAGTCTTTGATGCACACTGGCTTCCTGATGCGCTCAGCTCTGCCACGTACAGAGACCTCCACAGACCTCTCAGTGTGGATGGTGGTATACATCCTTCTTGTCTCTGTACTTGACCGCCAACAGCTCCTCTTGGCGCAGAGCTGAGGGCTCCCCCCTTTTTAGCCGGGTGCGGACAAGCTGTGCTGGGAAACCTACGCGGTTCTTGCGAACAGTACCGCATGCTGCTGTATCAAAACAATACAGCAGCTTGAACAAAGGTACACTCGTATAAAAATTATCAAGATACAAGTGGTACCCTTTGTTCATCAGGGGAAAAAGTAGGTCCCACACAATCTTGCCACTGGTTCCCATGTGTTTTGGGCAACCTGGAGGGTCAAGGCTACTATCCTTTCCCTTGTACACCCGGAAGGCCTGAGTATACCCACTCTCGCTGTCACAGAGCTTATACACCTTCACTCCATACCTGGAGCGTTTGGAAGGAATATACTGCTTGAATCCCAGCCTTCCCTTGTATTTCATTAGGGATTCATCCACGCAGATATTCCTTCCAGGTGTATAAGCCTCTGCAAACCTGGCGGCGAAGTGGGTAATCAGGGGGCGGATTTTATACAGCCTGTCAAACTGGGGATGCTCTCTAGGAGGGCACAGGCTGTTGTCACTGAAGTGCATGAAACGCAAAATGTTTTCATACCTTCTACGTGACATTGATTGGGGGTAAATGGGGTAGAGCAGATGGGGCTACTGCTCCAGTAGGAGCGAATTGAGGGCTTCTTTATGATGCCCATCAGCATAGTAAGTGCCCAAAATTTCAGAAATTCTGGCACATCTAGCGGGGTCCATTGCTGCCTTGCCAAGTAGGAGTCTGGCTTCGCAGCACAATGCTGATGGGCAGACAGATTTGATTGGGCCACGATGTGGCCCAACAAATCATCCCCCATAAACACCTGCAAAAACTGTGTGGCGGTAAATCCTGCAACATCAATATTGATGCCAGGATTTGCCGTGAAAGGAGGGATATCTGGCCTCTAGCGATGAGGCACTACCCACTCCTCAGCTGGAGCTGTGCGTCTCCTGCTGGCAGGTGGTGACCCAGGATCTGCATCAGAAACATCACTAGATACATCAGCCAGCGTAGATGATGTATCGAGCGACGTCTCTGAGCAGTTAGCGGGGTCGAAATCCGGGTCTGAGTCTGACGCAGATGCCTCAGATTCTGACGCCAGGATGGCATATGCCTCCTCGGCGCTGTACACCCTCTCAGACATTATATATAATATATATAAAATAATTATAAAATTTTATAATCTAAGAGGATTATTGGTTCTTAGAAGAACCGTTGGGTTTCACAAGAAAATACAAATAAACACCTAAATCTCTCTAAATCACTCTAAACCTGCCTCAATTCTTCTAAATCTCCCTAAATCTGCCTCAATTTTTCCAATCTACCTAAAATCTCTAACCTGTCAAATCTGATCGATCTCTCTCGCTCACCAAAACACAAGTGAGGAGAGGGAGGGAGAATCACAGAGGTCACGGCCAATATTTACAAAATATTGACCTGACCTGACAAATTAGAAATTTTATTTTGACTTTTTCTAACTTCTGATTGGATGTTGCTAGCCTGCCTCTCTGATGAGGCAGGCTAGGAACATCCCACTCAGCCCCAAGATGACCCTGCCCTTAGAAGGGCAGCGCCATCTTGGCTGTCAGTTTATTTTATTTTATTCATTTTTATTTAACTTTTTTTTACTCTGCTGGGTGCCTTGATCCCTCGAGGCACCCAGCAGAGCACCTGATCACTCATGTGATCTATTATGTACTGAGTGCCACGATACCTCGTGGCACCCAGTACTTCCTGCCGCTACCGGAAGTGATCGCTCGGGGGGAGCGATCACGGACGGACCGGCGGCAGGTAAGCATATTGCAGGGATGCCTCGATGTCGAGGCATCCCTGCAATATACACAGAGCAGCTGGAAGCGATACCGATCGCTTCCAGCGCTCTCTAGAAGTGCCGGGCACCTATCCGGTAAAACCGGATGTTGATCGCTCCCGGGGAGCGATCACAAGGTGCCCCGGCACTTCTGTCCGCCATTGCACGGATGCCTGGACTCCCAGGCAGCGTGCAATGGCCCTGGAGCTGCTGGAAGCGATCCGATCGCTTCCAGCGCTCTCTACAAGTGCCGGGCACCTCTCCGGTAAAACCGGATGTTGATCGCTCCCGGGGAGCGATCACAAGGTGCCCCGGCACTTGTAACCGCCATTGCATGGATGCCTGGACTCCCAGGCATCCTGCAATGGCGTTTGAGCTGCTGGAAGCGATCAGATCGCTTCCAGCGCTCAAAACACCGCAGGAC
Source organism: Leptobrachium leishanense (assembly GCA_009667805.1). Classification (NCBI taxonomy): domain Eukaryota; kingdom Metazoa; phylum Chordata; class Amphibia; order Anura; family Megophryidae; genus Leptobrachium; species Leptobrachium leishanense. The sequence goes on along the minus strand of CM019064.1, from coordinate 323,577,048 downwards.
GTACCATGTACGTCAGCGGGTCTAAAAGAGACCCGCTGCCATGACGTACATGGTACGTCCAAGGTCCCTAAGGGGTTAAAAGGAACAGTGAGTTTTCCATGAAATAAGGGTTAAAAATAAAAACAAAAAATTCCTTCAATTATCGTGCCTAGGAGGTCCCCATAACCTGCCCGTGAAGTGGCGGATTTGTAGGATGTATAGAAACATTTAAAAAAAAAAAAAATCACATTTAAAATGACGGTAAACGGTTTTCCTTTAATCTATTCATAAACAACTGCTTGGGGCGGCAGTCTGCATTAAAAAAGGAAACATTTTAGGACACGCAGAACAAGTTTAGTGATTTGTTTGGCTAAATTGTGGTGAAACTTATGCAGGTTTTGGATGAAAGTAACAATAGGTGCCTTAAAATTGGGCCTTTAGTGTCGGCAACAGTGCCGTCACACCGTAACCCTTCTGTGGTATTGTGGAAGAGTGCAGGGTTGGACCCTGCGGTCCAAAGAATTAAAATGATATAAATCTGGTAATATAGGCATGGTGAGTGATATATAGATTAAAGATTTCCAGAACTCTGGTGTAACTCAGTGAGACACCCTGATAGCTGGCAGTCAGTGACAAGACACAGATTACAATTCCCAGAAACCTCCTATAAATCAATGAGACCCCCTGATGGGTGGCAGTGACAAGACACAAATTACAATTCCCAGAAACCACCTACAAGTCAGTGAGACTGATGGACCCCCCGATAGCTGGCAACAGTGACAAGACACAGATTATAATTGGCAGAAATCTGATAGCTGGCAGTGAGAAGACACAGATTACAATTCCCAGAAACCTCCTATAAATCAGTGAGACCCCCTGATGGGTGGCAGTGAGAACACATAGATTAGAACAATTCCCAGATATTTTGTAGTAATGAGACCCCCCCCCCCAATAGCAGTGCGAACACACACCAACACAACAATCTCCTCTCAAAAAACACGTGCTGGGGCTGCAAGGGACACCTTATATAGTGTGCTGCGGGATTTAGCTCTGAGCCCATGATTGGGCAAAATTTGCCAAATCAGGACTCTGGGCTGTGATTGGCATGGTCTTGCACCTAAACTGTGGTCAGGTGCAGGCTGTAGCCAATTACAAGCTTCAGGTCAGTGGAAAATTGCATTGTGGTCCATTGTGGGCGAACATGCGGCGAACACACGGACAATGTTCGAAGTTCGCGAACATACGAACTGCCGATGTTCGAATCGAACTCTGAACACATCGAACCAAACAGCTCATCCCTACCTGTGATAGGGTTTGAGCACCAATTAAGGATCTCCAAGAGACCGCAACCTAAGAGGGTGATCCCACTACATGTGCAACCACCCTCCCCCATCTATTCCCCCTAAACAGAACTGCTTTTCCTTTTATTTTATTTTTTCCACACAGGGACCTGTGTGTGCGTGCTTTTGTCTGATGATACCCATGCTGTAGTGACTATCCCCTACGGGTCCACATCCAAGGATCCCAAGGGACAGACTCAACAGGGCACACACCAACTGAGCGTCAATTTAATACTTATTTTGTGTGCATTTGTTTATTCGTGTGGAACAGTATTTTAATTTACTAGTAAACATTACGTCTTAACGTTGTAGGTCTGGCAACCCAACGTTGTAGGTCTGGCAACCCAACGTTGTAGGTCTGGCAACCCAACGTTGTAGGTCTGGCAACCCAACGTTGTAGGTCTGGCAACCCAACGTTGTAGGTCTGGCAACCCAACGTTGTAGGTCTGGCAACCCAACGTTGTAGGTCTGGCAACCCAACGTTGTAGGTCTGGCAACCCAACGTTGTAGGTCTGGCAACCCAACGTTGTAGGTCTGGCAACCCAACGTTGTAGGTCTGGCAACCAACGTTGTAGGTCTGGCAACCCAACGTTGTAGGTCTGGCAACCCAACGTTGTAGGTCTGGCAACCCAACGTTGTAGGTCTGGCAACCCAACGTTGTAGGTCTGGCAACCCAACGTTGTAGGTCTGGCAACCCAACGTTGTAGGTCTGGCAACCCAACGTTGTAGGTCTGGCAACCCAACGTTGTAGGTCTGGCAACCCAACGTTGTAGGTCTGGCAACCAACGTTGTAGGTCTGGCAACCCAACGTTGTAGGTCTGGCAACCCAACATTGTAGGTCTGGCAACCCAACGTTGTAGGTCTGGCAACCCAACGTTGTAGGTCTGGCAACCTAACGTTGTAGGTCTGGCAACCCAACGTTGTAGGTCTGGCAACCCAACGTTGTAGGTCTGGCAACCTAACGTTGTAGGTCTAGCAACCTCAGCTATACACTTTCTTCCGTGTTTATACAAGTTACAAAGCACCATTATTCTACACATGCAAAACACAAAAAAGTCTGATACAGGAACCAGCACAAACTGAAAAAGAGCAGTCTTTAATTTGTATAGCAGTGTAATTAGGTTATATTCTCTTCCATTGTGAAATATAATACTGTACACTTAACTGGGAAAGTGTATGGTTTATGTGATATCTCTGACTCTGCTAAAAAGAAAACCATATCGGCTTCACGCAACTGACCACCTGATTCTACTTTCAATCTAACCTAGAGTCTGTTGGTTCTCATCCTGTGTCTCGCACTTACCTTTTAGAATTTCCTTCAGTCTCCACTTCCCCCTCCCAAAACCTAAAGTTTCTGTTTTGAGTCCCTAGTCAGTCTATACCACCTCACCTAGTTATTTTTTTTTCACTACCATTTCTATGCCGATGACATCTAGACCTGCCTCTCATCTTTCTCCCTCATTGGTCGAACGTGTCACCGCTAGTCTCACTGGACAACCACTCATTTCTTAAAGCTCAACCCCTCCACAATTTAACCCCTGATGTTATCTCTCTCTAAATCTAACACTCTTTCAACTGTGTCCCTTCAGGTGAGTTTTGCCACGATTACCTCCACCTTACATTCTCACTGCCTCTGATCTCGCTTTCACTCATCGCATACAGTCACTAACCACATCCTGTCGCAAAAAAATAAATAAAAGCTGCACACGTCCACCCCCAATAGTCTGTCGACTACTTTAACCATTTTCTCATTAACCTCAAATGATCCCAGATGACCCCTCTACAGTCTATAATAAAATGTCTCCGCCAGACTCAATCTCTCTTTGGCTCCCTGTTTCCTTTAGAATCCAATTCAAAGTATTGGTGCTCACATACAAAGTTCTCCATAACCGCGCCCCTGTTACATCTCCTCCCTTATTAGCAAGCATCCCATCCCATCCACATCGCTCTGCCAATGAATGGTTATTATCTTCTCCTCGTACAAGTGCGCCTCACGGTCATCGGGACTTTTCCCGAGCTGCTCCTCATTTATGGATCTGCGTTTACTTTATCCTCCCAATTGTCTGGACATATTAAAAAAGTAAGCTCCAGAAACAGGGTTATTTTTTTAATTCGTGGTGTCCAGGATGTCAAGTAGTGTTGTAAGATTTCTTGAGAGTTGTAGATTTACATAAACGAAGTATTATTGATCTACTTCACTACCCTTGAATGCCATCTTGTCAAAATGAACACAAGTTTAAAAATAATACAACTGCACTGTGAACACTGGTTACACAAACATAATCGAGCATGGCTACAGCCAAGAAAGGGAAGGAAGGATATTATGACGCATAACGACTGCGAACACTATGGAGGTTATTCCCCCATCTCCATTTAGTGTTTTTACCAACAGTGGAGAAAATAAACGCTGTTGCAACCCTGATAAAATTTGGCAATGCAGAGAGGGAGAATTCAAGAATGTTAGACAAAGATTATTGAAACGTCACACGCCATTGTTTCAATGGCAATTCGTGAATAATCCCATATATGACCAGGTGTGCTACGTATACTACGAAATACATTTACCAAAAATTTTGTAACCTCATAATGGCATAATGGATTAAAGCCTGAGATACATTGAGTGCATGGTGCCACGCATCGAGACACGCTCCGTGTGTCCAGTCTTTCCATCTCCGGCACTAAACTGGCATCACGTTGCAGTGCTAAGCGGCGGGAGATGGAAAAATTGAACTTGGGCCAAAGCTGAGAGATGTAAGAGGCAGGATCTGCAGCGCATGGCGCATGTGCCGTGTCCTGTAGATCCATCCCACTTAGCGCCGCTACACATCAGTTACTGGCGATTGGGGGCTGGTATGGTGTCCGAGTGGCTATACACAGTGTGGGATCCGAGTGGCTATACACAGTACAGTATGAAACGTGTTTTGTCTATATAACATGCACTTTGTGAAAATAAAAGGTTTTGGCATGTACATTTTAATTTAGTTATTGGAACCCTGTCCAATGTGGACAGAAGCAAACATAATCCAGTGTAGACTGGGTGCGAGGCGGAGCATAGTCAAACCTGCAAAAGGTTTCCTTCGCTTTGCTACACTTGTAGTGTATCTCAGGCTTAAGCCCTATAGAGAGAAAAAAAAATCGTGTGTACGTTCTATCAATATTTTAATAGAGGAAATTGTAATACTCTCCCTTTAAAGATTTGTAATTGTAAACTTGTAACATAGCGAGTATATTTCCTACATAATTATTTTCTGTGTTAATCTGTATATTTGTGTTTTGCTTTTAATATCTTGCAGTTTGTTACTTTGAATTGTTACAGTCGTTACAGAAATACAATGTTCTTAAACCCAGGACATACTTGAAAATGAGAGAAATCTCAGTGTATCCTGAGACTAATAAATCTAGTCTTTACACTACGATTGCCAGTTTTACCACTGGGTGACATTACTATATGACTGCAACAAACAAGGACCAGTGTTTTATTTCAGATGTACTCATAGCCTTAAAAAGTTATACAGCAAACTATGCAAGAAATCAAAAATCAGAAAAACAGACATGCAAAACAATCACTCTCATTGGCAACACACAATATCTCTGGAAATAATCCATATGGCAGAATGAAGATCCATTGCAAGCAGGCATGGGAAAGCATTCTGTCGGCAAATACCCATTACAAAAACGTGAACAAGTGTACACTTGTGGAAAGTAAGTCTCCTGCATGAAATTAAAAATCTATTTCACCACAGATTGACTCATCTGTAGGCCGTTCCGCCACCCCTGCCCATGTCCTACGCGGTATACGTCGCACGCTACATGACCACCGGCTAGTGGATGTATGGCGCGCATCACACCCAACGGACCGTGACTACTCTTATTTTTCACACGTACACGCGACTTATACCAGAATAGATTATTTTTTCATGCACTATCATAATCTTCATTTAACGAGCTCAGTGGACATGGCGCCCACGACATGGTCGGATCATGCGCCGATTAACTTGACGGTCCAATCACCATTATTTGTCCCACGAGAACGCCACTGGCGACTCAATGTCTCCCTACTGGAGGACCCCCTAATTCGTGACGAACTGCACGTCACTCTGGAGCGCTTCTTCACAGAAAATAGTGTTACTGATACTCCTATCCCAACGCTTTGGGAGGCACACAAGGCAGTGATAAGAGGATTTTTCATTTGTAAGAGCACGACGCGTAAGAAATTGCAGGTGGAAGAACGACGAACGCTTGTAGACAGCATTAGGAGCTTAGAACTTGAACACATCGCGACGAATGACACCACGGTGTATCAGCGTCTTATTCAGGCCAGACAGGCCTTAGATAAATTGATAAACGCCTCCCTTCGCTTTCAAGCTTTGAGGTCTCGCTCGTTTTTTGCATTGAATGAGAACAAACCCGCAGATTCCTGGCGAGGATACTTAGGGACAGACGTCTTAAGTCTTATATCCCGAAGATCCGAACAACGGAGGGAATGCTGGTCACTGACCCAAAAGACATCTCGGGAGAGTTCTTGAAATTTTTTTCAGACCTCTATAATCTTGAAGATACTGAACCCTCACCCCCGGTACTGGATAGCATAGATTCCTATCTGACACGAACGGTACTACAAAATCTCTTAGCACCTTAGACCGTGAAACGTTAAAGGCTACGATCACGGGGAAGGAAATACTGGAAGCATTGAAGACAACCAAACCTGGGAAAAGCCCTGTCCCTGATGGCTTACCCATCGAATATTATAAAACAAACGCTAAAGACGCCCTGCCGACTATGGCGAAGCTCTTTGGTGCACTCCAGGAAGGGACCCTACCTCATCCTCATTCACTAATGGCCACAATTTCCCTAATACCAAAGCCCGGAAAAGATCATGTTGACTGTAGCAACTATCGCCCCATCTCGTTACTGAACTGCGACATGAAACTATTGGCACGGGTACTAGCTAATCGGCTGAAACGATTTCTACCTCAACTGATCGAACCAGATCAAGTGGGTTTCATTCCTGGACGAGAAGCCAGGGATGCCACCATTAGAGTCATTAATGCCATAACGTACACTAAACATACGGAGCGTTCACTGTTGCTCCTTTCCACAGACGCCGAAAAGGCCTTTGATCGGGTCTTATGGCCATTTCTGTTTCAAACATTGAAACACTACGGAATTGGGGAAAACTTCCTCAACTGGATTCGTGCTTTATATTCTACACCGTCGGCACGCGTAAAGGTGAACGGTGCGTTCACGACAGCTTTTCAGATACGTAACGGCACGAGGCAAGGCTGCCCTCTCTCCCCACTCCTCTTCGCGCTCAGTCTAGAACCACTGCTATCATCGATCCGTCAGAACGCCAGTATCACAGGAGTACAGGGACATTCAACCATGCACAAGGTCTCCGCATACGCGGACGATCTTATGTTCTTGTTACCGGATCAGGTGAAGTCGCTACCGGCAGTAATCGGGGAACTACAAGAATACGGCTCGCTTTCTGGGTACAAAATAAATGTGGCAAAGTCTGAAGTATTGACGATCGCCCCACAAAAGAACTGGAAACGTATGTTACAGGGGCAATATGCTTTCCGCTGGTGCCCCTCCTCACTTACCTACCTCGGAATACGTCTCTCCTCTGATTACTCAAAACTATTCACTCTGAATTTTACCCCGCTTTTTGACACCTTCAAGCAGGACGTGGCGAAATGGTCCCCCAAATTTTTGTCATGGATGGGTCGCATAAGTGTTATCAAAATGAACTTCCTACCTCGATTGCTGTATCTATTTCATACAATTCCTATCTTTATTCCGTTGTCGTTTCATAAGATACGCACCCTGTTCTCCTCCTTCATTTGGCCACGGACCCGTTACAGACTTCGGTATGAGACGCTCTGTAAATCAAAACTCAACGGAGGACTTGCTCTCCCGGACACATGTCTCTATTATTACGCTGCACATCTCACACGGGTGCTCGACTGGATGACTAGCTCGCCAGAACAAAAATGGCTGGATTTGGAAGAAGCGCACGCAGGTCGCCCGGTAGGGTCCCTTCCTTGGTTACCATGGGCCGCAATTAAATGCACTGCAAAAGTATCATCACCAGCGGGTAGCACGCTTGTGGTCTGGCATAAACTACGGATAAAATTTTCTTTATCAACATACCCGTCTCCTCTACTGCCCTTAACAGATAATCCAGACTTCCCGGTCACGATTTTACGCACGTTATCATCACGCATTACTGACGCCCCAATTCTTAGGGCTCATCATATGCTTAAAGATAGTGTCTTTGTTAATTTAGAGACTCCTGATCAGCCGGCACTTACTTTCGCGGGAAGTTTCAATCTTCATCAAATCCGCTCATTTTTGAGAAGACTACCGGGTAATGCCTCGCTGACTAGACCACTTACCATTTTTGAAACTCTCTGCAACAGGACTTTTTCATTGGCGCATAGTGTATCGCATCTTTACAGCCTGCTTCGGGAAATAAACAACGACTCCCCAGCATTTATGTCTCGCTGGGAACGCACACTCGACATTTCTCTTACAGATGAGGATTGGACTAAGATACTGACCCTTACCCACTCAGGCTCACAAACCACCAAACTACAAGAATCTTCCTATAAACTTTTAACTTTCTGGTACCGCACACCTGCACTTCTGGCCACCTTTAATGTCACAATCTCCCCGATCTGCTGGAGATGTTCCACTGAGATTGGTACGTATATTCACATTTGGTGGGAATGTGCTATTCTCAAACCATTCTGGACAAAAGTCCAGGACCTCATCCAGAGCACCACTGATGAGATCCTAGATTTTACCCCACAAGTTTTTCTACTCCTTCACCTTCCTTTTTCGACTAAGTCAATGAAGAAATCTTTACTGTTGCGCATTCTTTTGGTGGCTAGATCCATGATCCCACTATACTGGAAATCACCGTCCGCACCGCCACTTAAGACACTGATCGACAGGCTAGAAGCTTTACGGTCAAACGAAGAACTCGCTCTTTCTCCTGCAAAAGCTGCACAGCACTTCACCACAGTGTGGCTGCACTGGTCCACGTTCTGCTCCTCGACTCAGTTGCAGGGAGTCCTGGGGGGAGGTGACGGGCAGCGCGCGGCCCTTAATACGGATGACGCCTGAGCCTCTGTATTCCAGAACCTATGCTGTTGTGCCTCGCTAGTAGCGGGGGGATGGCTCCTGTGACTATCTTCTTAGTACACCAGCCCCTAGACCCGCATATACCTCTCCTGCACTATCACCCTCCTCACCTCCTCCATTACCCCCTCCCCACCACCAACCCCCCCTTTTTTTTTTTTGTCTTCTTTCTTTCTCTCCCTCTCTGTTGATTTCTCTCTCTTCTTTTCTTCTTCTTCTTTCTTCTCTCTTTTTACTCCTTTCTCCTCTCTTTTTCCCTTCTCTTTATTGACTGAATTACTTTCCCCTTGTCATGATTCTTATCTGATACTACGGTTGATCACTCAATGTACGTGTTTTAAGCCAAAGGGTATTTCCCATGGGAGTCCTGACTAAAGAGCAAGATTTATGATGCGCACCAGTCATCAGATTACATTTTCCTACATATATTCCCACGATACTTATGTTATTATATGTTCTTACTCTGTAGTGAGACAATGTTTCTATTGTAATGGGATTGTCCTTTATCTTGACCTGTCCTTTGCTTATTTACCGAATTGCATTGTATTATTTCTTGATTACGGAATAAAAACTTTTCATTCAAAAAAAAAATAATCTATTTCACTTGTTCCCTCGACGCATGATATAGATTGGATGACCACGTATAAGCAGAAAAATATGCCAACATTATGGAAATGGTTATTTCAGATTTAGCATTTAATTTAACCCCTTCACTACCAAGATCAACTATACTGTATCTGCAAGGCACCTATACTCTATATGGCGTTTCAAAGATCAAGGCAAAGGAATTGCATTTATTGGAAACAAAATTAGTTAGCATTTGGACTCCAGAACATGCCATGACAGTTTTAGCACCATAGACTTTATATCCGAGGTGTAAATGCTTTTTTTAAGTCCAGCTGATCCAGCATGGAGCCCCGAAACTGCAGTAACAGCTACATCTGTCTGTCAAATAGATTACAGTACGGAATACATTGGGAAGATTTTTAAATATTAACATGTCTGGCGGAATTCCCGAGTGTGGCTCGGGGTTAACTTTCAGTGCTGAAAGTGGTAACCGCGAGCCACACTCTGGCTGGATACATAACTTCACCTGCGCTCCCTCACTGGTCTCCACGATCACGTTCTGCTCCGGCCGATCGCGGCGTCTTGCTTCCCTTCTCGCGAGAAGGGAACCAGGAAGCAGGACATTGCGATCGTCCGAAGTGTGACTGCGGAGAACAGCGAGGGAGCGCAGGGACAGGTATGTATCCAGCCCGAGTGTGGCTTGGGGTTACCGCTTTCAGCAATGAAATTAACCCCGAGCTACACTCGGATACCGCTAGTGGGCTACATAAATTAGAATCGTAACACCAGGGAGGTTAAGGTTTAGTTAAAAATGATTTTCCAGAAGTCACTGGATCCAGACAGTGATTTTCAGGAAGAACGGTGGTGAATTGGTTAACTCTCACATGTGATTAACAACAAACACCTCAAAGGCAAACCTGGGTTTATATTTTCCTTAAATAAGACCCATAACAAATGACCATGGTAAAGTCTGCCCTTTGGGACTAAATATTACTGTAATTCTAACTGAAATTAATGTTGCAAGTTTTTAATATTTGGCAAAAATCTCACAGTGGACCATTTTTATTTGATAAACACAGATTAAATTTCCTATATCCCACTCAAAACAAAAATATTCAATTAAATATATATTTTTCCCAGGACATACAATAAACAGGTACAAATAGTGACTAAGATTAAGACAAAAAGCGCTTGCTATACTACCGTTAATATCCAAACGACAATAAAATTTATTAAAATGCACTTAAATTTCTTCCATTCCCCATGCTTATTGGATTGTGTCAAAGACAACAATGACTAAACAAAGCAATGCAAATGACTGCATCTTCATTTAGCATACAGTGTCTCTAGACACTAGTGATTAATCAACATGTTCCTGCAGCAAAGTGCCGAGAGGCTGGGCTGCACAATTTCATGTACGCTTAATACACAAAAGAAATCTAGGACGTTCCCTTGCGAAGGAGGTGCTGCTTTTCGCCTGAAAAAAATATTCTGTCACAAGCCTCTTCTGCACATTAAGTAAAGGGTCAGACTACGTGTGCATTGCAAGTTACCCATTCTTCACCTGTAAAAACTACAGCACTTCAATAAACATGGCCAATAAAAATAATTCTACAATGCACGTGCCAATAAAAATGTAAGTTCTTTTAAAAAGCTTATTAATTGCTCCAATTTAAATACAATCTTTACTTACATCATCCACCAACACTTCGAGCTCATACTCATGGATGCCACCTCCTCCATAAACACAGTAACCCACAATCACCACTCCAGGCTTGTCGACGGAGAAGCAGATGGCATCTGGAGAGCCATTTCCAGTATTCCAGCTTCTGCCCTGGCTTGTTTTTGTGAACCGATTAGGACTGGACTTTACGGAATGAAGAGAATTCAAGCCATCAACCTACAAAACAAAAAAGAAATTAAAAAACCTGAAGGACACCAATGGTAAACAACAATGTCTACAGGTATCCTCGCAAACGCAATGAAAGTAACAAAAACTGGCAAGCGGTGGTATTTTTTTTCACACTCCCTTGAAAGGTCATATCTGATCATTCAACATTAAAAAACTCTGGCTACAAAACTACAGATCAGCAATACATGCATGGGAGGGGGTGTGCTGGGAAAAAGTAACGCAAATTTAATCTGGCACTTCACACATTCAATGTCCTCCAAATTCCCAAAATTGTGAACAGAAGGACACGGAGGGGGAAAAAAAATAATTACTCAAATACAGGTATTCTTACCAGCTTAGGCTAGGGTCAAACGAACGCATTATTCGCAGCGACCGTCAAAAAGTGCGTCCGAACGCATGGATGTTTTAACGGAATGCGCGAAAACGGTCATACAATGCGCATTTTCGGGCGTGATTTTTTACGGATTGTCAATAAAACACTTTTTGCAGCTGGACGTTATGTAGGCTGGACATTAGCAGCGTCTGACGTCTCCTAATCACGCAAACACGCCGCTAGCGGAAGCAGCGCTCTCTGTACGTCAGTACTAGCGGTTCTGCGTTCATTTTTCCACTTGCGTTGAGCGGCCGGACTTTCGTGCGGCCGTACTTCGTATATTGGCCGTTATTTGCTGCTACTACGGCCGTGATTAAGTGCGCCTAAACGCACATTAAAAATGCGCTAGTCTGACCCCCAGCCTTACAAAAATGAGCTACTCAGTAAATCTTCAGAAGGACGGGTAAAACTTGTGTTGGCTTTAATTCACATCAGTAATTTCACCAGTAGCTTCCACAAAACTTTTAGGAAGTACAAATATATCAAATTATAGAACATGTAAGGCTTTTGGTAAAATCAGCTGTGAAGGTCCTCTGATTATTTCCAAGTGATCTCAACACCTCATGCAGCCCATCATTAACCTGTCAATAGGTGTTTTGTTTACTTGTAATAAGGTGGGGGGGGGGGGTGCACAATTTTGTTCATGTGTATTAGGAATATATAATGATACAAGAAGCTATTAAACCGTGGCATAACATTACGTTTTCTACCTTAATATATTTTAGAACATTTAAAAAAGTTTGAGAAATGACTATACGAGTTCCCCTTTTCCCAACACTGTACCTCTGATCCAAGTGCAGATGCTGTCAGCTCACTGACTATGCTTGCAAGTAGTCCGCATGTGTTTGACACCAGATGTGAAGAGAAGAGTTCGTGCTCCCGTCTCAAGCTGTTCCTCACAGGTAAAACCACTATAACTAGCATCTTCTCCAGGACCTCGCGGAAGCTAGTCATGCCAGAAACATTCTCTTCACTCTGTCAAGACAAGATCATGCGATTTCCCCATCAAACTTTGCATTCTCCCCATCCCTCCAGATGCTGACGGTTTGGAGGCATCTTGTTTGTTTATAGAGGTCGGGAGCTTCACCCCACTGATTAGAGTGAGCATAACGGAGTTCTGGAGGCCGACGCTCCAGATGAGTCTCCATGACTTCACCGGTAGAATAAGGACGGCCAAATGAAACCTGCACCAACGCTGTCAAATTACGCCATTTCACAACTACCTGGTAAATATTTGAAATCTGACTGGGGGAATCCATTGCTGGGGGAACAAAATTAACTCCCCGATGACAAGACGAGTAGGAAAGTCTTTCCTGTACAACGAATTTAAAAAAAAAAATTAAAAATTTTGTTCATATTACAACCATAACAAAACTAAAAATGTTTATATCCTCCGGTAGCAGCTTTGAAGAGCAGGAGTAAACTATGAGTAAACTGACCAAACTGAGCAAAGACACTGATATCTAATAAAAGTTTCATTCACACAGGTTAATGAATAGGGATCCTCAGAGTTGACCCGAGCCACTGAGTATGCAAGCAGACAATGCGCCAGCAAGAAAAGCAGGGCGCGGAGAAAACTGCCAATAATGCACGCTCCCACATATTTATACAGGAAAGCAGTATTCATCTTCCTTTGTCCATACAGGAAATGTGAGTGGGTTTAAAGCGGAGGCATTTTTTCCTTTAAATTGCAGCATTTATAAGGAACTACACACAGCTAGACATAAGGGACTTGTATAATAAGTTAATATTGTAAAAACTATCTGCCTATAAAATACAAAATATGTACATGCTGATCCAAAGGATATTGCAGTTTTTTCTAAAATTCATTTTTTTCCGAGTAGCAAGCAGATTTACTATACAAGTCCTTTTATTGACGAAGAATCAAAACATTAAAGGGATACAATAGGATTAAAATGGGAGGGGGAACTGGGGGCGACAAACATTGAACACCACGCTCGTGTTAACCCTTTAGTTTCCTTTAAAAACTCATGCCAGCCTCTGCACGTCCCATGACTGCAGCAGGCGCTGGACATTCAATAGTTCAATGATGAAGGACTTTGAGAGCCATTGGTGGGACCTAGTTCCCAAAGCTCTGGAATCTAAGCCGGACCAAGCACTTTCACCAAGTGGTCAATCAGCCCTTCAAGAGCACCCCATAACCAGAAAACAAGGGCACACTGCCTACAGCAGTGACCTCAAACTCTGCCCCCCCAGGTGTGTCGGAGCTACACCTCTATGATCCTCTGGCCATTTATTGCTTTGAAAGAATTCTGGGCATTATAGACAATAAACATGTCAGGGGGGGGGGGGTGGCAGAGTTTGACAGCCCTGCGCTCTAACATCCCAGAACACTAAATCGACCATTTACAAATCCCAAGCCTAGGTTTTACCCTGGCTCCTAGATTTCTAGATTACTCTGTACAAATCTATGTTGAAAATCTTGCCATATACAAGAAAGCGAGAGCTCAAACATTTTTACACAAACCTGGCTAAGTTTCTCCATGCTGGAAACAAGCAGAGGGAAGCGATGTGCCAATGCAGTGTCGTTTTCAGTGCTCACTTGCTTCACCATCGAGCGAAGCAGCACCTCACCATCATATGCAATAGGGAAAATTGATGTGAGCTTAACAGACGTGTGGCAAAGAGCCGACATTACTGCTGCTAATAGGCGACTGCTGGATGTCTTGAAGTTAGCTTCTTGAATATCCTGTAGAAAATAAATTGCACGTTTTAACAAAACTTTTACAACACCAGCAGAGGGAAGCCAAGAATACCAGCGGACGCAGGGCCCAGATAGATGCATCTACTAAAAGGAGGGTGGAGGTTCTTATGTAACAATAGAGATACCCCATATAGGGTCGATTTCCTATTGTATTAGCTACAAAAATATAGCATCATTTCCCAGATATTATCCATTTTGATGCATGGTTTAACTTTGAGAATATACACACACACACAAAAAAATAGAATATAGTAGGAATTAAAAAATGTTCCAGGTTTTACCCATATATAAAAAATAAGACTGCAAAAAGTATGACGTTCATGCACATACTCTGATCAGCCATAACATTAAAACCACCTGCCTAACATGTAAGTAATCCTCATTCTGCCAAAACAGCCCTGATACATCAAGGCATGGGGCTCCACAAGACCTCTGCACGTGTCCTGCGGTGTCTGGCACCAAGACATTAGGAGGAGATCCTTTAACGCCTGCAAGTTGTTAGGTGGGGCTTCCATGGATCAGATTTGTTGTTCAAGCATATCCCACAGATATATATATATATATATTGGATTGACATCTGGGGAATTTGGAGGCCAAGACAACACCTTGAATCTTTGTCATATTCCTGAACAATTTCTGCAGTATTGCAGGGTGCATTATCCTGCTAAAAAGGCCACTGACACCATTGCCATGAAGAGATGTAGATGGTCTGCAACAATGTCTAGGTATTATTATTATTCTTTATATAGCGCCAGCATATTCCGCAGCGCTATACAACGGACACAATATAGACAGGGCTACAATACATTGAACAACAATTGAAAACTGGCACAATAGAAACGAGGGCACTATTCCCATGGGAACTCAATCTAGAAGGGTTGGGGCTGGAAACAGGGAGGAGAGGACTGCAAGGCGGCAGGGAGTGATGGACTGCAAGGCGGCAGGGAGTGATGGACTGCAAGGCGGCAGGGAGTGATGGACTGCAAGGCGGCAGGGAGTGATGGACTGCAAGGCGCAGGGAGTGATGGACTGCAAGGCGGCAGGGAGTGATGGCTGCAAGGCGGCAGGGAGTGATGGACTGCAAGGCGGCAGGAGTGATGGACTGCAAGGCGCAGGGAGTGATGGACTGAAGGCGGCAGGGAGTGATGGACTGCAAGGCGGCAGGGAGTGATGGACTGCAAGGCGGCAGGGAGTGATGGACTGCAAGGCGGCAGGGAGTGATGGACTGCAAGGCGGCAGGGAGTGATGGACTGCAAGGCGGCAGGGAGTGATGGACTGCAAGGCGGCAGGGAGTGATGGACTGCAAGGCCAGGGAGTGATGGACTGCAAGGCGCAGGAGTGATGGACTGCAAGCGGCAGGGAGTGATGGACTGCAAGGCGGCAGGGAGTGATGGACTGCAAGGCGGCAGGGAGTGATGGACTGCAGGCGGCAGGGAGTGATGGACTGCAAGGCGGCAGGGAGTGATGGACTGCAAGGCGGCAGGATGATGGACTGCAAGGCGGCAGGGAGTGATGGACTGCAAGGCGGCAGGGAGTGATGGACTGCAGGCGGCAGGGAGTGATGGACTGCAAGGCGGCAGGTGATGGACTGCAAGGCGCAGGGAGTGATGGACTGCAAGGCGGCAGGGAGTGATGGACTGCAAGGCGGCAGGGAGTGATGGACTGCAAGGCGGCAGGGAGTGATGGACTGCAAGGCGGCAGGGAGTGATGGACTGCAAGCGGCAGGGAGTGATGGACTGCAAGGCGGCAGGGAGTGATGGACTGCAAGGCGGCAGGGAGTGATGGACTGCAAGGCGGCAGGAGTGATGGACTGCAAGGCGCAGGGAGTGATGGACTGCAAGGCGGCAGGGAGTGATGGACTGCAAGGCGGCAGGGAGTGATGGACTGCAAGGCGCAGGGAGTGATGGACTGCAAGGCGCAGGGAGTGATGGACTGCAAGGCAGGGAGTGATGGACTGCAAGGCGGCAGGGAGTGATGGACTGCAAGGCGGCAGGGAGATGGACTGCAAGGCGGCAGGGAGTGATGGACTGCAAGGCGGCAGGGAGTGATGGACTGCAACGGCAGGAGTGATGGACTGCAGGCGGCAGGGATGATGGACTGCAAGGCGCAGGAGTGATGGACTGAAAGGCGGCAGGGAGTGATGGACTGCAAGGCGCAGGAGTGATGGACTGCAAGGCGGCAGGAGTGATGGACTGCAAGGCGGCAGGAGTGATGGACTGCAAGGCAGCAGGAGTGATGGACTGCAAGCGCAGCAGTGATGGACTGCAAGGCGGCAGGGAGTGATGGACTGCAAGGCGGCAGAGTGATGGACTGCAAGGCGGCAGGAGTGATGACTCAAATGCGGCAGGAGATGGACTGCAAGGCGGCAGGAGTGATGGACTGCAAGGCGGCAGGGAGTGATGGACTGCAAGCGGCAGGGAGTGATGGACTGCAAGGCGGCAGGGAGATGGACTGCAAGGCGGCAGGGAGTGATGGACTGCAAGGCGGCAGGGAGATGGACTGCAAGGCGGCAGGGAGTGATGGACTGCAAGGCGGCAGGGAGTGATGGACTGCAAGGCGGCAGGGAGTGATGGACTGCAAGGCGGCAGGGGAGTGATGGACTGCAAGGCGGCAGGGAGTGATGGACTGCAAGGCGGCAGGGAGTGATGGACTGCAAGGCGGCAGGAGTGATGGACTGCAAGGCGGCAGGGAGTGATGGACTGCAAGGCGCAGGGAGTGATGGACTGCAAGGCCAGGGAGTGATGGACTGCAAGGCGGCAGGGAGTGATGGACTGCAAGGCGGCAGGGAGTGATGGACTGCAAGGCGGCAGGGAGTGATGGACTGCAAGGCGGCAGGGAGTGATGGACTGCAAGGCGGCAGGGAGTGATGGACTGCAAGGCGGCAGGGAGTGATGGACTGCAAGGCGGCAGGAGTGATGGACTGCAAGGCGGCAGGGAGTGATGGACTGCAAGGCGCAGGTGATGGACTGCAAGGCGGCAGGGAGTGATGGACTGCAAGGCGCAGGGAGTGATGGACTGCAAGGCGGCAGGGAGTGATGGACTGCAAGGCGGCAGGGAGTGATGGACTGCAAGGCGGCAGGGAGTGATGGACTGCAAGGCGGCAGGGAGTGATGGACTGCAAGGCGGCAGGGAGTGATGGACTGCAAGGCGGCAGGGAGTGATGGACTGCAAGGCGCAGGGAGTGATGGACTGCAAGGCGGCAGGGAGTGATGGACTGCAAGGCGGCAGGGAGTGATGGACTGCAAGGCGGCAGGGAGTGATGGACTGCAAGGCGGCAGGGAGTGATGGACTGCAAGGCGGGAGGGAGTGATGGACTGCAAGGCGGGAGGGAGTGATGGACTGCAAGGCGGGAGTGATGGACTGCAAGGCGGCAGTGATGGACTGCAAGGCGGGAGTGATGGACTGCAAGGCGGGAGTGATGGACTGCAAGGCGGGAGTGATGGACTGCAAGGCGGGAGTGATGGACTGCAAGGCGAGAGTGATGGACTGCAGGCGGGAGTGATGGACTGCAAGGCGGGAGTGATGGACTGCAAGGCGGAGTGATGGACTGCAAGGCGGGAGTGATGGACTGCAAGGCGGGAGTGATGGACTGCAAGGCGAGAGTGATGGACTGCAAGGCGGGAGTGATGGACTGCAAGGCGAGAGTGATGGACTGCAAGGCGGGAGTGATGGACTGCAAGGCGGGAGTGATGGACTGCAAGGCGGGAGTGATGGACTGCAAGGCGGGAGTGATGGACTGCAAGGCGGGAGTGATGGACTGCAAGGCGAGTGATGGACTGGTTGTGTCAGTGAGTTGGGTGGTAGGCTTCCGAAAACAGGAATGTCTTAAGGGAGCGTTTGAAGAAAGGGAAACTAGGGGAAAGGCTGACCTTACGAGGGAGAGCGTTCCAGAGGATGGGGGCTGCGCGGAAGAAATCCTGCAGTCTATCATGGGAAGAGGTGATGTGGGGAGAAGCTAGGTAGATTGTACATGTCAAGTGTGTTCAGCAATTTGAGCTATGGCACCTCTTCTGTGTGATCAGATCAGACATGCTAGCCTTCACTCCCATTGCGTATCAAAGAGCCTTGGGTGCCCATAACACCGATGCCAGTTTACTGGTATTCCCCCTTACACCACTTTTGGTAGGTACTAACCACTGCATACTAGGAACACCCCACAAGACTTGCTGGTTTGGAGAAGCTCTGACCCATTCACATTCATGTTGCCATCACTATTTGCCCCTTGTCAGAGTCCGTCCGATCTTTTCACTAGCCCACTTTTCCTGTTGCCAACACATGAAATTCAAGAGCCAACAGTTCACTTATGTCTTATTTATCCCACCCCTTGAGGAGCCATACTTAATGCCATAATCAATGTTCATCCCATCTGTCAGTGGTTTTAACGTTGTGGCCATTCAGTATACATTTAGGCTGGGGTCAGACGAACGTCATTGAAGAGCGGAAGGAACGCCCGTGAGAGTGGACGTTCCTTCCACTCTACACCCATCTGCCCACCTTACTGAGCGCACTCAGTGAGCTCAATGCTGCAAAGCGTGATCCTCCTATGGAGTATCGCGCTTTGCAGCCCTGTCAGCGTGCATTCTAGCGCATTGACGGGGAGGCTTTGTGGACGGACGCTTGTTGTACGCAGCATTTCGTGCACACGCATTGGCGTGTGGCCAACCCCGTTGCAGCGTCACAACGCTGCGGAGGGTGCCGGTAAGCACATCAGTACGGGCGCACCTTGTGCGCTCCTCTGCTGCTGGCCTCAATGCTATTTTGACCAGTCCACTTGGTAGTCCCCCAGAAAAAAAAGGATGCAGGATACAGTACCAACACATTGAATCAATTCAGATTATCCACATTTGAGGAGAGCGAAGGCTAGCAAGTCAGACTATTGGAAGAATGGTTATTACCTGATCCAAACAGTTTAGCAGATCGCAGAGACAGGCCCACTGAAGGGCAGGAGTCGGGTAGAAGGAATGAAAGCAGGCCGTGAAAGTGTTATGGCATTCTTGGAGTACAGCTTCTAGTAAACTCAGGGGTTGACTTAAATATCCCAGAGGGTCGTTGTCCAATTTCATCATGCTGTTATCTACACCCTCAGAAAGTATTTTTCTTAAGAGTGTCCTGGTTTTTCCAATGCACTCTGCCAGTTTGCTAGTTTCCTCAACAACTGGTTTAGAGGAGGCTGCAACAGAAAAGGAGAATTATTTAATGTGCTGATCAACAGGACTAAAATGTTAATAAAAAAAATAAAATAAAAAAAGGGTCCTGAAATCTAGAATAGCTCAAACAAAACAGAATACAGGAACACAGTGTATCAGGTCTATTCAATAAAAAGGTGAATCTCAGGAGAATGACTGGAGAATTTAAAATTCTAGATTTAAAAAAGAGCCAAACCAGAAAAATTCTCTCATTTATCGCACTTTCCAAATCTGCAATTTGGTCTAGATTGTTCTCTTCTGCAGAGTTTCACCTTTTACTGAATAGACCTGTATGTGTCAAGTATACATTATCAAACAATTTCATAAAGAAGTCTCATTTCCGAAGGTTTTTCAACTCACAAGCCAGGATGCCCAAAGACACCCCCCCCCCCCACCCTCTAATACCCACAGTTAAGCAATTTGTGGAATAGTGTTTATACATTTCTTTCACGTAAAAGATACTGGAGAGATAAGAACCCAACTACATAATGCTAATTCATAGAATCCAGAAACAGAGGTCTGAATCCACTGAAATATATTTGAACGGTAGCTGGCATTCATACAGGAACAGCCCTGCACCAAACCCATTGAATAGCAGAACAGTTTACATTACTTTATCATGTACAGATAAGCATGATTCATTATGTTCCAATTACCTGATATGGGATAAATTTCACATGTGTATACTCTCAGTAAACGCAAGCAACAAGTCCCAACGAATCGCAGGCGTTCCAAATCAAGCAATGTTGCTGTATACTGGAATCCTTTGAGGCCACGAAGCTCTTCCACTCCCAGGACTAATGTAGTCCAACTCCAATGAAGAATGCTTAATAAGGATTCAAAACATTCCTGAGGGAGAGGAAAGAAATTCATAAACAGAATTAATGGCCTATGAAGCGTGCCTACATCTGTAGAGATATGCGTATATACAGTACACGCTCTAAATATATAGTGATTTTATATCTACAATAAAATACACACCGAATTATCTACCGTTTTCTTAGTGAATGCACATTTTTCATGGAACTTACCATTGAAACCGTGCGTGCAAATGACCTCTTTAGGATATGTACTGGCTCACTCGCTTGCTGTTTTCCTTTTGCAGTACTGCCATCACTTGTAGGCAGCCTGCAGCAAACACAGATATATGTCGCATTTGTAAATAAAACAAGCACAAATAATGAAACAAGAGTAAAAAGATACATGTAAATGACAAAGTAAATAAACATCTTGTCGGTTTATTTTTTTAATGCATACATTGCAGGATTATATTAGTCTGTGCTTCAAATCTAAATCGCTCATATCCGAAGGGGAACGTACCGGTAGAGCAGCTGTGGTATTTGTCCTGCATTGACATCTGTGCCATTATTTGATTTTTTGGAACTTTTGAACTGAAAAACCACCCTGATAAAGAAAAAAACGTTAAGTGCAGCAAAGTTATTTATAAAGAAACACTACCACTAACAAGCCAACCAGATTTTTTTTGTGCAATTCAAAAGCAAACCTTATAAAACACATGCTGCTGTTTCTTTGAAATAATTTGATGTAAAAAGGAAAAGTAAAGTTAGGCGTTTAGCTTCTGCTTTAATTTGGTATATTTTCCCCAAGATGCAACATTTACCATACTCTTAGGCCCCCGGCACACGAGCGTATTTATGGCTCAAATGCGACCGCACTTCCCTGCGTCCGTGGGTTTTTGATGGGGAAGGCCATCCACCGGACGTGAAAAAGCCCTCCCCGTCAGAAAGCTAAACGGACGCTGACAGGATACAAAGCGCGATTCTCCATA
Source organism: Leptobrachium leishanense (assembly GCA_009667805.1). Classification (NCBI taxonomy): domain Eukaryota; kingdom Metazoa; phylum Chordata; class Amphibia; order Anura; family Megophryidae; genus Leptobrachium; species Leptobrachium leishanense. Next base: position 323,556,031 of record CM019064.1, on the reverse strand, counting down.
GGAGGATCGCGCTTTGTACGCTGAGCGCAGAGAGTGGAAGGAACGTCCACTTTTACAGACGTTCCTTCCTCTGCTCGTGTGCCGCCAGCCTTAGCACAAGTCTCACTTTACAGCTGTGGCATAGGATAAAACCGTAGTAGAGGCAAAGGGGTGGTGGAGGGAATGTTTAGACAAGGCTGCAGAGGATGTATTGTGTCACCTATGCTACCGAGGCAAGAGATGGCATCTAAAAATAGTCTTCCAACACTAATGTACCCTCAGAGATGTCCTTTGTATACACATTCATTGTACTGACATTTTCTAGTATACAGTAAATCAAATATACCAAGATCAAGATTACCCATCATCTGTTGTAATTGAAGCCTGACCATGAGAGCCGCAGTCACTACTGGGTCCAGACACTCGAGCCCATGCCACATACCACCAACCAGTTTGCAGAAGGACAGGTTCATCAAACATCATGGCATATTTTTCCCTGGAGGGGTGAAAAAATAAAAAAATTCAAGTAATTGCTCTCCCTTTGCTTTAATATTTTGCTCCTTTGATTCAGAATTACAGAACAGTAAACATTAGCACCTTTTAATGTTCTGAGAAATAGTGAACCGTTGAATTTCCTGGCTCCTTCATTAAATGTGGGCTGATCTTTATCCAAGTCATAATAATGGTCTATCACAATAAAACTAGACTAGCATTGCACGATGAGTAGACCTTTTACAGGAGACCGGAGTGTCACATGTTTAGTCAGATCATGCTTCTCTAATAAGACTTGGATGTCTGCATTGATAAATCTGGTCTGATCCAAGTAGTTCTAAAGGCTTCAAACTTTTTCACGCAACAGTACTAAACATTCATAAAGCTGCATATAAAGGGGCGACAACACTTAAGAACCTGAGCCTTGTAAACAGTTTGAAAAGACAGGAGAAAATGAACTGCCCAAGTGTGAACATTAAATACGTTAACCGGCATGAACAATGCATTCGATTTCTAGAGCTAGCCTGTCAAAATGAAAGTTATAGTAATTGTTTTGAAGAGCAAAGTGACAAATTCTTACTGAAAGCAGTTTGTAAAACAGCGCAGCACCTTCATGTTTTATGGTTATTTCGGTCTCGGGTAGAAATTGTGATCTAATCGGTTGCCTGCTGGATCAGCTTTTTATTTTAGCTCTGCACCTTTGGCTTATGTTTGTTATTATCGGGGAATACATTTCTCATTTGTTGCATAGGGGAACCTGCCATTTTTTTTGCTGCCAAAATACTGCAGAACAGAACACCTAAACTGCTCACCTAGCAGCGCAGTCATATGCAAGAACATCAGTCTCGGCAAGAAGGTCTCCATCAGTTTCATGATCTCCTCCGTCAGGTCCCAACTCAAACAGCTAAAATAATAAATTTATATACATAAGAAAATGGACAATGCTAACTCAATATGTGCATTTCACTGTTCACATATAATTATAGGACAGGTTGGGCCACCCCATATTCAGAATTGTGAAATCCGGAAGACTAATATCTGGATATGTGCCGGCTGGGTGGAGTAGAGGTAACATCACTGCTCTGCATGGAGAGAGCCTGTGGAGTCATGGGTTCGATCCCAGCAGGAGCACCTCTCCAGTAAGTGCCCTTGGGCAAGACACCTAACGGTACATACTCGCCACCCAGGACATACTTGAAAACTAGAGAAATCTCAATGTATCTTATGTATATAAAATGCTTCCTGCTAAAATCCTTCCTCAAAAAATAAATAATATGGGTCCTGATTACTCTAGCTATACAAAAGAAATTTAAACAAGTTTTTTTTTTCCCTTTTTCTTTTTAATTTCCACCCCCCTCTCTCAGCGTTTAAGCAAAGCTTGATTTAAAGCGAACCTTTACTCAATACTAAGTGACTCCAATTACAGCACTGTTCAACTGTGTGCGAATTTAAATTTTGCTCAACGGACACAAATCTTGGGAAGGCTGCCCAGTAATAGCTGATGGACAGGCTCCGGGACAAAAGGGAAGACTTCTGTTACAGTGACCAGGGTGAGCCAGTGGTGGGTCACCCAAGGCATCAGAATTCAAACTGGCTGAAATGCTCATAGTGGCTAGGGCAGGTCTCTACAAATCTGTTCAAGATCCAGCAACAAGCAACTTTCAGGTGTTTATTTTAAAGGGTGTTTATCAATAAGTATGTGTGGATGCGAAGTTGTACACCTTATTGCAAAATATGTATAGATTATATTATGCAGTAGGGAAAAAAAAAGTGAACCATGTGCAACTACTGCAAACAGACTTACTCGAGCATCAAACATGCACACATCTGCACACATACATTCATGGCTAGAAGTTTTGAGAATGACACAAAAATTAATTATCACAAAGTCTGCTGCTTCAATGTTTTTAGATCTTGTCGGATATTAATATGGTTACTGAAGTATAAATAGAAGCATTTCATAAGTGTCAAAGTCTTTTATTGACAATTACATTACATTTATGAAAAATTTAATATTCTGCAGTGTTGACCCTTCTTTTTCAAGACCTCTGCAATTTGCCCTGGCGTGCTGTCAATCAACTTCTGGGCCTGATCCTAACTGATGGAAAAAGAGGGGGAAAAAAACAAACCTTTGAGTTTATCAGAATTTGTGGGTTTTTGTTTGCCCACTAGTTCTCAATGGGATTAAAGTCTGGGGAGTTTCCTGGCTTTGGCCCTGACATTTCAAGGTTTTGTTCCCTGAGCCACTTTGTCATCAATTTTGCCTTATAGCAAGGTACTCCATGCTGGAAAAGACATTGTTCATCGCCAAACTGTTATTGGATGGTTGGGAGAAGTTGCTTTAGGAGGATGTTTTTGTCCCATTCTTTGTCCATGGCTCTGTTCTTAGGCAAAATTTTGAGTGAGCCCACTCCCTTGGCGGAGAAGCAAACCCGCACATGAATGTCTCAGGATGCTTTACTGTTGGCATGACACATGACTGATGGTAGCGTTCACCTTTTCTCCTGCAGACAAGATTTTTTTTCCCCCGGGTGCCACAATCAGAAAGGGGAATCAGAGAGGGGGGGGAATGCCATTCCCTCCCTTTGGTCTGGTCCCTTTCCCCAAACGCACTCCCACACTCACATCCGGTGTTTGGCCATACCCACTCCCTCTCATAATCAGGTCAAGTCACTTAAGCAAAGTCACTTGCTTCCACCTCCAGTCCCTCCTCCCACTGTTTGCTCACGAAATTATTTAAAAGGGACACTACGAACCATGACCACTTTAGCTTATTAACCCCGATTTCATGCTGACATCATCTATGACCAAGTGCTTGTAGCCACGTTCATTTGAGAAAGCAAACATGGGTTAAGCTGCTCATGCAGCATCAACCCATCCCTCTGACAAAGCACTCGCATACCTTGTGTGAAAAGTACGCAAGATATGCAATTTGCGTATGTACGTACGAAAGGTACGCAACACTACGCAAATTGCTTATGAAAAAAGGGGGAGGTTTTTTTTCTTACTGCATATAAAGCCTTTTAAGTAAAAAAAATTTCAATTTTTTTTATCCGATGAATCGATTAATCGAAATAATAAATCAGCCAACTAATCGATTATGAGAATAATCGTTAGTTGCAGCCCTACTTGACACCAGTTGATCCTCCAAAATTCTTTGCCTCGCTGTACGTGCAGATGCAAATCACACCTGCCTGCTGCCATTACTGAGCAATCATTGGTGGTGCCTCGATCCCGCAGCTAAATTAACTTTAGGAGACGGTCCTAGCGCTTGCTGGACTTTCTGGGGGACCCTGAAGCCTTCTTCACAACTACTGAACCACTCATTGAAGTTCTTGATGATCCGATAAATGGTTGCTTTAAATGCAATCTTACTAGTAGCAATATCCTTGCCAGTGAATAAATTTTTGTGCAAAGCAATGACTACTACACGTGTTTCCTTGCAGGTAACCATGGTTGACAGAAGAACAAGGATTTCAAGCATCACGTTCCTTTGAAAGCTTCTAGTCAGTTATTCTAACTCAAATCAGCATGAGTGTGATCTCCAGCCGTGTCCTCATCAATACGCTGACCTGTATTAACCAGAGAATCACTGACAGGTCAGCTGGTCCTTTTGTGGCAAGGCTGAAATGCAGAGGGAATGTTTTTGGGGGGTTTCGGTATGAAGTTCATTTTCATGGCAAAGAGGGACATTGCAATTAATCTGATGACTCTTCGTAACATTCTGAAGTATATGCAAATTGGCAACTTAAAAACTGTGGCAGCAGACTTTGTGAAAATTGTGGCAATCTTAAAACGTTTGTCCACGGCTGTACACACATTTGTGCTGAAGGAGTTGACATTTAGTTTGTGTACAATTTCTTTGATAATGGGACATACAATGCACCTCCTCATGCTAGCTGTGTTCCATTATTTAACACTAGAGTATTCGATCTCTGTTAAAATAGCACTCACTGGGTGCAGGGGTTTAGTGCTCTTCTGGAGGGCATTTAAAGCACTCACCGTAACACAATACAGGGACAAGCATTGTACACACAGCTTGAGCAGAGCCGTGGTACTGTGAGTGCATTTACACTATGTGCAGAGATCACCGATAGGTGCTAACACCGCTTTGGCTGTGACTGGATTTGGATTGCACAAAGTGCAGCTCTCTGATAAGGGAATGGAAAACATGCGAGGCAGGACCAAAGCCAGAACTAAGCAGGGAATCTGAGCTGTGACACATCAACTATTTGTAGTTTCCCCGATACGAATGAGTAAACCACAGCACCACTAATACCAGTGGCAGGTAGCTGCCAGTATGGAAGTAGGGATAAAATTGTAGGTGTCAGGGCAATGTTTGTCAATCCATGGGCTAGCCAGGTCCTTTTTAAGATAAATGGTGTATAACACAACCAGTACGAGCATATCAAAGGTTGACATGTTGGTGATGAATGCACATCTGTAACCATTACCTTAATTTTTGCAGTGTACTCCCCCCTGCCACCGAACAGACCAAGACCTCCAAGCAAAATGTCAGTGTCAGCACAGAAGCGGATAGCTTCCACAGAATGTGCAGAGTAACCCCATCCTCCACCATGACCTGAAAGAGAAGAATTACATCTCCACCTCATCCTAGGAAAAAATGTCCACACAACACATCTAGTCGGCATTTACCAAATCTTACTTTCAAATCTGTTAACTACACTGTAATCTTCTTTGGAATAAATTTTCATAACTGACTGAGTCTCCTCTTCAGTGCTTGATATGCCCATTTTCAGGTCTTGCATTGCAGCCAATGTGTCAAGACAGCCTAAAATAAAAGATAATACCCAACATCACAGCAGGCATTTACATGTAGGAAGAACAAGTGAAGGGTCTAGGTGAAAAAATTGCAACTCATTTACATCATCCACAAAAATGTCCTCCATAAAAAAACAGCATAATGTACATTTACATTGCAATCTAAAGATTATATATTCTACAAACTGCACACCCCTCTAACAGATTAACCTGGCATAACCTAACAAAGATGTTATACTGACATCTACAGTCCAGCGCACATCATAATTAAAAATAAGTAATCCTGTAAAGGAAATCAATTGCTTTAAACATAGCATTTTAAAATGTATATATATTATAAAAAGGTGGGTGCGTGATTTATTTACCAGTCTTGGTCATTAGTAACGTTACAAAGACTCATAAGTCTTTTTGATGTTGTGGTAGGCAGTAAAAGAGGGAAAATTATTAAAAAGCAAATGTTTGTTAAAGTTGTGACAACAGATCATCACACTCCTACACAAAATACATATGTAATACTTTTTCTATAATCCCAAGAATTAAGTTAACTATGCATTCTTCTAACAAAATGTAAGTTTTATAGACACAGGTACAGGAATACACTTACCCAAAATATGCAAAGCTGCATGTGAGCGAGTGGTGACCGCTTTCTGCCCTGTGGGAAGAGCTAGCTCTGGGCTGAGAATGCTGCATCGAAGTTGCATGTCGGGGGCAGATGGAAGCCTTGAATCTGCAATGACTGCATTGTAACACCACAGCTCTCTTGTGCTGCTCTGGAATCTAGTAGAAGAGTACAGGGGATATAGGGGATTAAAAGGAACAAACATCGATCAGTAATTTGATCATAGTTGTAAATAAACTGCATAAAAAAATAGGAAGAAGCAATAAGAACTTTATCAGTACATGCACTGTGAACAACAAAAAGAAAATGTCGTAAAATGTTACAAGGAAGAGTTAAATTTTAAGATATTTGCACCTATATACTAAAAAATGAAACCCACAAAAGACACAGAAAACCACCAACACTTATTCATAAATGGATGCCTCAAAACCCACCTCTTCAGATTAGCAAATCAAATTACTGATGCCGACCCATCCCTCTTCCTCACCTATCCCCAAAACCAGGATACACTTCCATGTCCTCACTGGGGGGGGGGGGGGGGTCGAATTATTAAAATCGGTACTACCAATAAATCAGGGCCGATCTTTAGCATTTTCCCCATTATCGGTATTAGCAGTGTAGTAGGCCATATTAAAAGATACCCAGGGCTTGTTTTTTGCCAGTACTCAACACCAGCACCTACTGGCAGGGGAGACACTCCGCTGAGTTGCAACGGACATCTGCAGCCCATCAGTGAAGTTCCGTGGCTCGGCCCCTATCTGGCACTGATCGCAGGCTTCTCTTGCAGGGTGCTCAAAGGGGCACGAAATTCTCTATGGGGGTGATACAGGGGTTGTTTGGACCCCTGGATCTCTGCAACCTTAGCAGGTAAAGCGACATATGAGGTATCACTGGAAAGGCCAGAACATGACCTTTCCAATGATACAGTTAAAGCTAAAAGTATTTATAAAGTGCCAAGAAATTCCTTGGTACAATGGGAGACCGTAACAAATATACATACACGTTACACATGCACTGGGGAAAAAAAAAAAAGTGCACCATTCGGTGGCAAGTTCGCCCCTTACTGAATAACCCCTTCGATTTAGTGAGCCTGATGACTAATACAAATTATCTTGTCTTCCTACAACCAAACTCCTGTAGATTGTAAGGTCATTTGAGCCAAGACCCTCGATGGAAACAGAGGAATATGAGGATAATAGGTGCTCCTTCCCAAGTACATCAGATTTCTATCCTTAACATCCTTTATTGCAGTAACCTTCTAGGATTCAGGACCCTTAGGCCAGTGTCCGACTAGCGCATCCTGTGTCCGTACGGATGTGGCTTCCAACGCAGAGTTGTGACGTTTCGACGGGGCGGACCACACGTAGTGCGCATACAAATTGCGCACGTGTGTGCTACAGCAGACATACGGAGAGCCTCCACGTCAAAACGCTACGACGCGCGTTCGACGGGGCTGCACAGCATGTTCCTTCATAGGAGGATCGAGCCTTGTAACGCTGAGCACACTGAGTTCAGTGAGGTGGCCACACTGTGTCAGAGTGGAAGGAACATCCACTCTCACAGACGCTCCTTCCATTCTAAAAAACACTCATGTGACACTGGCCTTAGACTTGGGTTTTCCTTGTTCTAATCTTTTTTTAGTGAGAGGAAGGGGGGTTTGTGAGGGTCCTGTGGACGAGCAACAGCACTAGTGGCCTGCTCTACGGTGGGGCCCGCTCAGGTCTCACAGGGTTTTAGCTTGCTTGTGCCATTACAGGGACGAATGCTCCATATGCAAATCAGCCTGCTCTCACCCAGAAAGGGTGGCCAATACCGATTGCCAAGTCATCCCTGCACGAGAGGTGCAGCAACCTCCGACGATCGTTTCAGCCTTGCTAGGCATCATCAGGAGGGTATAGCTGACACCCCTCTAGGCACATCAAGCAAGGGGGTAGCCGTCTGGATAACCCTGTGAACTTCAAGAGGAAGGGGGGGGGTTGTTCTAATCTTTTTACAATACCAAATTGCTACATCTCAATTTTGCTCTTACATTACTATGTTGTGGGCAACATGTCATTTTCCAATGAGTTACAAAAGAAATGCAATCGAGAACGCTTACCTCCAAATAACATCATGGACTGGATCTAAACAGACACCATACCCCTGGAGATCTTCTTGTTCAGAGTCATTAAATGTTGCACAGCTCCCATCAACTTTATTGATGAGTAGACACTTAAAAGGTGGTGGTTCTGTAATTGAGGCAGGAACCATGCCTGTAACAGAAATACTTTAGATAACCATCAATGGTCACAAAAATGTGGTTTAACACAGCCACACAAAATATTCTAAACACTTCTGATGTGGCATGACAAAGAAACAGAACCATCTGTACGTTCACTTGCCTATTATGTGACGGCTTGCAAATATTTCTGATGTTGCCAAAACATGGGAGTTTATAAGAGCCTCGTCTATTCGTAAGAAGGTTTGGTCTCCACTTGCCCCAACCCAAGTTGCTTTGCGGCCATATTTGGACCCAATGTTGGGCATAGCAGCTGGCTTAGCATTCCAATAGGGCACATCCAAGATGGGTCTTCCAAGCTGCCCTTTCTGAAAGGAAAGCAATAAAATGTTGATAAAAGGAAAACAATTTGAAAAGGAATGTGTGGCATAGGCTTGGCCAACAGAGACATAGAAACATAGAAAAATGTCGGCAGATAAGAACCTTTCGGCCCATCTAGTCTGCCCAATTACATGGATACTTTACCTGGATTTATCTTTTGTTTAGGATAGCCTTATGCCTATCCCATGCCTGCTTAAATTCAATTACTGTTTTGGCCTCTACCACTTCTACTGGAAGACTGTTCCATGTATCCACCACCCTCTCAGTAAAATAATGCTTCCTGATGTTACTTTTAAACCTTTGCCCCTCTAATCTAAGACTATGTCCTCTTGTTTTGCTACTTTGTTTCCGTTTAAATATACTCCCTTCCTCTACCTTGTGGATTCCCTTTACATATTTAAATGTTTCTATCATATCTCCTCTGTCTCGTCTTTTTTCCAAGCTGTACATGTTAAGATCATCAAGCCTTTCCTGGTAACTTTTCTCCTTCAAGCCGTACACCATTTTAGTAGCCCTTCTCTGAACTCTCTTTAAGGTGTCTATATCCTTCTGGAGATACGGTCTCCAGTACTGCACACAGTACTCCAAGTGAGGTCTCACCAGTGCTCTGTACAGTGGCATGAGCACTTCCCTTTTTCTACTGCTAATACCTCTCCCTACACAACCAAGCATTCTGCTAGCATTTCCTGCTGCTCTATTACATTGACTACTTACCCTTAGTTCCTCTGAAATAATAACCCATAAATCCCTGTCCTCAGATGTTGAGGTTAGGACTGTATCAAATATTCTATATTCAGCCCTTGGGTTTTTACGTCCCAGGTGCATTATCTTGCACTTATCCACATTAAAACTCAATTGCCACAGCTCCGACCATTTTTAGTTTACCTAAATCATTTGTCATTTGGCTGATCCCTGTTGCAAATCTTTGTGTCATCAGCAAAAAGACATACTTTTCCATTAATACCTTCTGCAATATCACTAATAAAAATATTAAAGAGAATGGGTCCAAGTACTGACCCCTGAGGTACCCCACTGGTAACAAGACCTTGCGCCGAATAAACTCCATTTACCACAACCCTCTGTTGCCTGTCACTCAGCCACTGCCTAATCCATTCAACAATATTGGAATCCAAGCTCAAAGATTGCAATTTATTGATAAGCCTTCTATGCGGAACAGTATCAAAAGCCTTACTAAAATCTAAATAAGCAATGTCTACTGCACACCTGTGTCTATTATTTTGGTTACCCAATCAAAAAAATCAATAAGATTAGTTTGGCATGATCTCCCTGAGGTAAACCCATGTTGTTTCTGATCCTGTAATCTATGTGTTTTAGATGTTCAACAATCCTTTAACATGGTTTCTATTAATTTCCCCACTACTGACGTAAGACTAACTGGCCTATAGTTCCCCGATTCCTCCCTACTACCCTTCTTGTAAATGGGCACAACATTTGCTAATTTCCAGTCGTCTGGGACGTCTCCCGTTAACAGATTTATTTAACCAATCCTTGCTAACGGTTTTGCTATTACATCACTGAGCTCTTTTAATAATTTAGGGTGGATCCCATCAGGCCCCATTGACTTATTTGTCTTTACTTTAGACAGCTGCTGTAGAACCTCCTCCTCTGTAAACTGATATGTAATTGTCTCGTTAGTGTTTCCTCCTAACGGAGGTCCCTTTCCTTCTGCAAAGACTGAACAAAAATATTCATTGAGGCAGTCAGCGAGACTTTTATCCTCTTCTACATACCTTCCTTCCTTTGTTTTTAATCTAACTAATCCTTGTTTTACTTTTCTCGTTTATGTATCTAAAAAATGTTGTCCCCCTTTTTTACTGACTGAGCGATTTTCTCTTCTGCGTGTGCTTTGGAAGCTCTTCTAAATTGCTTTGCCTCTTTCTGCCTAATCTTATAGGTTTGCCTATCTTCTTCACTCTGAGATTTTTTATAATTATTGAATACTGTCTTTTTGTTCTTCACTATTTTGGCCACTTCTGCAGAGTACCACAGTGGTTTCTTCCCTTTTTTGTTTTTGCCAACAAGCCGAATGCAATTGCCTGTGGCCTTCAATAATGCTTCCTTTAAATAATCCCATTTCTCCTGGACTCCCTTTAAACTCCTCCAGTCCGATAATGACTCCTTCACACAAAATCTCATTTTAGAAAAATCTGTTTTTTTAAAGTCTAAAACTTTTGTTTTTGTGTGGTGCGGCTCCATCCCTGTTCTTATATTAAACCATACTGACTGGTGATCACTAGATCCCAAATTTTCACCTACAACAACGTCCGATACCAAACCTCCATTTGTGAGTATTAAATCCAATATGGCCTCTTTACGGGTCGGCTCCTCAACTACTTGTGTGAGAGATAATCCCAGTAGGGAGTTTAGAATATTTGTACTCCTGGTGCATCCAGCTGTTTTGGTTTTCCAGTTCACATCAGAAAGATTAAAGTCCCCCATGATAATAACTTCCCCCTTCATTGCCATTTTGGCCATTTCCTCAAAACAGCAGATTATCTAGCTCTTCTACTTGTCCAGGGGGTCTATAGATCACACCTACACAAGCTACTGTATGATTGCCAAATGTTAGCGTCACCCAAACTGACTATGTTCACCTCGCTCACTTTTATTTGGTTCGTTTTTATGTTGGTTTTCACATACAGGGCCACTCCTCCTCCTTTCCTACCTTCTCTGTCTTTTCTATATAAAGAGTACCCCGGTATTGTTATGTCCCATTTATTTTTCTCACTGAACCATGTCTCAGTAACCGCCACTAAATCTACTTTTTCAGCTGCCATCATTGCCTCCAGTTCACTGATTTTATTGACTAAACTGCGAGCATTTATAGACACGACTCTGAGCTTGTCATTTTTTTTCCCCGCATGTTGCTTGCACCCTCCGATTTAGTTTTGTGGGACAATCAGGCAGATTGTTTTTTACCCTTTTGTCCCCCCCTCCTAGTTTAAATATTTCTTTGTGAAACCTTTGAACTTCTCACTGAGAACATATGTTCCCCTATGAGTAAGATGCAAACCATCTTTTTTATACAGTTCCTTTCTGCTCCAATTAGAGCTATCATGGGACACAAAGCCAAATCCTTGCTCCCAACACCATTCCCGAAGCCACAAATTAAATTCCCTAGTGCGCATCTGCCTATCCTGAATGTTTTGCACAGGCAAAACTTCAGAGAATGACACAGTGGACGCAATCTGCTGTATTTCACCTCCAAGAATACAAAGATCTTCCTTAATCTCAGAAACCTCATTGCTAGCCAAGTCATTTGTCCCTAGATGGACTAGAACATCCACTTCCCCTTGCGGCTTTGCTTGTTTGACAATATTGAGAATATCTTGTCTCTATGAGCAGTAGCCCCAGGAAGACATCTCACCAAACCACTACTCTCCAGCTCAACACCTCTTATGATAGAAGGCAATTGTTGCTGGGTGATTCTATCATGTCCCACCTTTTCCTTTTTGTTCTTGGTTGCAGTCCTGCATACCTTAGGCATAGGGGATGGTGGTTCCTCAACTAAGGTGTCTGAGCCTACTTCCGTCTCACCACTACACTCTGAAAGTGCCTCAAAAGAATTAAGAAGAGCCACAGACTGTGGGACATGCCTTCTATCCACAACTCTAAGTCTACCAGATCCTACAGTAGTCCATCTGCCGCTCCTAGGAGGCCTCTGTGGCAGTGGCTTTGTAACAGTCATAGCCTGAGTTTGTATAACAGATAATTTTCAAATCTCAGACTTCAAACAGGCAATTTCCTGCTGCAATAAAGAGAGCTGCCTACATATCAGGCACACTCCAAACCTCCAAAAATTGGATCTAAAAACAAATGCATGACAGCTCTTACACTGGACCAAGCCTGCCATTATAAAAGAATGGATTTAAACCAACAAATCTTACCTTTTTGTAGGTTTTCTACCTCCTGTCTAACCTCAGACTACCTCCAGAGTATCTCCAGAAGATCTCTAAGTGCTCACTTAGAAGGCTTCCCAAGCTCAATTAGACCAAGCTAATATTCCCCAAGCTTTAGTCACCTAAGAACACCTCCCCCAGCAAGGCGTGGACAAGTTTAACCACCTTAGCAAATAGCACCCAATTGATTCCAATTCTATGCTAATCAGTAAGAGGAATGAGTCACCAGCCTAACCTAATTTACACACCAGACCTAACTTAAAACCTTAAAATGAATAGAAAAGATCTGTTTGAAACAAAAATCAAAATCACTCACCAGAAGATCTCTAAGTGCTCACTTTGAAGGCTTCACTTAGAAGGCTTCCCAAGCTCAATTAGGCTAACTATGCTACTTTGAAGACCCCCTGATAAGCAATGGGTAGCAGAGATTATAGGTGCGGTGTCCCTGTAAAATTGTATCCTCCTACACAGCACGCACCTGAAAGCAACAATTGAGGGATAGTGACGGGGCAGCACTTGTTGACCATGCACTGCACGCACCACAAGGGAAAAAAAAAAAAGTCTATGACCGTGCACGTATCTTTCTACAAAGCACGAGTAAGGACTCCTATCCGTATTCCTAAAAGGATTTGTAAATATCTGCTGCGCCTCTGCTCAAGAATATTTTGGGAAACAATTAAAAAGTTGGTGGAAAAACAAAGCCAAATGGCGTTCCACGTCTTTCTTTCAGTCCATTATAAAATTCCCAAGTTTTACACCCATTTGCTACAATGCACTTCTCCCCCTCACAACCTTTCAACTTCAACTATTGAAGTTTTCACTAGCTTCACACTCCCCCCCCCCCCGCTCCCTTTCTATCTCCTGTCCTTTTTACCCTTTGGATTGTAAAAGCACATGTCAACTGGCAGAGCACTTTTAGAAACCTCTGTAAAGCCATCGTTTCCCAAACCTCTCCTCAGGACCCTCAACCAGGCCAGATTTTGCAGATCACCTTGGGGAAATGCAGACTGAAACCTGCAATCACTGAGCAGCAAATCATATCACATGTGCTGTGCTTCAGATATCTGGAAAACCTGGAGGGTCCCGAGGACAGGTTTGGAAAACACTGCTGTAAAGGCAAGGTTTTACCCCAGAGGCAGGGCCCTTTGTCCCTTCTGTACCAATATAATGACGAAGTACAGCATAGACATAAGTAGCTGCATCATGTGCTGGCATTCTATAAATACGAGACTGCAATGATTATGAAAGCGTTCGACAAAATCTCAGATGACAGTGCATCCTGTACATGTTGCCTTGAGGAACATATAACTCCTTTATATGCAGGGTGCTGTAACACTAGGCTCTCACATGAATGATGGAAAATAGTAAATTTTGTAAGTCTTTCCAAAAGCAAAAAAGCTAGAGATTTTAAGATTACAAATGTTGCTCTACTTTGTCTGATGCAATCTATACGTGAATGCAGACTGTCCCAATGGTTTAATAATGTGTCGCACTGTAAGCCGAGTCAGGAATGGACAATTCTAGAAATTATTTTCCCCCCAAAAAAAAAAAAAAATGGGACATTACATGCAAGTAAAATAGCACTACTCCAAAAATAGAGGCTGGCTACACAATTTCAACTTTTGAAATCGTGATTTTTGTTTAATACATTAAAAAGACCCCAAAACAAAAAAACCCCACCGTAACAGATTTTATGTAGCATGCTGAAAATTGTGCATACACACTCAAGGAAAAATCATGAAGTATAAGGAGGATAGCGGAACCACACACACACCAGGGAAGCAATCACAGCAGGTATTCGTCCTCAGATATTCAAAGCCAAAGTAAAGAAATTCCGGTCACACTGCAGGATTCAATGTAGTTGCTTTAATCAGAGCAAAGGAGATGCAATGTTTTGGCTCCAAACAAGAGCCTTTATCACAGGGGATATCAAGGGCTTTACGAAAACTTACGTGTCGAGCTGAAACATATCTCCTCTGCTCTGATTTCCTTACTTTGGCTAGACATTCAGGGACAGCAGGAGAGATTTTAAAGTTTAAAATGAAAATATACTTACAAAAACAAGGATTTCAATATAAGCACAAGCTATGTGACCCTGTACATTAACACCTAAAAAGTGGATGCATTAGTTTCTGTTTCACTTACTGAAAAACTTCCAAATGTAAACACTTGTCCGTCACCCAGCAGAACTGCGGTATGATTGCTGCCGGCAGTCACTTGGGTACTGGGTCCTGGCAGTGCCTGGACGAGAGTGGGGCAGCCCCTGCAATGACAGGTTAGGAGTGTGATATAAATAACTTACACAGTTACAGCAATAAAAAAAGCTTAGATAAGAAAAAAAAAGTTTCCCTATATAATTTTGCAAGATATCACAAATAATAAACCAAAAAGACAAATAACAGAATTGCTTTTGGAGCATTAAAGGAATATTAAATATCAAGATTAAGGGTTAGACCAATATCACTTTTTAGGCACAGATACAGATTTTTGGCAGACTTTCAGGTCGATAACCGATATCAGGTGGCGATACTTTGCAAATTAAAATTTTTGAAAAAAGAAAAACACAATTTCTAAACAAATCTTGTGTCAAAATTGTAAACGTTACAACAACCGAGAAAAATAAAGTGCTTGCAAAATAACTTAACTAGCTTTCCAGAAAACAGAAAAAAGGCAAGAAAAACAAACAAACCTATAAATATCACACACTAAACGTCACTACTAGAAAGCTAAACAATATTTCGGGTTAAAGAATCGCAGCTGTGTATGAGCGTATCACAGAGCTCCACAGCAGAAAAAGGCACTCATACACAGCGCACATGACTGAGTTTTATTGCTGTGGAGCTCGGAGATAGGCTCCTACACACCGCAAATTATGTTTCGGACATCATGCTCATAAACGAGGATGTCAGTGGGCGAGTATAGCTCCTGCAGGCAGGGTCGACAAAATATGTCATCCGCCTGCGAGAGAGCAATTGGCATCGGATGGGTGCCGAGCCACGGAACTTCACCGATGGGCTGCAGACGTCCTCCACAACTTAGAGGAGTGTCTGCGGTGCCAGTACTGATTACCGGCAGAAAAACCCTGTGTTATCGGTATATCGAGCATGTAGCATGCAGATACCGATAACCGGGAAGAGGCAGGATATCTGCTGTGATTATCAGTAGTACCTATAAATCAGTCTACCCCTTATCAAGAGGATTAAACTCGCTATCACTTTTTGTATCGCTTCATTTTCTTGGAGGGAAAAAAAAAAAAAAGTGTTGGTGCAGCAGCAGCACAAGTTACAAAAGATAGTCCAGGAGGAAGACGGGAGAATAAGAAAAAAAAAAAATTTGGAATTCATACTTACCGGCAACTAACATCACCATGACCCAACTGCCCATGCTGTCCATAGCCGAATGTATACACATCTCCGTTTTCCATCAAAACCACTAAAAACAAAGCAAGTTTTAGGTTTCAGATAATTTGAATTCCTGAGCAATCATGACAAATTCGTGATGTTGAAGATTTCATTGTAAGATGAACATAAGCAGATAAGAAGGTTTTCCCATCAACCACAAAGCAGGCTTTAAAAAGGGACACTGGGTGTTGTGACCAATTAATGTAAATTGAGTTGTTACTGTGCCTAGTGTCCTCAACCTCTAAAAGTGCAGTGGCTTAGCTTCTCCTCCTAAAAGATTAGATCGAGGGCTGACTCGAAATTGAGGGATCTCGACAAGGAATTTAAGTCCTACTTCCCTCCCAGCAGGTGGGTAGGTAGGCTGGATCCACCCCAACCATGTGACTTCCTCTAGCTTGCAGGAATGTAACTAATGGTGAGTGAAGTATACCAAGTTTCGATATAAACAAAGTATCTCACAGGAGTGAGTACACCCCCTCACATTTTTGTAAACATTTTATTACATCTTTTCATGTGACAACTGAAGAAATTACTTTGCTACAATGTAAAGTAGTGAGTGCACAACTTGTATAACAAAGTGTCATTTCTTCAGTGTTGTCACATGAAAAGACAATAAAATATTTACAAAAATGTGAGGGGTGTATTTACTTCTGCGAGATACTGTACATGCGCGTCGGTTGCAGAAATGTGAACGTTAACAGCTCATTACAAATTATACTGGAGCAAATGATCCAAAGGTTAGTTGATTGCCAACGACTTGTTTAATTTGCTAGTAAAACATATATTCAAGTCTCTTTGAAATTAAGTCATCTAGAACTGGGTGCTGTACATCAAGGGGAGCAATTTCTCCTACACAATACAAAAAAAGGGAATCTGTAAGCGGTTACTACTCGAACCCTTCGTCAAGAGATAAGGAAAAAGTGTGGGCAATAGTTCTAAATATAATATACATATATATAGATCCCTTTGTATTTGAGCACATAGACGCAGTGAGAAGAAAAGATAAACACTTACCAGAATGGTGGAACCCACAGCTGACTTGGACAGCCCGGAGCTCGCAGTCGAAGCGGACAGACCCGGGAGGGTACGTGGTGATTTTACTTGCGTCTTTCTCACCTTGTTCTCTGCCCTCATCTGTAAAGAAAACATTCTGTATGAATGAAATGCCAGACTTTCAGAAGTAGAGAAAAGCTTTTCTTGATGTAGTAACTACAAATCTGAAGTACGAACGGTAGAGAAAACCAAACCGGTGCAATTACAGTTCAAGCAGAAGGTTTAAAACAGTGATGCCTCAATTTACAATAGAAGGTGAAGGCTGAAAAAGAAACCTTGTAGGGCTAGCTCAAAATTATTTCTATACAAGTTTAAATACATTCCACAAGGATAAGATTACATTGTATACACAAACATTACTGTGCAGGTGGTACACAACATGTGCTGCCTGTACTTGCACAATGAAAAAGTGTTTATTTGTTCAATTATCCAAGGATTAAACAGTCAGGCGCCAAATCCAAATGTATTCAAGCTCTTCCACAGCAATGGTAACATACGGTATGTTAAAAGGAGAGCCCATGTATACAGTTTAAACTCTAGATACTAAACAAGTTCAAGAGGACAACAAGTCCCCCCCACTCGCCCCAAGTAAAGGCTTTATATTACTGTAGTTCATCTCCAGAAAGAACATTCAGCTGAGAGCAGTAACATATCATTACTTTCCAAAATAACCACCAAGAGGACAGCACTCTTCCTGTACTAAGCACAATGGATTGGTGCTTCACAGACAACAAAAAGAATTAAAAATCGGGTAAAAGCTTTAAATTCTGTCAGATTTGAGATTGTGCGATTAGTGTAATGGAGTGCTCTCCCCTAGGTTTGTTATTGTTTTCTAAAAGCCGTGCTTTTGCAGAAATCCACCTAAAATTTGAAGTTTCATTTTCTTTTGTCTTGTGGTTTGAGCTCAATAGACCGTCTCAAGGCCAGAAGAACATATGGACTCAAGACCAAATATACACACACACTCTAACACTTAATAGGAAACAAGAACTGGCAGAAAAAGCATGAAGGGAACGCCGAGTATGAACTGGCCAATAGATCATTTGTGTCAAATTTGGTTTTTATAGCTCTAATTGGTCCTCACCTGTACTCGGAGCATGTCCAACAGGACCAAATAGAAGGGGACAGTGGTTTTATATATATCTCAAGGTTTTAAAAGTTTAATCGAAAAGTTATTTTTACCTTTAATATTTGCTACTCAACGGTCTGTTACATGAGTATCATTAGCCATAAGGACTCTCACAAGTCCAAGGAATCGCAGAAGCAGGAAAAACAATGTGGATGTAATTCAGGGGAAGCATTTTACTTACCTTTGAGTGGATAATATATTTTATTAAGAATGATATAGCATAATATGGGCAGCAACAAACTGCATATTTTTCTGATCTGACCTTTCTGTCCATATATACACATTCTGTATACATCCTTAAGGAAGAGGAGTGTTTGCATCAGCAGGTGAGGTTTTAGTACAAGGTGTGTGCGCTTTGTGGTTATAGTCCTCTGGTTTGACAGAGGGTGCTATACCTAATTTGTGGAACTATGTATTTACTGTTCATTTGGACAGGAACTAAAAAGGAGTAATAATATGATAGTAAGGCTATTACAATTGTGTAATTAAGAGAAGTGGAAACCTGTTGGCACCATCCGATAATGATTTACATAGAAGCTGAAATCTAGGGATTTCATTTATTACAACTTGTAAATGTGACAACACCAAACAAAAGGATTAGCATTTTGGAGGATTAAGGCGCTCTAAAAATTCCAAAACTATAAAAATGTCCTTGTTTGGAAAATCTGCACACACTGTATACGAGGGCTTGACAAATTCATAATCGATCAATGGAGCCGTTAACGAAACCCAAGAACCGCCTAACACCTTCATAGAAACAAGTTAATGTTTGGATTATTACAATTCTATGTTAAATTCTGAAGTAGAACATCAAAGAGCCGCTATATCTGGATAAATCAAGCCCTGCAGCAAGTATGGTTACATTGTGTACACATCAATTGAAGCCCTGTGGTTAGCGCTTTACGCTCCTGCCTTCCAGGCTGCTAAAACAATCCTGTACCACGACAATGAAATGCTGTGAGGCTGAATAGAGCTTTCAGCGCAAATTAGTTTTAGAAAAGGATGCTTGCCTAGGTAAATTAGAAGGACTGTTAGTTGAAAAATTTCCATTTGGCTGAGACTTCAGGTACCACAGTACGTCAATGTTCCTTGCACCAAGAAGACCAGGCCAAAAGACAGCTCGGCCTTCATCACGTTGTGTAGGTTTTGCAAAAAAAAAAATTTGCTGCAGTATTAAAGGAACACTGTAAACTCCCCTCCTTGTTTACACCTTAAATATTTAGGCAGATACTATCAACGTTTGTGCTGTAAGGCTGTGGTCACAAGCGCACCGAGTGTGTCCATCGAAGCTTGCCGACTGCTAGACGGGGGGCACACTGTTGCGTGCGCACTAGTTGCGTGTGCTACACCGGACGTGCTGGAACACTCCGTCAAAAAGCTACGATGGACGTAGGACGGGGCTACAAAGCACGATCCTCCATAGCGTTGTAGCGGTGCGTGCACCAACTGCGCTCAGCAAGGTGGCCAGACGGGTGTCGAAGTCCACTCTCTCGGACATGCCTTCCGCACTGAAGTGTGCTTGTGTAACCGCAGCCTAAATACTCACCTTTTCTCCCTCAGCAATAGGTTGCTCCTCTTCAGTTCGGGGGATTACAAAATGAGAGAACCTTAAGCTTTTTATGCAATTTGTGCAATGTACACTACTCACTTTGCGTGAGTCACAGGAACCTACGTACTTTCAGTTACACAGGGCCTGCACAGAACACAGGTTTGGTGCAATCACGTGCAACACCAGTTCTCATCTGCCGTCTCCCAGAATGCAATTCAAGCATTTGGAAACCGAATGAAGTCATCACGCTGTGACAGAGTTGGTCCCTGGCAAGTGGGATATTCAAAATCCAATCTGCAAAGCGTGCAAAGGGTGGAGGAATGTACTTCACACATTGACAGTGCAACTGACAAACTGGGCTGAAGAAGGGTGGGGGTGCGCTGTAACCAACGCTCCCTCCATCTTTGTGCCCTCACCCTCCTTGGCACCCTTGCCCACACTATATACAGACTCTGTACCTGTTGGAGAAGTGTGAATGCTGGCCTTCTCCCAAGGGACTGCAGACCAACGTGGCAAAGCCAACTCTGACACTGGGCATACAAGGGTTAATGCCATTCTATGCACTGCCATGTTACAATGGATTGTATTTTAGGAGTTTAGTTTGTGTAAGTAATCTAATGTAGACTTGATGTTCTTGCTGTGTAATTGTCCTTAAGAGTAAACATCAAATCAATCAGTCTAATGATCAAGAATTCTGTATCTCCTGAAGGAATTCACCACCCCACCCCCTCATGTAGACAATACATTGGTTATGTCCTTTTACCTCCCCACGCTTCCAATATAACTGGTCCCCATTTCAAATTAAAGATATTCTTCCTACTTGCATTAAGTCTTGTCGTTTGGGGAGAGATACATAGAATGAAACAGCACTTCATCAAGTTCTGACTTAGGCTTATGAGGGAAGGAAAGCTGCTACGATTCGGCTTGACTGGAGAGAAGGGACAGGCGCTGTAACAGGTTTGGTTCTGGTCCACAAGCCAGAGATTAATAAACCCCAGTTGCTGTCACAGTGGCTCGACGCAGCAGGACCACTTTAATAAACTAAAAAGTTCTGGGTACGTAGAGTATCCCTTTAAGTCCACCTTCTTAGTCAAATGTCACTTTTGGAATTGCAACATTTCTACTTTTCTGACCGTTGATTTTTTTTTTTTTTTTTTTTGAGAAAGGATTTTACCAGGAAGGATACATTGAGATTTCTCTCGTTTTCAAGTATGTCCTGGGTGGCGAGTATGTACCGTTAGGTGTCTTGCCCAAGGACACTTACTGGAGAGGTGATCGTCGGGATCGAACCCATGACTCCACAGGCTCTCTCCATGCAGAGCAGTGATGTTACCTCTACTCCACCCAGCCGGTTTGAGGTGAGAATAACGTACATTATAGTGCGATTATCAAAATGCCAACAGCACACAAGATTTAATATACCCAAATATTGCCTCCTTTGTAATGCTATATTGAAAATGTAGTAATTTTTTGTAACAAAAACACTGTATGTCGAAGCAATTCTTCAGTTAGCCAATGTGTGTACATTTTGTATTGTGTTATTCTTGCTTGATCATTGCTACTTGCCATTAAAACCAGTTAGCACTTTTAAAATGTGAGAAACTCCAGACTAAAATATGCCTCAAATGTCTAAGCCACAAATCAATTTAAGTCACATTTTAAAGACTTATGGCACCGGAAGTTACACCATCACTTGTCTAATGGGAGGGGAAACACCCCACACGATTACCTGTCATTACAGCAGTTTGCCAAAGTAATTATGGTTTCCTGTAAACACAAATATTTAAAATCTGAAAGCAAAAGGAGACTGATTACAAACACACAGCAGTATGTACCAATGTAATCAGCTTAATTGATGTATTTCTAAAAAAGGCCTGCATGTAAACAAACCCATTTCCAACTAGCACCAAAGCAAGAAAAATCTTGTTTCAAAAGGGGTAAAAAAAATGTAAGGAGGTGCTGGAGGAAATGTTTAGATACGGTAGCTGGGGGTTTATTGTTCTCTAGGCTACCTGAGATGAGAGCTGATAGCAGAATGAGATATGACAGAGCTTAAAAGGCTTCTAATCTACCCCTTGATTACACCCCACACAATACAAGGATTTGAGTCAGTGATTGACCCATTCACTCCATTCTATGCTCAATGGCACACAGTGAGGAGCAAGCGATGTACAGATACGGACGGAGGGAGGAGGGGGGTGTAACACATATATATATATATATATCACTGAATGGACAAGTCCAGTGACACACAAACACACACACCGTAGAGTAAAATATTTTTAGCTAAACATAAAAATGGAAAAGCACATATAAAATATCTGCAACAAACAGAATAGTTTCATTTTTGGTGGAAGTGGCCCTTTTACTTCCTATTAAAAGGTAGATTTAGTGTTCTAATTTGAAACCAATTAGTTGCTGTGGGATCTTTTACTGCTGTATATTTTACCTGGACATTAACCGTGAAAAGGAAGTAAAGAAGTGTACGGAAAACAGCACAAAAAAGAAAAAGTGAAATAGACATTTTGAAGAAAGGAAGAATATTTTCTTTGTGCAGAATAAAAAGTGTAGTAGGCCAAGTGCATGACACCGCCCCAGAAACGGATTTTAAAGGAGAGCTAAATACCTTTTTTCTTGTTCCGCTTAATCTTTAGCTGTTCTGGAAGTGATCTTAGTCTGGCTAGAACCTGCTCTCGGTGATTCATAATTTTAGGACCAGCAAATACAAAGGGGCCTGGGGAGAGATATTTTGCACATGCATGGGAAAGCTCACAAAATAAAAAAAAATAAAAGTAAAATAAAATCACACACAGGATTAAAAAATTAAAAACAGAACAAAAATGTAAAGATGCATGATAATGCAATTTTTTTAACAATGACAAATTAAACTTTTGGTAAACCGCTACAAGAATTTGGTAACGTAAACTGAATGTATTTAGTTTAAACAGGTTTCAGCTGCCATGTATACATCATTGTGGGGAGGCTGATCTCTACCCACATTTTCACACTGTGCATTACAAGTATGGGATACCCCATGTAGAAACGTACTAAACTAAATGCGTATTATCCACCTGATAAATGTGTGAGGAAAATATAACTTATGTACCGGTGTAATTAAAGAAGATACAAGGTAGCAAGATTACTGTACTACAGGATAGGCATATATATGCCTGTATGTATATAAAACACACAGTCTTCGCTGCATTTGCTAGCTTAAAAATAGAGTAAAGTACAGTTTTCTCTGTAGACTACCCTTGCAGCCATTTTTTGTTACAGGAAGAGGGACCGGACATTCTAGCACAAGTGACACTTTATTTGGATACAATGTTTCAGCTGCAAAGCCTGTTGTAAGACTTAAAAAAATCTGTTGTGCAACCGAAAGGTTGCTTCCAAATAAGGCGTCACAAGGCCGGGCTCAGACGAATTGCACACGCTACAACGGACGTGCTGAAAGCCTCCCCGCCGAAACGCACATTCAACGGGGCTGCAAAGTGCGACCCTCCATAGGAGGCTTGAGCCTTGCAGCGCTGAGCACACTAACTGTGGTGGCCAGATGGGCGTCAGAGTGGAAGGAATGTCCACTCTCCCGGACGTTCCTTCTGCTCTGAAAAATGCTTTTCTGACCCCGGCCTAAGGAATGTATCGTGCCTGTCAAGTCTGCTAAGGAGTTGGTTACTCCGGAAGATCAAGGAGCACTCAACTGCGTGGTACGGTTTTGCTTCATGTAGTATTGAGTGCATTATGTCCTTACTTTTGCTTCCTTGACCGTACAATAGAATAAAAACGTTCCTCCTTTAATCCTTGCCCATCTCCCACGATTTCCATTACTCCTTTTACTCTGCAACTCCCCACCTGTCACTCTCCAGATTGTAAACTCTCAAGCAGGGCCCTCTTTACCGATTATTCTCTCTGCAGGTCAAACTTTTTTGTTTTGTCCTACCCATTGTACAGCACAGTAATACATTTGTGCTATATAAATTGAAATTTGGCTGCACCAAAATCATATATAGTTTACCCTCTTCTAATTAGCACTTCTGTACTACATGAGCTCAATGGAATCCAGTTTCCATCATCACCTAAGGTCCTAAGTGAGGTGATCCATGTGACAGGAATGTTGGGAATATGGAGTCCCATCAAGCCCTTTGAAATGGAGTACACTGTGATAGGTGTAATGAGGAAAGGGTGCACAGATATACAGTGGTTCAATATTGGCCGCAGAACTTGCTATGCTAAAAGAGGTGCACCATTAGAGTACAGGGGTTGACAAAAACCTCTGCACGCCTACTTCACTCCCCCTATCTGTTGAAACCTAAATCATCCAAATGAGTGTTTGACATCTGATATAGAGTAGATGTGTGAAAAATGTCAGGCGCCTGCACATTTGCTACTAGCCACTAAGAGAGAGAACAAATATGAATGGAAAATTGTTAGTGATGTATGGGTTACTAAAAAAAAACAAAAAAAAAACAAAAAAAAAAAAAAAACAAACATGCAACAAAACAGACAATTTGCAAACTAAGGGCTCTATTCCATAGTTGGTGCCAACTTAACCATAGCCATCATATTCTATGGAGTTGATAAGTTTACAACAGCTCTGGATAAATTATGGCAATATTCCAATGTTATGGACCAGGCTGAGAGAACTGCATAGACAACAATCCGTGTCTGTGTCATTCTTTCAGTGCGCACGTATCCTGCTCAACTTCTGAATAATTTGGAGAGAAGCAGACATTCGAGAGGACGTTTAGTCATCCAAAACACCAAAGGTGGTGCCAAGAGTGTGGAAAAAAAATTAAAAAAAAATTGAAGATATAAAAAAAGGGGTTTATCTTTCAAAATGGCAAATTATTGTGTATTCAGGGTACAAATAATGAAAATGCATGATAAATCAGTAGTTTATGTAGTATATGCAGTGACCCACAATTACGCTGCAAAAGAAAGAAGAAAAAAAAACGTAAAGGAGTGCAAATCATCCGCTTAGGAGCTCCCACAGCTCTAACATATGACCATAGTCCTTGATAAAGACATTCTCGCTGAATCCTTGGGTACCACCTCTCCATCATAACAAGACGGGAGAGATATTTAATGTGTTATTTTGCCATTTGATTTATATTTATGACATTTCCCCCGTGTATAGACCTTGAGAAACACTGGATGCTTCCCCGTATATTCACTGCTAATGCAATACTTTCCTGCATTGCATTATTCAGTGAGATTTGCATCATAGGATTCCATGTATAGGAGTGGCAATCATTTCAAATGTATGTTGTCATAACAAATTTTAACGATTTAAAAATAAAATGTATTTTATGCATTCTCTAATTTTGGTAGTATTGTTGGGCAATAACATAAAGTTCTATCGCATCGTGTGACATTTCATCTCTACCAATGAACCCAACTGCCTCCATCACATCCCAACCACTTCGACTATAGAAAAAAAACCTATGCATTACACCACATCAAATTCACCTACCCACAGGCCTCTTTGTAATCTCGCTTAATCCAATCCATTCATAAAATTCCGAGCAAAAACAAGATTTATGAAGTACTGAGAACTGGTAACAGTGTCTTGGTCAAACCTCATCTACCAAATGTCTCTACTCGCCTGCACCGCATAACATGGGAACCGAAGCAGTAACCATTATGGGAGTTATTCAGAAAGTGGTGTTTCACAAAAAGAATGCAGACAGGCCTTGAGAGGGGAGGGGGGGGGGATCTTCAGGTATGATAAAACCTTGCTGCTCTCCTTTACAGATCAGACACCTTCACAGTCTAAAGCTCACTAATTTTCATGCTCTTTACAGCACATCATCGAACGCTACGGCAATCTGAAGACTAACACGCACTGTCCGGCCGCTCACAAAAACTTCAGAAGTGAAAACTGAACACAATAAAAGTGCAGATATCCTAAAACTAACATTTTCTGCTGATATACAGAACGCTCCTCTGACGTATACTTGTGTATGGCAGAGACCTTTCTACAGCATATTCATGATCATATGTATTAAAGAAAAGAAAAAGTACAAGCGAAACTAAAATGTTGTTAAATTTAGCACCAGAACAGTGCACTTGTATTTTTGGTTTTTGAGAACATCGTAAAAGGTTAAGAGCCATGAAACCTGTAGACTTCACTCCGAGCACAAATTGATTCACTATAACCTTGCAGTGTAGGGAACCGGAGCATAGGCACCGAGAGTTTCTTTTGGTCAAACTTTTGCAATTCAATTATTCTAGAGTTCTATACACACAAGACATAGCCCATATTCTTCATCCCGTATGAGTATCCCTTGTACAGAATTCTGATATTTTAAGCACCTACAAGACACCGCAAGAAAATTCCACTATGAGTATAAGATGTATATGAAACATGAATTTGCTTAAACCTTGTTCCCGTCCAAGAAATCTCATCTGCAAATATTCAAAGATTTGAGAAATGTCTGGTCCCAAGTCATTTCAGATAAGGGGATACTCAACCAGTACATATGAAATTGCAGTAGTTTCTTATTTGCCCCTCAAATTTCAAACGAAAAGCATTTTTAACGTGATATTCTAGGGTTAAAACACGAGGGGACAGATGGCGTGGCTAAATAATAACCATTCCTGACCCCACATACACCCACCTTCTCTTTAAAAGCTAGAGTGTTTTATCTCCTACATTCCAGTGCTGTGCTCTGGATCTGACAATATGTAACTACCACTAAAGTCACATGGCTGAAGGAATGCTGGAGCCTCCAGCCAGTCCAATGTGAGCACTTTGAGAGCCATTGACTACAAGGTCATGAAATCCTTAGATCAGCAAACACTAACAGGGTAATTCAAAGAGATTCGAAAAGTCACCGCACATTCGGTGACTTTTCGTTCTCTTCAATTCGGTTCGTGTTGCCGATCCCATTTCGGTGACCCTGCGGTGTATTCAGCAAGCACCACAGGGTCCCCAAATTGCAGGGAAAGGCTGCCGCAAACCCGACGAAAACGAACCGCAAAACCCACCGAATGCACACCGAAAACCCCCAAAAACATCTGGATTAACCCTGTCGAAAAACCCGAGCAGGAGCCTATCACACGCAGCGAAGCAGCTGACGAGGCAGTGAATAAATTAGCAAAACAGTTTGTATGAATGTTTGAAACTGAAACGCTGTTTGCAAAGAAACTACTGAGCGAAAATGTCTGAAATTTACATATGAGATCCAGGGAATGATAATAAAGAGGGCTGTTACAGAAAAAATAAGTAAAATCTGACTTTTAAAACAAAAAAAAATAAAATCTGCGAAATGCTTAAAATATACGAAAAAAATCTATAAATAGACTCTTTACTGCAGAATTTCATAATGAACGGTTTATTAGATATTGAATTAAAACGGGAATATTTTTAACATTGAAACCTATGGGATTCTCCTGAATAAATTTGCTGCATGAAACCACCGAATGGCAGGACATTAGGGGAACCTTTCACTGCTGGTTTGTGTTCTCTGAATACACGAAGCAGTGCTTTTTCATGGGGATTTCACTGCCCTCGAATAGGCACCGAACAGGCACTGTATGTTCAGGCAATTCGCTAAGATGTGGCGAATTGCCTGCTCTCTGGATAGCCGAATGGCCAGGAAAGGTTTTCAGCTTTCGGTTACCTTTCTCAAGCAATTCGGAGCTCTTTGAATAACCCTGTAAGAGTCTCTGGGGAGAGCAAATCCCCACCTAGTGTGCTGAATCTATCCTCTTGGTTTCACATGGGGGAAGAGGACACTCTCGAGACTGGCCATTCCAGTTTGAACGTATGGTCACGGTGCCTAGACTATTTTTAAGTGCTTCATTATTCGGGCTTTTCATTTTCTAAAATGTTATGTACACACAAGATGTACACAAGTGCCATTTACCATCTAACATCCCAAAAAGATACAAAACTATAGAATAAAAGGCACAGAAGTTGGAAAAAGGAATTTTAGCCACATGGTATTGAGAAATATGCCATACATGTTACCAGTTTTCTGGACAGTCGCCATACCTAAATTTCCATTTGCTTTTTTAATTCCTAAAAAACAAAAAATAATAATATAAAAAAATAACGAACAAAAAACCCAGAAAACACAATGAAAGTGAAGAAAATAGAGAAGATATCACATTTGAAGCAGGAGGGAAAATAGATTTCATGTTACTGTTCATTTCTGCATATTTTTAGATTTGCTAATCCATGGACTGCAGGTTCACTAGCATTTTTTTGTACTTTGTCAAGTTTGACAGCTCCGGTCAAACCACTGCAAACAAGAGATTTGATTTCAGCATTACGGCTGTGTTTGTTTTCATGTATGTTAGTACATATGTGTATTCATTTGTTCTCTTACACCAAGCTTTATGCATTTACACAAAATTGTGTCTTAACACACCATTTCCCAGCATAATAAAGTAGGTTTTACCCACTTGGAGAATTTTAATTGGAATAAACCAACATAATTATCCATTTGTGTCCTTAAATTGCAGTGACCAGACGTACAAAGGAGAAAGCAATGTTTGACGGACCGGTTGAAGGTAGCACAGATCCTACATAGAAAGGTGGAAATCTAGTTATGGTTATCTAATACATATAATGTTTAGGCTTACCTCGCACTTCATCGAGCCTGTGCCTTCTGTTGACTCTTTGTCTCTTCTCCTCCTGTCGCATTTGTAGATGTTCATCCATGTTAACCCCTGGTACAGGAACCGCTGAAATAAAGCCAAAATAAGTACAGATTTATACCACAAATTACCACCTACAAGTAACACATAGTTATGGATCTACAAGTCCATACATTTAGAGCAGTTCCACACTGCAAGATCAACTTACATTTGATACAAGAAGCATTTTAAAGAAAGTATCACAAATGATACAGTGCATCAATGCTTTACTTAAAATTTCTTTAAAAAAAGGTTTCATGTGTTTTCTAGAATTGCAAAATGCTGGATTATGGGCTTAAGGGTCGTCAAACTAAAGATTATGGTGCGCCTCTGTACCGTCATTTTCACCTCCATCTCATTTTGCCCGCCCCATTGTGCCTTTTTCTTATACCAGACACACAGTCCATGATTTGTGGCTTTGATCTTATCTCAATTGTTAGCAGTTGGCGACAAAGTAACTTTTTTCTGGGTCTATATTCAAGGACTAGGCCAGGATAGATAGAGCAGCATCTATGCTCGTCTAGCCCTGGATACAAAAGTCAAATATTTAAATTCTAGAAGTAGGGGAATAAATGTAAAATTTTTAAGTCAATGTCTCATTTACGAGAGACATAGGAGTCTATTCACAAAGCACCAAAATTGCATGCCATTTCAGGGACTCCATTTTGCAGAAAATACAGTGAATTCGCCATTTAGAGTATGGTCACAGAATTCTGCCATGATTGGAGTCACCAGAGCAATTGTCAGACATCATCGATAACCAAATTCTACCGAACTGAAGAAAAACTGAAAAGAAAAAAAAAAAAAAAAAAGTCTTCTATTCCAACAGGAGTTTCAATCAATAAAAAGGTCCTTTAAAAAATGAAAAGGTCTGTTACAAAATAAAAAAAGCATCTTTTAAAAAAAAAAAAAATAATTAGTACTGGTAATAAAAAAAAAATTAAAAAAAAAGGATTTTTGCAAAAACAAATAAAAGGTCTTTACAAGACATTATTTTTTTTACATTGAATTCTATAGCATTCACCATCTGTCAAAATGAAACACTGAAAACTAAGGCATTTGTCTGGAAATTCTGTGTTCTGTGAATAGACGACATGATAGACTTTTGAAAGGACAATTTCGGTGTCGTCTAATTGCAATGTATTTTGCCTTTATTTGGTGAATTGACAGTATAGTGAATAGACAAATTGACCCATCCGGTGCAATTCGGGGCCAATTCAAAGGTTATCAAATAACCCTTAAAAAGATCTGACAGCTACAATCCAAATCCTTCCCCTCGACAGAAAATAATGAAAAAAAAGGAATCACACCTTTACCTAGCAGTAAGTCCAAAGGTATCATCTCTTTCACTGCATCAAGTATTCCCCTTTGTCTAGCCTCTTGTCCATCCAGCTCCCGTGCACAAGCTTTGCAGCAGCCACATGAGCCACAACCAGACTCCCCAGAGCCACAGCCACATATTCTGAAAAGAGAAATATATCAATGAAAAACTCTTTAATAAAGACTTCATGAAAAAGCAAAGCAATTATGGAAAACCTAAAGCGGGAATAAAAAACAAAACATACAATCCCAGGAATTCTTTATGGCAGTGCTTGATGTGACGAGAGACACTTTGACTGGGGGTACCTGGATATGTTGGACCCATCGTTTTATACCCCAACCCACTTCTACATCCAAGCCACCCTGTGCCTATAAGGGTACTGGGTGTCTGTTACGTATGAAAATCATTATTGACAGAAATAACCACCTTAAAATATAGACTATCGATTACTGCGAGTCACTGCAGCCCCTTCCAACCCCCCCCCCCCGAATAGAATAGGCTCTAGATCTAGGTTTCAGAGGGGGCATTGTCAAACATTACCACTCCGTTAAAATATGGTCTGCTTGTACAATCTCTTCTCCTCAGGGGGTGATTACATGGCACCCTATTGTATTACATCTGGAAAGTAAAATGGACTCTGGCTGGGGGCAGTGGGTAACTTAAAGGGGGAGGGGAAGCATAAAGGTTGTATCTTCCATTTCCCTTCTGGCACTGGATCTATTTGGCTCATATTATTCTCATCATCATCATTTATATAGTGCCAACAGTTTCCGTAGCGCTTTACAATAACCAAAAGGGAGATAGAAAAAAAAAAAAAAGTGTAGATGACCCTCCTTCATTAAAGGGCCACTACCTCCAAAAAAATGAAGCATCCTTATTGTGTTTGTTGCTGATAGCTTACATGTGCTTTGTTTTTCGCTTCTATGTCTAGTTAACCCTTTGTCACCGGGCGGGTTGTATGCTCTAAAGTCGACCTGGATGATGCGCGTCATTGGCTGCAGGGGACAGCCTGAGTTCAAGCCACCTCACGGCGTGCGTGCGCCAACTTATGGGCGAGGCAAAGGAGACCCATTGAGGCCAGCGAGGCGTACTAGGTCGCCCCACGGCTTCATGGTCCACATGCCGCAAGGACGGCATATTACGCCCTGCAGCTGGAAAAGGTTAATAAATCATTTTACTCTGTCACTGGGTGCGTCCGTTTTGTGATCTTGTATGTTGTAAACTGCCCCCACAGAATCTTTACCTCAGTTGGTCTTCACTGGGTGGCTTTGGCCATAAAATAGACAATGGGACAGGTAGCAGAATCACATGCTATTGTGAGGGATGTATTCAAAGGACATCACCAGGTGATAGAAGTCTTAAGCTCCCCGTTTCATCACATTCAGCTGCCATCTCTTAGCCCCTCACCTTATCTCAACAACCCTTCCTCCATCTCATTAACTGTTAAGCCACAGAAGTAAAGAAAAACCTTTGTTTTTTCTTTCCATGAAGCAACATTTACCAATCTATAAAATGATACGGAGATAAAAACTGAAATTTTGTATTTTTCTTTTTACATGCAATTGCTTCTAACAAAGAAAAAAAAAAACAGCAGCGTGTGTTTATAATGTGGTTTTATTTGTAATGTACAAGTAATCTAGTCACAGTTTATGTGTGAGGTAGTGTCCCTTTAAAGGCCTGTCTGTTCAACTCCAAAATTTGCGCGCCGACTCATTTCTGGGAAATTCTATAACCACTCATTCATGGAACCCTTCCTTAAAGCTTCGCCTAAGGGCTGGTGACGGCGTAAAGGATCGTTGGTAGGAGAAAGGGTGTCCTGCAAAGAAGCGGCATTAGCAGATGTGACCCAGTTGGGGGATCTGAGATTGTTACATTTGGAGGACTGACCACCCTCTCTGGTCTAGAAGCGGTTTGAAGACAAAAAATAAATCACAAAAACCAACTCCTAGTGCAGTGGTGACATTTCATGCACAGCCTACACCTGATCGGTTTTTATTAAACGGACAGTTTCCCCATTTTGATTGTTCTGTAAGTAACCCTCTGTGCGACCAGGACCCACTTTTAGGCAACATATTAAAGAGTCTATTCACGGAAATGGTGAGACTAACAAGTGAAAGGCATTTACCCTCCAGGGACCCGTTCTGGTCGACCACTACTGACACAGCTTGCTCCATAACCTGTGCATTCTCCACACACTGTGCACACCATGCACTGCTCCAATTTCCACTTGTGCATACGAGGGGGACACATCATAGATTTTTCATCCTTTTCATCAAGATCCTCCTCTAGGTCTTCATCCATCGCAGTTGCCATATTTTCAACTCCAAAACCTAATAGAGAAGCCAGGTATTCACTAGAAATTGACCATTTCAATGATGGCTGCTTTATACTTGGTGTCTGCAGACTGCTCAACAACCTTGTAAACCATGTTGGAAAATTCAATGAACACCTAGTCGGGCATGTTTTCAAACTAAATTACGGATCCTGCAAGATCAGGAAGATGTACAGATGTACAGACCGAGGCATTTGAAAGCTCAGAAATTGAGATTATCCCACGCAGGATGCAGAAGACAAGGCGCTCCTCACATTCCAGGTCAATGCAAGACTGCGACAATTATCACTATAAATTATTTTCACAGTTAGTGCAAAGATTGTATTCTCTTGTGGGATGCGGCGAACATGTTGCAACTGTAGTCTCCACAGTGGTGTATTCTTAAATCAGGAAAAAAATAGTTTTATATCAAATCAATGGTGTTTTGAAACGTCAAAGAAAACCACCTCTTCACATACTGTAGCTGTCAAAACGTCAAGTGGCAATTACAGCTACACGCTCAAACGCAAACATACAAGTCCATAGACTTGTGGTTCATTTATGAAAAGGAAAATCATCATATTATTAATATGTGGGTCTGATAAGTAGTAAAGTCGGCATTGTGCATATCGGACATGCAATAGTTGTGCCCGTTTCATTTGCCTGTATATAGCAACGTCAACCATCTACCAACATTTTCTACCAACAAGCAGAAACTTCTAGAAAATGCTATAATACATTTTATTTCAATTCTCAAAAATAAATTTTTAACATCAATGCATATAGAACGTAAGCAGAGTTGGTACATTAAAAGGCTTACTTACTTTTCCCACCCTGGCTCATGGCACCCGTGTCTCTTCCACACTGTCCTTTGTTGTTCACACCAAATGTCCACACTTCACCTTTCTTTGTCAAAACACAGGTATGTGCTTTGCCCATAGCTACTTGTGTCACAACATGTCCCTTTAAGTCGGATACCAAATCTAAAAAGTATAATAATGTATGTCATTTCACAAACCTTTCAAAAGCGAACAGATGCTGTTAAACATACTTAAATCATAAATTTCAGATCGGGGGGGGGGGGGGGAAACAACAAATCCCATTAAAATCATTAAGGCCAGCTGTACCAAACATCAGTACCGACGACATGGACACAGCAAAAGGTTTGTTCTGTTATAAACTACAGCAGGTTTTCAGCAAACACTACATTGACACTTCAATCTATTCTTTAAATATTCTGTGCAAAAAAATTAACGCCCCACTGATTTGTGTTGAAGGAATTCACCATTCTGGTCTTCTGAGGTCAGATCACATTGAGCTCACAGACAACATGTCTTTCAGAAAGTGTGAAAGCTGACAGGATCTGCAGCAGGGAGCTGAGCTCTAGGGGTTAAAAACAATTGTGCTTAACCCCTAGAGCAGGCCTGTCAAACCCATGGCCCTCAGATGTTGAGGTCTACAAATCCCAGAATTTTTTGACTGTAACAAATGGTCAGGGAGTCACAAGAGTTCAGAAAAATATGAACCTCCTGAGTTTGACAGCCCTGCTCTAGAGCTTTGATCTGTCAATGTGCTGCACTATAAGTGCTGTACAAAGAATAGACTGCAGCAAGAGACTACTTGGGGCTTATTCACCGTCATTGTCAATTTTCAAATCACTTTGCATTGAATAAACTCCTAGAATGTAACTAGCAGGTATTAACTGCTAATACAAGATCTGTGGTGATAAATGCTAATCTGATTTGGATCGTAAGAGCCAAGTAAAGGGATGATCTATTAACCTCCCTGGCAGTCCGATTTTGACATCTCTATATGTCGAAATCGGTACATTTATTCAGCCCCCCGGTGGTATTCCTGGGTGTGGCTAGGGGGGGGTCAAATTTTAATGTCGAAAACTGTAACTCCGAGCCACACTCGGGCTTGATACATACCTGCGATGTCCTCCCGCAGTCACCTCCTGGTCGCGGCATCCTGCTTCAGGGTTCCCTTCTTGCGGTAAGAAAACCCGGAAGCAGGACGCCGCGATCGGATGGAGAACATCACGGGAACGCAGGGACAGGTATGTATCAGCCCGAGTGTGGCTTGGGGATACGGTGTTCGGCATTGAAATTTAACCCCGAGCCACACTCAGGAATGCCGCCAGGCAGGTTAAAAAGAATACAGTTCCATTTTTAACCTCTTTTTTCTTTTCTTTTATAAAACCAGGAGAATTTACTCCCCTTTTACCCCTTGCTGCTCTTTGGATCAGGGTCTCCTGAACCCAGAAGTACCTGTAGCTTCTGCATGCAATTTGCACTCATGTGAAATTTGCGTAGCGCAGGCGCTACAAATTGCGCACTGTACGCATAAAAGTGCTGTAGTGCCTGCACAGAACGCCTGATCAGAGTATTGCGCGTAAGCAGATCCGAACCATCACTACAGCGAGTAATCTGAGAAAGTAACAGCGGCATGCTCTCTGCATGCAGAGGACATGGGTCACCAATCGGGTGGCCGGCAGCCAGGAAATTCAAAAATCCCAGCTTCTGTTGATGCTGGGTGGGGTGGAAGTATCTCCTCCACTTCAGACAATGATTTCTCCAGAGCGGGGAAACTGGAAGGTGGGCACTCCTCACAGCCTGACCACTTTAAAACGAAGAAAAAAAAAAAAAAAAAAAACACAGTACAAAAATGTGCCAGAAGTCCTGGATTTTGCACACCATCCCTTTTTTTCATCTTTTAAAAAAAATAAAAAAAATAAACTGGCCATTTAACTTCCTATAAACTAGAAATCCTGAACACGCAGGATGTTGTGCAATTGCAAATACAATTTGTCTCTCTTCAAAGAGTAGTTTGTTACTACTCTAATTGCAACACAATTACTGAAGAACGCAAAAATTCTGCATAATTTGAATTCCATCTTTACCCACTTTGCTGCTGACCCATTTCACCCCGTGTACAGAAGTCATTTTGAGAGATTTTTGCTCATAATGCATAATTACAATATGAAGTCATTTTATTATAGGACCATACAAATTATACAGGGGTGCTGAATTCATATAGCCTGACCCCCGGAACATTAAGATTTATGTGCTGGGCTGGTACTTTCATGCCCTCTTAGGCTGGGTGCACACAAGCGCACTCAGAGTGACAGGAACGTCCACGAGAGATGACGTTCCTTCCAATCGACGCACGCCTGCCCCCCCCCCCCTCAGCGCTGCAAAGCACGATCCTCCTATGGAGGATCGCGCTTTGCAGCCCCTTCGACGCACTTCCTTGCACATCGATGGTGAGGATCTCTTGGTGGACGCATGCTACACGTGCACTAAGTGCAACATAACGCACGTACTGTGCGCAGAATTTAAACGCTAGTGTGCACCCGGCCTTAGCCCTACGGACAGGTAGAACAGCGCTATGTTTAGACTCTCTGCAGAATGCTTAAATTTTCCTTGTCAGCTGCTGAAATTTACGGCAGCTCATTAACAGAGCGAAGATTCCCTGCATTGGGCTTCTCGTCCTCCAGCGGCATGACTCGTGGGGAGGTTAGCAGAACCCCGCTCCAGTCTGAGCGACGGGGAATAAGAACACTGAAGGAGCTTGTACAGAGCCAGAGAAGCCAGCAAATACAGGGAGTGGGTCATTAGAAGTAAAAACAAATTGCTGGCATGTTAAGGTCCAAGTGTTAAAGAAAAAAAAAAAAAGCTCTGTAGGTCTTAACAATAAATTATTAATTGGATGCGGGAACTGGGAAGGTGAAGGATCAATATTAAGTGCCAACAAAGATATGAAAAGAATATTCTCTTTATTGCAAAGTTCAATATGATATTAAGAGAAAAACACAGGGAACCCATGCCGTCATTTCTCTGTAAATAAAGGATAAGGATACATTTGTCCTTTGCCACCAACATTTAAGTTAACCACCATGAATCAATCTGGATATTTGTGAGGTGATGGGCGCCTGTCTGTCCTGGGTTAACGTTCAGAGCAGATGTTGAACCGCACTCGTGCAGGTCTGAAAAATCAGGACTGTCCCACAGAAACTAGCACTGTTGGCATGTATGTAGAGGAACGCAATTAAACAAAATTCTAGTTAGGGTTATTCACCAACTGCTGGTGTTTCCCAGTGATGTAGCACCAAGAAACACCAGCATTTCACAGAAGTAAAATTGAAAGAGCTACAGAGTGACACTATCACTGTTTGAACACTGATGGTGCCATTATTGTTCACTAAATTTCCTTCATCATTACAAACTACATTGTCAGGTTTAGCATCATTACAAACGCCAAACCCTGATCTGTCCAAGGAAACCTCACCATGAACTTGTGAGATATACACTAAAGTACCCTACCGTCTCTCCGTACAGCATTGCGGCAGCTTTGGTAACACCATAATGACGCAACCACCGCCACACTTTCTCCCATTGTGACAAATGAGTTATTGCAGCAGCAGCAGTATTCACTTTCCAACTAAACGTTGACAATGCTGCCAGGTGGGGGGGGGGGACAAAAAGGTCAGACTCTGGACTTTCCAGTGACTTCCACTTCACCATGTGTGGCATCCGCTTACTGGTGTCCCTTCTCTCCCCCCACCATCTCATCGCAAGCAGTGAAAAGCCTTAAGGAAGAAAAAAAGAACTACAGTCTTCCTAGTTTCGGCTAATGCTCACTATACTGTTGTGGCTCTCCACAAATTCAACATTTTGGAAATAGTCAGGGGCATGGAAAGAGGGGGCAAAAAAATGTTTCCAAATACTAATGGAGTAACGGAAAGAATCTAACAAACACAACAAGGAGCTGGGAAAGGTCCCCCCCTCCAGTACCCAAGTAGCTTTCAGATATTGAGGAAATAATGGGATACAGAAAATCTTTCGTTCTCCAGGAGAAACAATGTACTGAAAAAAAGCGTTGCGTATCTTGCTGAGGAAGCAGGCATTGTGAACACTAACTTGGATGCCAACTTTCACATTTTTACAATACAAATCATACAGCAGTCGCTGCAGCAAAGCCATCATATTTAATTTCCATCACTTACTTGAACTGTCAGAATAAATGGCATCTTTCCCAAACATGTAAAGCTCGCCATCCTTGGTAATGACTGAACTGCTCCCATTATTGCACGCAGTGCTCACAACTACTTTTCCTTCCATTTTGATAATTTTTTTCGGCTTGTAAGGTTTTGACTGTCGTCTGCTCTTTGCTGGACAAGAGTAAATTCATGTAAAAAGGAAAAATAAAATTAGGTATTTTATCTCTGGGATCCAGTTTCTGGATTTTTTTTCCCATGATGCAATATTTACCAAAAGCTTTATTTCAATCTACAATATTTATCAGACTAATGAGGTGGAGGATGGAACATTTAGAAAAGCCTACTGTTCTCCAGGCTACTTGAGATAAGAGATGGCAGCCGAATGAAATATGACAGCGAGCTCAAAAAGTCTAATCTAAACACCCCCCCCCCCCGTGATGTCCTTGGACTACATCCCACACAATACAATGATAAAAGTCTGCTGCCTGATACACAGACTCCATTCTATTTGTCAAAACCACAAAGTGAGGACCAACTGATTTAAAGATACGGGGGGGGGGGGGTTACAACACAAAATATCACATACTGGATGCACCCGGTGACAGTAAAATGTTTTATAAACTAAAACAAACAGAAAACCGAAGTAAGACATTAGCAACATAAAATAAACACAATAAGGACATTTCATTTTTTGGCGGTAGTGTCCCTTTAACTGTACACTTACAGGATCACAAACAAGTTTCCCCTTAATTATTAGTAAGGATGCACCGGTGCCGATATTAGTATCAGTGCCGATACCGGGACATGCACGAGTACTTGGTACTCGTGCAGGCCCCCCCCCCCCGATACCGGAAGCCAGCGCTGGTCTTACTACTCCTACTCAGTCTTAAAGTGGTATCGGTGCATCCCTAATTATTAGCAGGCCGTGCAGATATTTTTTTTGTAGTGCAAATAGTTTTCCCTCTTCCAAAAGTCTACATACTGAATGCTTGTGCGAATGTAAATCTGAAAGGGTTTCCAGTTTTTTGTCACGGCCTCGTATTGTTAAGCCCGCGTGTTTCAGTGTCCATTGTTATTATGTTCACATGCCACGCTGACACATTGCTTCATTGCCAAAATGCTACATTGCCCAAATTTCAGTTTGTGTCCACCTCATGCGTTTACAGGCTCATCTGACTCCAGCTGGCCATGAATGAGTGAGGAGCAGGGCCTGGGCTTCCTTATGTGTACCACTCTGATTTATGGCAATGACAGAATCACATAGCCAAGAGACGCATACACAGGTCCTGCTCCTGACTCTTCCTCGGCCACAACACGTGTGCAATCACAATTTTGTTACGTCCGTGCACACATCTTAGGGAGGACCGTGACCACAAACCTAATGTTGCTCCAATATAAACATTACAGAATGAAAATCAGATTAGACCAAACACCCCCCCCCCCCTGTTGTTTCTCAGGGACATTCAATCCAGACCATTGTAAAACAGCAATATCAGATGCACCGGGGAATACATTGAGAGACAGGGGAGGGAACGGAGTGGGGGGGGGGGGGGTAAATGAGAAGAGGGATGAGAAGAGGGAAGAGAAGAGAAGGAAAAAGGGGGGGTTAGGGTATTGGGGCAAGTAGAGCGAGAATAGAGTGACATGGGGCAGAGAAACAGGACAGTAAGGAAAGCAAACAAAACGAAGAGGTGTAACGCAAGCCCGGAAAGAGCTGCACAAATCTGCAGACCTAACAGTCTTCCGGGGAGAAAATTGCATCAGGCCTTGTTGGGGGAATAGGTGGATTGGAAAGCCACACACACACACACACACACAAAGATGACAGAAAAAGAACGTTACATCAGAAACAATATACAAAGAAGAAAAATAGAAACCAAGTAAAATGGTTAACAACTCCACTATAGACCACGAGCACCATGATAAATTGACATACAAGCAAGAGTAGGGGAACCCGATCAACAAGATAAACCATGACTGAATCCCAACCCTACCCTATCAGGCGGGCAAAAAATAAAAAACACAACGCAACAACCAGGGAAGGGCAGGTAAGGGAAAACAAGGGGCGTTGGGGGCACACTGTACATTGCAACTTACAAACACTCAACCTGCCACGTCAGGGTTGTCCGCCAATCCTACCACCCAGAAACCCCCCCCACCCACACCAGAGCCCCACCTCGCCACCCACCAACCCCACAGAGAGGTGTAATAAACTGCTCCAAACAAAAGCAAGAGATCATGAAATACATACAAAATGAAAAACTATCAGGGTTATTCAGAGAGAGGTGAAAAGCAGGAGGATGACTAGAGAATGGAAAATTCAAGGTCAAAACAGCCGATTGGAAAGGGAGATAAAGGGGAGAATTTTTCTAGTTTGACTATTTTGACCTAAAATTTTCAATTCTCCAGCCATTTCCAAGGTTTCCACCTCTTTTTGAATAACCCTGCATGACAAAAACAGAAGGGGGAAAAAAGGGGGGGGGGCAGAGACAGGAACCGTCCCCAGTGCAGGTAACCTTTCAAACTAGGTCAGGCATCACATCCCCCAGTGTTCAAAAATAACAAGAGTGCAGTCCCTTGTGAACTCTATGTTCTACCTCAATCAAAAATCGTAGTGTAGTGCGGCAAGACAAACTGCGGAGGCCAGACTCAGGGAGATGGGCTACTGCGGGCCTTCCCGGAGAGAAAAATTTAATTTAACTTTGTGGGTCCCAAGAAGCAATTCAAATGTCTGTCGCAGGCATCAAGGGCGTAGGGGTCACAGGGACAGGTCCTCCATTCCTGGGGGGGCCTCTTATGTTGGGGTCAGGGCAGGTGGTTATGGCAAGCCTCACGGCATAGAGCTCCTCGGGAGGGAGCAGAGTGATCCAAATTGTGGACAGCCAGCAGAGGAAAGTCCAAAAACTTCAGAAAGCAAGGGACATCGGATGGACAGCAGACAATACATCCGGACCCTGGTACACAATCAGGGCAAAAGGATGGCCCCAGCGGTAAGGGATCCGGCCTCCCACAAGCTAGCTGTCACCAGTCGCAGGGCCCTACTAGACCCAAGGGTAAACGCCGAAAGGTCCTGGTACACCTCAACGTCATCCTCCAAATACCACCAAGGGGATGCAATTTGAACCGTTCCAAGAATTTCCTCCTTCAGCACAAAATCTGTAAGGTAGCAAATTATATCTCGGGGAGGTGGGGGGGAGGTGGTCTGCAGTCATGGGCAGAACAACCTGTTTGCTCGGTCAATAATAGACAGTGAGACCCTCTCAGCGTCAAGGATCGCATTAAAAAAGCCCACCAGAAATGGTTTGAGGTCCGTCACAGTCTCTCACCCAGTGGATGTGCAGGTTCTGGCGGCGAGATCGATTCTCAAGGTCACCCAGGCGATGACATACCTCAGATAGGGGACTTCAAATCACCAAGCGTTGACAGGTCCTCAAGACACAGCTCTATCCGGACGACCGGAGTATCGACATCCGTATCCTCAGAGCGAAAATCATCCATTTCGGTCTTAAATGTCTCCTGGACCGACAGGATGAGGCAGTCAATGTCTGCTCTGGTAAGCAGAGTCACTATGAGTGCTTTTAAGCAGTGCAGGCCCTGTTGGTCCTCTGGGTTAGGCCGTGTGCCATATTGGAATCCAGGCGCTGACGAGAGACTGGCTCAGATGGAGACAAATATGGGTCTAGCAGGCCCTTTTGAGCTTCTTCTTTGGGTGTTCTACACAGTGTGGCAGGTGTTCCCTGTAACTTATTATGGACCATGTCCAATAAAATCGCAATTCGAGTGGCAAATGAAGAGCGGGTTGGCGGGAGCTGAAGAGCTAAGCAGCCATCTCGTGCAAGCACCAAACGACGCCACCAAAATCA
Source organism: Leptobrachium leishanense (assembly GCA_009667805.1). Classification (NCBI taxonomy): domain Eukaryota; kingdom Metazoa; phylum Chordata; class Amphibia; order Anura; family Megophryidae; genus Leptobrachium; species Leptobrachium leishanense. The sequence goes on along the minus strand of CM019064.1, from coordinate 323,515,365 downwards.
GAAGTCTGTCCACAAAAAATAAAACGTAGATTTCCTTTCAGTCCAAGAATACCACCCATCCCAAATAGCTGCAATCCAAGTGTTTTGCTAGGCCCAATGCAGCAACACTACACGGTCTTCTAAATTAAACTGCAAATTAACAGTAAATTCCTTCCTGTAGAATAGGAATAAGAAGTAAAGCGCTTACTTGATTCTCCATCTTCTCCCTTGCTTGCTGTGCCAGTAAAGAAAACACTCCCATCATCTGCTGTAAGTAAGGCATGGGAGCCATCGTGACCAACTGAGAATTGGACAACTTTTGGAGATTTGGTTATGGGCAGCTCAACCCATTTACCCGATGACGGACCACCCTGTTTGATCCCAAGGCTCTGGTACTTGCCAGTGTAGTAAATCTAGATTAGAATTGCAAAACAAAATATGTCAGCAAAGACTTCTAGCATTTGCTTAAAGAAATAAATCTCTGTACAAGCAACACTGCAAAGTGTAAGAAGAACAGATTCCCTCAAGCGGTAACGTACAAATGATGCCTAAATCATGCTCATTGAATTCCTAACATTCAGACTTAATCTTACTATAAAACACAACCCACAAAACTGTATGTTATCTTTCAAAACGTAAACCAAATTCTTAAATTCCTCTAATCTCGACCAAGTTATGAAATTAACAATATCTGCGCACAAAGAGAGCCGACATGTAAAGCAAACAAAGTTATTTACATTTTAGCACGGTTAGAGAAAACAGAATATATCTGGTGATTTTATTCCAGTCGCACTTAACGTTCAAGTCAATAATTGGCGTCCATTTAAAAAGTATTCCGCAGTACCTTTCCACTAGCCGTTTTCATTAGTGCAAACTCCCTTCCTGCTCCAAGAACTGCCAACTCCTCATCAAACCCTGTACCTGTTGGGACACAAAAAGAAAAACCAAAAACACCAAGTGATATTGGAAAAATTGAATGAATTCTACTGGTGAGTGATATATTACTGTTTTTATTGGACACGTGTTGGTGGAATGCCAGTAGCTGCATTTATATTGCGGCCAAATAAGCTGAGCCAGACCACAAGATCGCAAATTAATTTGGCACTTGTGACGCACTACTGGAGGCAGCCATACTGGCCTGATGGGAGCAGCTGTCTATGATATGAGATTCCTCTTCAGTATGCTCAATTCATAAAACCCTGCATATGGCAGATGGAGTGATTTTAACACTACTGCGGGAGATTATTGTTCATGTTGAATATCCTTTGCATACTATGTCAGGTCAAACATCCAAACCATCAAAATTTGAAGGGTATTTATATTATAAATTATATTATATTATAAACACTGCAGCCGAAACTATTTAGGAAATGCTGGGAATGAGCAAGAAGGGGAAAATACAATTCATTACCAAGCACAATTCTGCAGCCTTTGACTAGATGGACTAGTCACAAAACTAAAATCTAAAGAGAAACAGGGAAAGTTTTATTTTGAAGCCATCTCTTTGGATTTTAGTTTTCATAAAATGCCAGTGTTTGTCTGCGATATGTGAAACACTGGCACTTTAAATCAATTTGATCATTTCTACAGTCTCTTGATGTACTAAATGTATAACATCTAAAAGGGTATTTCTTGATCAAATCAAATCCACCCTGGCTTCAACAAAGTCAATCTAAATCATGATATTTAAATGTAAAGACTCCTATGCTTGCTGGCCATTGCAATCGTTAATATTTGAACCAGATAAAGACTTTATACATAAAATAATAAAGTGTCAGATTAGTAAAACCGCCCTATCAGAACTTGTTAAACAGGTTAATCGCTCATATTGGGAGAACTACTTTAATGGTTTTATTTAACTCAATAACATTATATAGCATACATATTCTTGTATTTGCTTAACCCTTTTATGCTGCGGGGCGTACGATGCCATCCCCACAGGGGATGGGACTCAGTATCACGGGGCGGCATAGCACGCCCCTCTGGCGTCTATGGGCTGCACCAGGGCCGACCTCAGTTGTCGCGTGGTGCACTGCATTCACTACCGTCAGTCTGCCTGACCTTAGGCTGTCCCCCTACAGCCAATGACATGCTGCGCGCCAACTGCTTAGGCAGGCTGGAGGAGGGGCCTGCCGCAGCAGCTGGAGACGCCCCACCGGGTTAAACATAAAAAAAAATTATTGAACGTGGTTAAAAATATCTTAAAGAAACAAACATCAGCTGGGTCCACAAGAAAAGCTCAAACCACTGGCTTCTCCAAACGTTTGTAAATCAAGGGCTTACTCCTTATACTGCTTGCCCCTCCCTCCACACAGTTGGAGTTTGGTACAGATGTATTGCACTCAAAACAACCTTAAAACCTAGAATTTAAGGTCATGTGTACAGCACGCACACAAAGAATAAAAAGAACTAAGGTCTTTTCCTGAACTTTTTTAATGTTATACTATTTTTACTGTGGGGAAAGTGCATGTGATCACAACTCTGCTAACTTGAATTTAATTTGTTTACCAAAAATGTAAATATTCCATGATTATACAGCCTCATGCTGCGTAACTAAGATCAAATTCCTGCTGTATAACCTTTTAACTATTATGTATCTTGGATTTTCCTCCAAAAGCATTTCATTAAACTAAATCCAATTTAAATAAAAGAAAAAAAATCTGACTTTAATCCACCCTGGTTGAACCTACACTAAGGCTGGGTTCACACCTGGGCGTTTTAACGCGCGTTCGTGCGCGCTTTAAAACGCAGGAACGGGGAAATCCCATGTTTTGCTATGGGACCCATTCAGACCTAAGCGTTTTACAGCGCGCAGGAACGTGCGTTAAAACGACCAACGCAAAAAGAAGTTCGGGAGCTTCTTTTCGGGTATACAGCAGCGCGTTCGCGGCCATATAATAGCCGCGAACGCGCTGCAACGCGCGTTCGCACTTTTTTTAGTATGCGCGAACGCGCGTAAAAAAACGCACGCATTGCGCGACGCAGCGCTAAGCCCGTAAAAAACGTGCGCATTGCGCGACGCAGCGCTACGCCCGTAAAAAACCGTGCGCATTGCGCGACGCAGCGCTACGCCCAGGTGTGAACCCAACCTAAAAGATCCAGAGCACGAACGGCAAAAACGTACATATGACTTTAAGGCTCACAGATAGGGAGACTTCAAAAGTATTTTAATTCATGAAAATTTCCACAAAGCGGTTTAAGAATTCATTATCTTGGGAAGAGTTTAATCACTGAATGTGTCAGTTTTTCCCTCACTTCGCATAATGCCATAAGTGTTGAATGAGTGGTGCTACTGAAGAAGGAACAATATGGTTTTTCTGGTGCTTGCAGATGAGCCGGAGCAAGCATATGATGCACTCGCACTACCATTGTTCAGAAAATGCTGTACATTCACTTTTGATCAAGGATTTCCTCCATAATGCTGCTGCGATCCATTACTGCACTCTCTGTGAAAGTCTAGATACTCTTTAGTCCTGTAACAGCTGGTAAATGTAACCAGTCAAGCCTACATTAAAACAAACATGACTTACTGATAATATGTAAGTCTTTCTCCAGATCAAAAAGAGAGATGCCACATGCATGCAGACATTTCCGTGCAAGTTTTAGCTGCAGCTCCTGCTGGAGTACCGGCTCTGTACTGGTTGCAAAGATTCGAACTACAAATCCATCCTGTGACAGAGGAAGAGAAAAGAGGCAAGAGAATGGACATTCAGTGAAGGGATAGTACATCACATCTACAGGGTTATTCAGAGAAAGGTGAAACTCTGGAGAACTTTTGGAGAAGTGAAAATTCTAGGTCAAAATAGCCAAACCAGAAAAATTCTCCCATTTATCTCACTTGCCAAATCAGCTATTTTGATCAAGAAATTTTCACTTCTCCAAAAGTTCTCCAGAGTTTCACCTTTCTCTGAATTACCCTGCTAGTCACTGATTTTCAGAATAAGTATCAATAGAATTTGGTGGTAAGCAGTTACAATATAAAAAGGCCTATTTTACAAATCAAATATTTCACCTTCTCATCACAACCCCTAAGGCTGGGTTCAGACGACGCACTGACTGCGCACAGTATCGGAAGTACTGTTTAACTGATGAGATTGTGGTTACGTTGTATCAGTTAATTTTGACTGGAGAAAAAGAAAAAAAATCTATGCAGTTGTTTCTCTACGTCTGTCTCGTCGATGCCATTTTGGAGTCTGTTGCAACATGCATTGTGCCTGCGTGAAAAAGTGTGCACGTGCTTCATGTGTTGTTCTCTATGGACTCCTTTGAAAAGCTACAACGGACAGCAAACCGTGCAGATGGACGAAAAAAGTGCGCTCGTCTGACTCGGGCCTTAATCTCCAGAAACATGCCGTCCACGTGAGAAATGAAAACAGTTAATGGAAAATAGGTTATAGGCTGCAGAGTTAGGCTGGGTGCGCACTTACCGTCGCAGCCATGTGATGCTGCGAAGGGGCTGGTCACATGCTTGTGCGCGAGTAGCATGCGTCTGTCTAGAGATCCTCCCTGTCGATGCACTGGGATGCGCGTCGATGGGGCTGCAAAGCACGATCCTCCATAGGAGGATTGCGCTTTGCAGCGCTGATGGGGGTGGCCATGTGGGCGTCGAGTGGAAAGAACGTCCACTCTCACGGACGTTCCTTCCACTCTGAGTGCGCTCGTGTGCACCCGACCTTAGTTTTAAAACTATTTAAAATAAAGGAGGAGGAGTTGGGCCTACTTATGGTGTTGAATAAAAAAACACTTAATACGGTAGACATACAATAACTAGTCACTTTATTAGATACGCCTGTTCAATTGCTTGGCAACACAAATTGTTAATCAACCAATCACATGGTAGAAACTCAGTGCATTTAGGCATCTAGACTTGGTGAAGATGATTGAAGTTCAAACCGAGCATCAGAATGGGGAACAAAATGGGATTTAAGAGACTTTGAACGTGGCATGTTGTTGGTGCCAGACGGGCTGGTCTGAGTATTTCAAAAACTGCTGATCTACTGGGATTTTCCCGCTCAACCATCTCTAGGGTTTACAGAAAATGATCCGAAAAACAGAATGTGATGGAAGCCTCCACCACATTCTGAGAGACTTGAATTCCAGGTGTGAGAGACTGGCTGGCGTTGGCACTCACAGCATTGGCTGCACTGAATATGGACTTTGTGTCCTTTGGAGAGAAGCGGATGCCAGCCTCATGCCCACAGATAATGGGCATTTATGGCAAGGATTATTCAGACATGGCCAGGTTTGTTATTTGTTTTAAAACTTGTTGGTGCAGTTCCAAGAGTTGTTAGCTAGAATTTCTCTTCCCCCCCCCCCCCCTGGATTGATTGTGCTGGACAGTTAAATCTTACCACTGGGAGGAGGGGGGGGGGCTCAGACAGCAGAGCGCTATTGTTCTAGACTCCTCCCAGATAACCAACATACATTGTCTGAAAATAAGGCCATTCATTCCTGCTTTTACCAAGGATCAAGTCTCTCTGGTTGTGTGTGTGTTGAATCTTGGCTTCACTTGAGAATCTCTCTGTAGTGTGGGTCTCCTGGCGTGGTTCTGGGATAGAGAAGGGACGGACAAATAACGGGCTGGTTCTGGAATTTTGGACAGAACACTGAGCGTTTCCGTTAACCAGAAATTATCCAGTGACTGGCAATTTTGTTGATGAAAATGCCTCATTGATGTCAGAGAATGGACAGACTGGTTTGAAATGATAGAAAGGCAACAGTAACTCAAATAACCACTCATGACAACTAAGGTATGCAGAATACCAGCTCTAAATGCACAACACGTCCAACCTTGAAGCGGATGGGCTACAGCAGCAGCAGACCACACCGGGTACCACTCCTGTCATCTAAGAACAGGAAACAAAGGCAACAATTCACACAGACTCACCAAAACTGGCCAAGATTGGAAAAATGTTGCCTGGTCTGATAAGTCTATTTCAGCTGCGACATTTAGATGGTAGGGTCAGAATTTTAGGTAAAAAAACGACATGAAATCATGGATCCATTCTGCCTTGTATCAACCATTCAGGGTGGTGGTGTAGTTGTGTGGGAGATATTTTCTTGGCACACTTTGGGCCCCATAGTACCAATTGAGCATCATTTAAATATCACAGCTTGAGTATGGTTGCTGACCACGTCCAACCCTTTATGACCACAGCATACACATCTTCTGATGGGGTGTTATCCTGCTGGAAGTAGCCATGTCACAAAGCTCAAATCATCACAAACTGGTTTCTTGAACATGACAATGAGTTCGCTGTACTCAAATGGCCTCCACAATCACCAGATCTCAATCCAATAGAGCACCTTTGGGATGTGGAATGGAATGGGAGATAAGCATCATGGATGTGCAGTCAAATCTGCAGCAACTGGGTGATGCGATCATGTCAATAGGAACCAAAATATCTGAAGAATGTTTCAAACACCTTGTTGAATCTATGCCACAAAGAATTAAGGCAGTTCTGAAGCCACAAGGAGGTCCAACCCTGTACTAGCAAGGTGTACCTAAATAAAGTGGCTCGCGAGTGTATTTAGACAGGTGTAACGATGAAATTTTAACACTGATGGGAAACTGCAGCCAGAAATTTAACAATTTAGAAACTCACATCTCTCGAAGCAGCAATCTGATTGATAAATTCTCCGTCAGAAAATAAGATGTTCTGTCCGTCAGCATTACAATCTAAGTAGGAGGAGAAATTAAATTGAATAACATCCAAATAAAGCAGTTTAAATGTTCATCAATAAGCAGAACGCAAAAACAAAAATAATGAAATCAAACCTGGGACAGTGACTGTTCCATCCTGTTCCAAGGTCTCTGGGTTTATCCTTATGGCTGTCATATGGTGATTGCAGACATCTCTGTACAACAAGTAACCCTGTCAAAACCCAGAAAGGAAGCTATGGTGACAAGACCGAAAGGGAAAAAAAAAAGCAAGGTACGATACAAGAAAAGAAAAAATAAGATTTATACCTGAGCATAGCCTAGCCATGATTTCTTCTCCCTTCTACTTTTTACACGAGAAGTTGAATTGTATATGTGTCCCTGAAAGAAAAATGTTCAAATTCAAGATTTTGAACTCAAGGTACAGGTAATGTGGGGGGGGGGGAGAGAGAGACATTAAAACGCACAATATAATACACACAAACATACCCTACCTTGAACCACGTTCAATAATTAATCAAAGGCTAGAGAGGATTTATTAATACTGAAAATCAATACAAAGATGGGGTAGAAATGGTCCTGAGGCAAGGTCTTAATTCACATTCCTTCCAAAAAATATTTGCAGATTATGGATGGTATCTAAGACATGTAGTCTTACAGCTCAAAAAGCAAACATGGTTTACAGCCCATCCATAAAGTGAAAAGCAATGGGACATCAAGGTGTGAGAAAGACATAGCTTACCCTCACTGTCCCACTATATCCAGAGCCAACCTTGTAAAGGCCATCTTTGCATAAAATATAAAGGAAGAAGCCATCACTCTGTAGCAGGCACTGGTCATCTTCATCAATGGGGATTTCTTTAAGAGACCACTTTTGCATCAAGGCAGCTTTTTTAATCCCATTTGTAAACCAGTCCTGGATCTGAATTTTGCCCACCAAAACAGCTTGGACACTGCGCTGCAGTGAGTTTAGAATAGTTGGCACCTGAGAAAGAAAAATAATTTAGAAATGGGTAAAACACCAGCTGGAATTTAACATGACACCATGCTAGAATTAAATGTTTAACAATAACACGCTTTATGCCAAGACAACTTGTAACATTATTTTAGTGTTCCTTCAACAGTGTGTATTTATAGCTCCACTCGAGTATTATTGGCATTTATAAAGTGAAAACAGTTTCTGCAGTGAATTACAGTAAGAATTGGGGAAATCAACTTACAAACATAGTAACCAGAGATGAAATGTGTAGAGAGCCATGCTCAAGGGGGCTTACAGTCTAGAAGCGCTGTACGTCAGTGGTACCATGGCAATGTGTGGTGGCATTGAGTGAACAGAGTTATTTGCATATTAATGTTTCGATCCCAAACAAGAGAGTCACTGAAAGTACTTTGGAAGTCACGTGAATTTTCCATGCTTTCACTCCACACTGCTGTGGTTTTAAGTGGGATGAGTGGATTGAGATTGAGTGTAATAATTTCAGGAGAAGTGTAAATTAAATTCGCCAAATGTCGGTGTGTGGAAGCTGGGCTTCGGCAAGCATTACAAGATTAATAAATTCTGCGGTGTGTGGCAATGGGACGGAACGCTGTCCAAATATAGTGTGTTACTCCAAGAAATGTGATCTTACTAGGAGATAAAAAGGTACTCTGCATTTTCTTCTTTACTGCCTGTGGTGCAATGTATTTTATTTATGGCCAGACGTTCATGGCACAAAATGTTTTGAATCTCTCACCTCCCTGAACCCTGTGTAGTGCAGTAATATGGTTAATTACACATTTCTCTGGTCAGATACAGTGTATCCCTTCAGTATATGCAAGCAACAGTATCCGTAGTTTGAAATTCCCAACAGAAAGCCGAATATATATACATCATACACACACTTATTAGCCACATTAGAGAGGATGAGGAACTTTTATTCTAGAGTTAGGACCTTAAGCAGGGATCTCAAACTCGGGGGCCCCCAGCCAGATATTGATGGCCAACAATTCCCAGAATTCTTTGAATGCGAAAAATCATGGGACTACTTCAGAAACATTGAGGAGATAGAGTCTGTCCAGCCCAACAAGATGCGATTTATTCTTCGAGAATACAGGCAATTGCTTAGAATAGCAAACAAACTTGGAAAAGCAGGAAACACACTCTTTTACTGGGATTATCACGGCTGGAATGCAGTCCCTTGCAGTATGGTAAGTGCATGGGAGAAATCACCCACTCAAAAACTATTAAAGCTCCACTTTAAAATCCTATGAAGCAAATTCATGAGTAGGTATCCCCTCTGTGGCCCCCTAAAATGCACAAGGCGGCCATGTGATCACTTATTACAGCATGTCCATGTTTTTATTTCAACAAGTATGCATGTGTCCATACATCTGCTCGATGATTGTCTACATGAGAAATGATTCCAAAATAAGATTGTAAGAAGATTTCAAAAGGGTCCATATTAAACAGAATAGAACTATATCAAATGACCCCTTACTAACAAGAGTGTTTTAAGACCAAATGATGTGTTTCTTCATATAGTGGTCAAGTGGCCAGTAATCGTGGTCACCATTCAGTAACCAATCCATTTTATAATAGTTGTGTCTAAGGGCTCAGATTAAATTTTTATTTTAATTGGGTAACCCTGATATCTGTTGCTTCTAAAAGTATAATTTTACCAGGAAAAAAAAAAAAAACAGACACACGTGCAGATAGAGAAGGTACCTGAATCGCTTGGCAAGCATGGCTGCCATTGTTTGTGAGAATAGCAGAGATGGCTTGTAACGTCTTCCCAGTTTCTCCCCATGCCACCACTAGACTGAAGAGACACGCACAGGACACTGCGGTCAGAGACTGGCCTGTGCTGTCATTTGCTCCAGTGCTACGTACGGTGATTTCCAGAATAAGCTGAAGGAGAGATTCTGTGGATAGAGATTAAAGTGAAAACAGAAGAGGAAACCCAAAAAAAAAATTAACATTTTTAGTAGGGTATTATTTTAAACAATTTCTGTTAATCTGATGGATTTATCAGAGCTGAGCCACTTGTGATATATAAATCCTTGTTAGGCCACAGGCCGTTGATTGACTGAGCCACTTCCCAAACAATCACTTTATATAAAATGGAATTACTTTGTCAGATCAACCAGCAGAATCCCCTACACCTCTAAAGCAGTGGTCCCAAACCCTGGTCCTCAGGGCCCTCTAACAGGCCACGTTTTAAGGTTTACCTTGGGGAAATGCAGACTGAATCCTGCAATCACTGAGTAGCAAAATCATATCAGCTGTGTGTGGCTTTAGATATCTGGCAAACCTGGCCTGGTAGTGGGCCCTGATGACCAGGGTCCTGCATTGAGATGCATCTCTGACTGGTTAAGTATATTACCTTAGTCATGGCAGTCCACGGATTAATAACTATGCCAGCCTATTATATACCAACATCCCATCAAAAAACATATTACAGGAATAAAGATCCACACTCACTATAGTTCTATAATAGTGTGCAAAATCTATTACAGAAAATGGCAAAATAACGTAATTATGATTATTTGGGGGGCTTCAGTCACAGTGGGCTGACATCAGCCCTTGCTGTGGGATGCCAGTGGCCTACTCATGCCAGTAGAGCTGCAACTAACGTTTATTTTCATAAAAGCGATCGATTCATCTGATTAGAAAAATACACCAAGTAAAAAACAACCGCTCGTTTCTTTATTCACCCATTTTTTTCTTACGCAATTTCCGTGGTGTACGTTAAGTTCGTACATACGGAAACTGTATCAAGTAACTGGAATACTTGCATAACTTTGATCAGATGCTGGTGTGCAAAAAGTATGCAGATTGATGCTATGTGCGCAGCTCCAACCCAGGTCTCCTTTCTCCCCTGTTACAAGCATTAGGGTAGACATGATGTCAGCACACAAAAGGGTGAGGGGGGGGGGCACCACAAAGCCTGATCATTTTATTTTAAGCTAAAGTGGTCAGGGTGCATAGAGTGTCCCTTTTATAATAATTTCATGACCAAGCTGAGGGGGAGGGGACTGGAGGTGGATGGAAGTGAGGCAAGGGAACAAACCGGAGTGTGAGAAGGAATTTGGGGGAAGGGACCCGACCAAAGGGATGGTAGCTCTGGACCATAGAGAGGGGGTGACAGGATGGGTGGGGTGATGGCACAGGACTCCAGCTCCTAGAAGGGATAAAACACGGGTGGTACAGTTCCTTTACGCAATGGCCGTACCCCTGTGCCATTGTTCGGATACGGTTGTAAACTTAATAAAAACAAACTGGTTCTGTCTGACATAATCCTAGAATTAAATCATACAGAGTAAAGTAGTGTCACGTCTTCACTAAATCAGCACCAAGTCATGTCTGAGGTTAACGTTTAAATCAGTCTGGCTATTATTTATTAAGCGCCAACACATTTCGCAGCGCTGTACAAGGTGCAATGGGTAAAGACAGGACAATTCTGCAATACATACAGGAGGCCGGGCAGTATTCCTGCCAGCAGATACAGGAGGCTATGAGGACCCTATTCCCATGGGAATTTACAGTCTAGATGGTGAGGGGGATTAGAAACAGGAGAGGACGACGACTGCAGTGATGAGTTAATGCAGGGAGAGGGGAGGACTGTTTTTGGGTCGGTCAGATGTCTTGTTACGGAGTTGGGTGGTAGGCTTCCCTAAACAGAAGTGTCTTTATGGAGCGTTTAAACTAAGCCAGATTTGGGGACCGTCTGATATTGCGAGGAAGCGCGTTCCATAGGGTCGGCGTCGCACGAGAAAAGTCCTGCAGTCTGGCATGTGAAGAAGTAATTATGAAGGAAGCCAGGTGCAGATCATTGTTGTATCTTAGGGGACAGGCTGGGGTGTAGTGTATCTGGTGATTAGTGAGGACAGGTAGTGAGGGGCGGTGTTAGTGAGGGTTTTGTAGGCGAGGGTGAGTAGTTTGAATTTGATTCTGCCGTGGATGGGGAGCCAGTGCAGGGATTCACAGAGAGGAGCAGCAGAGACAGAGCGACGGGTGAGATGGATAAGCCGGGCTGCTGTGTTTAGGATGGACTGCAGGGGGGAGAGGCGGGAGATAGGAAGGCCAGTCAGGAGGTTGTTGCAGTAGTCCAGGCGGGAGATAACAAGAGAGTGGATAAGTGGCTTGGTGGTGTTCGTCAGAAATGGACGACTTTCGGCAATATTACGGAGGTGATTGTGGCAAGATGAGGAGAGTGATTGGATGTAAGGGCTGAAGACAAGACTGGAGTCAAGAGTTACTCTGAGGCAACAGACTTGTGCAGAAGGAAGGATAGGGATACCGTCTACAATTATGGAGAAGTCAGAAGTTGGAGTAGAGTTAGAGGGGGGAATAAGAAGGAGCTCGGTCTTGGACATGTTGATCTTCAGGTAGTGAGCGGCCATCCAGGCAGAGATCCAAGACAGTCACTGACCTATATAAACAGTATGTACTGTGCACAGGTAGATTAAATCGACCAACCGATTAATCAATCATGAAAATAGTTGTCAACTATTCTCATTATCGATTAGTTGTTTTAGCCCTAATCGCCAGATGCAGAAGCAGTCATATCTCAAGGTCTTTCACCTTTCCTGCAATTTGGAAGTCTGACTGAGCAATTAAATATGCGTGCGTGAAACCAGTTGTGAAAGAAGGGGAAAGTATGCCTACTTTATAATGTGTGCAGTTGTGTTGTATTGTATTTTCTCACACACACCTAGTGAGAAAGATTAAAGCTAATTAGAGGGGTGTGGGAGAATATGATAAACAGAATGCATGCCAATGGTTCCTAACATTTGATCAAGTCTAGATGCATGTAGGTATGTCAAGTTCTTCTTATACATAACTGTTGTTTTTAAGAACCTTTAAAATTTATCCAGGTTGAAGGCGAACCTCAAACTAGCGCCAATCCACTGATTTCTCGTAAAAATAAGGATTTGCTAAGGCAGCATTTAATATTTTGCTGTAAAGTGTGCTGCTGTCTAGACTTCCAGTACGAAATGCAAAAGGCACGAGCAATACCAATAAGGAAAATAATGGCCAGAAATCTGAAATCAGTTTTATGTTCCGCTCTCAAACAGCTACTTAGGCAGCAGTTATGTTAAAAAGACATCTTCGTTAGACTGACAAGGATTGTAGAAGAACCGTCAAAGCTTTTACCGCAGACATAATAAATCTCAAATAAATATATAGTTTTGAAGTGATCATAATCAACCACTGTTAAGCTTACAAAAGGAAAATACGCAACAAAAAGATTAGATGAATAGTATGCGAACTGTTCAAATATTCAAAACACACAAGTCAAAAGGAACTTTCAATGTAAAAGACAACGGAGAATGAAAACACAATTCTGCTACATTGAAATCTGTGAAAACACACTACAATCGGATAGCCATGACAGGCTCTGTCAAAGGACCATAATCAAAAAGACCCTTAATAGGCATCCAACTACTGTTACCAGACATGATTCTATAGCCCTCAAAGTGCCCCTGTCAGAGCCACCTGAAGCTGGGATTCACAGGGGATCAATCCCTATACAGTTACAAGTATTTATAAAGCGCCAATAAATTCCTTAGCGCTGTACAATGGGAGAGGCAGAAAAACAAATATACATACATGTACACACACGGAACAGAAGTAGTGAGGACTCTGCTCAAGAGCTTACAATCTAATCTATACAGGTCTTTGAATTTGCCTGATGGCCCTCTGTAGGCTCCACTCAAAGTATCCTATGATGTCTGGCGCAAGCACCGTGCAATATGTCATCAAGGGAAAAGACAGGATCTTATTGACCTTTCGGAGCAATGTGATATCAATGGGGCAGACAAATTGCACCAGGCTGAAGCACTTTCATTTTAAACACCAAACATCTATTGCTCCATTCAGTAAGTGCATCTGTGCTGACAGAGTTGCATTTGTCAGCATCCAGTTGGTGAATCACGTAAAGAAAGGTTAGCCGATAGCAGACATTTCTTTACATAATAATTATGCAGCTCCTCACTGGAGGGACAGCTTCATAATTCCAAGGAAAAAGTTGGAAGTCTTGGCAGCAACTCCGCAGACAGTTAATAGCGTCAAATGTCTTCAATGAGGAAAAAAGATGTGCAATCGAAACACCTCTGCAGGTTTGGCAGACAGTTTATGAATGTCCAATATAATTATGTACCCATTACTGAGGCGCATTGATTAATACAGATAACAGATAGATTTACATATTTAGGCACTAATATTTAATGGGAATGGGAATATATAGATATATATATATATATATATATAGCCAAACTTCCACGGGAAAAGGAGGGGAAATGCCCAGATTTTTGGTGCTTTTAAGCAACAGGTTTAGACGGGCGAATCCCATAGGTTTCAATGTAAAAAAAATAATTTTATTCCACCGTTTATGCTTTTCATTTCCAGCAAAAAGTCTTAATTTTTTAGGAATTTTTATGGATTTCGCCAGTGCAAGTTTTTATTCAGAATTTTTTTTTATTTTTAAAAAAGGCAATTTTTTTTAAAATTCTGTAACAGACCTTTCTATTGTTATTCAGGGACCATATATATTATTTTCATGCATTATTTTTCTTTAAAACTCCTTTTAAAAATTGTGGGATTTTTTTACCCGTTTGGTGGATCGATGCCTGCGCTCGGCTTTTTTGAAGACATTCAGCGCACTTCAGGGACCCTGTGGTGAATGCTAAACTCACCGTAGGGTCGGCGAATTTAAACTTGCTGTAGGGCGCCGAACGAGAGCAACAAAATTTTGGTGTTCTCTGTATAACTCCATATGTTCTGCCTACACCAGCTGATCATTTCATCATGAAATGCCAGCACTAGGTATTCAGTCCTAAGGACTGACAGAAAAGAACGGGAGAAACCTTTCTGCAGCTCTACAGTCCCCTATACAGTCAGTTCGTGCAGGAAATGAACCCAGCATGTCAGTGTGTCCCTACTCCAGCCAGTTTTCCCAGGAGGAGCAGCCACATTAGGGGAATGTCTCAGGAAAGTGCAAGAAGCAACAAAATTAAGGCATCATCATGGTAAGAGCCAGGTTAAGTACAAATGTAAAAATCATATCCATTATTAAGCCATGACTTATCACTGGCCTCAGGGCCGCCATCAGGGCATTACGCACCATGCTGCCGTAAGTGGCCCAGGCCGCAGGGAGGGGTCCCAGGCCCCGTAGGCAGCGGCGTCGCCCTTTTACAGCTCCGGTATCGGACTCGATGAGTCTGAATCCGGAGCTGTGTCTCTGCTGCAGGAGCCAGAGGAGACACTGTCTCCTCCGGCTCCTGGCAGCTTCACTGGCTGGCTGGGCGGGGCCAAGCAGCATGTAGGGGCCTCCCAAGCACGTTGCTTTGGCTCTGCCCCCTCCACTCAGTGAAGCTGCGCGCCTGAGACGGAGGGCCCGGGCTGAAGAGCAGAAGAAAAGATTGAAGAAAAGAAGAGCTGAAGGAAGGAAGACAGCGGAGTGGTGAGCCAGGGCCCAGCCCAGACCCAGACCCCAGGGCCCAGACTCGGGGACCAGGCACCAGACCCCGGGGACCAGTCCCAGACCCCGGGGACCAGTCCCCGGGACCAGACCCCAAGGCCCAGTCCCCGGGACCAGACCCCAAGGCCCAGTCCCCGGGACCAGACCCCAAGGCCCAGACCCCGGGACCAGACCCCAAGGCCCAGACCCCAAGGCCCAGACCCCAAGGCCCAGACCCCAAGGCCCAGACCCCAAGGCCCAAACCAGACCCAGGGACCAGACCCAGAGGCCATCATATACAGCCGTTACTGTGAGATTTATTGCTGTGGATTCTGTGATACGCTCATACACACTGCACATTACTGGGAGTTTTATTGCTGTGGTGCTATGTTATGTCTTTTTTTTTTTGAAGGGGGAGAAAAGCTGTTAGAGGTTGAGGGAGTGCCGGGGGGGGGCATCGTGAGGTTTAGTAAGTGGCCCCATCATTTCTGATGGCTGCCCTGACTGGCCTGTATGATCAATCATGGCATAAGAAAGAAAGATGATGTGCACCCCTTCATTCCCCATTACAATGACACATTAAAAAAGTGATCCTAATGAGAAGCAGTCCAAGCTTCAGCACACTCTGGGGAAAAACGTTGCTGTGGATTTATCAAATTTTGCGAGTAATCTCAAATCATGGAGATAAATTTAACGCGAAAGAAAAAATAAAACATCAACTTGACATCTCTGCACAGAAACGGCAGATTCCCGCCACATACCTTGCCAAAATGTTACAATACACCTAGTGTGCAAGGCTGAGGATATTTCATCCAGTTTCCACTAATTATGCAAAAAGAAAAAAAAAATCTGTTTGAATGAGCCAATACCAAATGAGTGTTACTTGGCTACAAAAGCCAAAAATGCGCAATCTGCTTCTTGCCATTAGTCCTTCATGTCAAATTTCATTGGGGTGGGAGACCATCACCATTAAAAATAGAAAACCCAAACCACACACTTAAAATACCTGTACCTTTCCTGCCCTGGCTGATTTAGGCTGGGGTCAGACTAAACGCATTTTTAACGTGCATTTAGGCGCACTTAATCACGGCTGCAGTAGCAGCAAATGACGGGCAATGACGGGCAATATACAAAGTACGGCCGCACGAAAGTCCGGCCGCGCAACGCAAGTGGAAAATGAACACATTTCTTCGAGAACGCAGAACCGCTAGTACTGACGTACAGAGTGCGCTGCGTCCGCTAGCGGCGTGTGTGCGTGATTAGGAGATGTCAGACGCTGGTAATGTCCAGCCAACATAACGTCCAGACACAAAAAGTGTTTTATTGACGATCCGTAAAAAATCACGCACGAAAATGCGCATCGTATGACCGTTTTCGCGCATTCCGTTAAATACGTCAAAGCGTTCGGACGCACTTTTTGACAGTCGCTGCAAATAATGCATTCGTTTGACCGTAGCCTTCAAAAAAAAAAAAATCTAAATAAGAGAGAGGATCATGCTGCGGTGTGCCTGTGAAAGCTCTCATCTGCATCACTGATGTGCACTGAACGCATTCAGGTCAGTCAGTAAATCTGCACGAGGGTGTGGTATGCGTACACGATGGTTACAGCATTGTCCATTAAGCAGTGTTGGATACAGGCGCACTCACACGGCAGCATAACATCGCATGGACCATGTGATTTCAGCATTTGGAGAGCTCTAGCCAGCAAGGATGTGAAAGCAGAATAAAGAAAGGGGGCCCATGTCTACCACAGTCCCATCCTTACCTAATACTTCAGGAGGCTCTGACTGTAGGCCTTCTGGCTGCTGACCTTGCAGTACATTGAGCAAAGCCTGCAAACTCCTCAGACATAATGAGGGATGAGAAAACCGTGTCTCCTTGATCAATTCGAAAACTTCACACAGACCGATCTCAATTATCTGCAGGGTGGAGAAGAAGACAAGTTAAGAGTGTTACACTTCAACGTTTCGATGGTATACTGTATGAGCCAAGTAGTTTCTGGTTTGTTTCCAACTTACTTTATTAACATTAGATTGGAGTGCATAATGTAAGATACAGTAAAATCATTCTAGAATTGCATGAAAAGACAATCCTGGCCACAGATAAACAGCAGAAGACCCAATACAAAGGGATATGTAAGATGTACAACAGAAAATAGAATATACGAATGGAAGGCAATGGGAAGGTGGCGTGAGGCAATATGCATAAGTAGACACCTAGGGGGCATTAGGTTTGTAAACGACAAACTAGAAATCGATTTGTACTTGCTCAGTTAAGGTTCACCAATTCAGCTTCTTAGTTGGGGGGGGGGATATATATAGATTTCAAGCGTGCATTTGACAGGTGCACCACCTTTTTAATGAGAATTTAAAAAAAAAAAAAAGGGGAAAAAAAGAAAGGACTTGATTTTTATTATACAATAAACCCTGTGGGGGGAGGGGGCAAGGATATTCTTTGCCTCAAGTTTCCATTTAACCAAATTGATCAGCTGAAAACAAGACCACGTTTGTGAAGTATTTTAAAGGATAATTTAAGCATCCCCTTACTGGTTGCAATCAGTGCTGGTATGGTAACCCATTATCACTTGTAGGGCTGAAACTACTAATCGCTAATGTGAATAGTTGACAACTATTCTTTGTTGATTAATCGGTTAGTCTATTATTATCGTTCAACTTCGTCTGAACAATCTCAGATTCTACTTTGGAGCCGATTGCAGAAGACGTGTTGGTGCTCTACTCTATCAGGTTTATTCAAAGAGAATCGAAAAGTCACCGCGCGTTCGGTGACTTTTCGTTCTCTTCAATTCGGGGCGATTCTATTTCGCCGACCATGCGGTGTATTCAGCAAGCACCACAGGGCCCCCGTAGTGCAGGGAAAAGCTGCCGCAAACCAGCCGAAAACTCACCGCAAAACCCAAACACTCACTGAAACCCGCAGAAAACAGCTGGATTAACCCCGCTGGAGAAACCCGACTAGCCGGCAATCACAGCACAGAGCAGCCGCCGGAAAAAGCCGACACGCAGACGTACGAGGTGGGGGGGAAAAAAAAAAACTCTTCAAAGGACAACATTTGACAAACGGCCTGCTCTCAGAATAGCCGAATGGCCAGGAAAGGTAATCGTACCCTGAATTTCAGTGTGTGGTTACCTTTTGGGGCCAGATTGGCTCTCTTTGAATAACCCTGTATGATTTAGTTATAGGATTATGGTCAGACATAACCAGTTTTTATTTAGTTTACATCAGCAGCAGAACTTTAGCACAGGCCCTGGGGTACTGCCACTGGGTGGTGGAGATATACCGCTAGTGTTTTATCCTTACTTGGAGCTCTGTGCCGCCAACACCACCCCCTCCCCTGCCACCCCCTCTCCAGTCTGCAACAGCCATCCCCCCCAAACGCAGGTCCGGTCCCTTGCCCAAACGCACTCCCATCTCCAGACCCTCCTCCTCCGTTTGTTCATTAAATTATGTGAAAGGGACATTCTATGGACCCTGACCATTTTAGCTTATGAAAGTGGTCAGGTTGCATGGAGTGTACCCCATTCTCATCCTGCTTTCGTGCTGACATTGCCATGTCTATCAGAGTGCTCGTAGTAGTGTTCTTTTGTTCATAATTGCTTATATGGGGGGGGGGTTTGAGGTCTACATAATGTTCCTCTAAAATAAAAATCTGCCAACTAATTGATTATTTTCATAATCGTTAGTTTCAACCCTAATCACTTGCCTTTGGAAGCTTGATTGGCGGATCTTTGGACTCCTCCTCTTCATCGCTATCAGACTCCCCACTTTGCACGGAGCTCTTTGAGGATAACACGAGCGAGGTCTCCTTTCTCTGCCACTCGAGGACACAGTGACGCACATTGCAGTACACATTGAACGCTGACGGGTTGCTGTGGAGCTTGAGGTCAGGTATGAAAAGGGAACTTTCCAGGTTGTCAGCCTAATGGTTATGAAAAGATTAGTTTAATATAAAACAGATCTGTACCTGCGTGAGGTTTATACATTTTTTTTTTTTTTTTTTTGTAATTCAAAGTTTTTATTCAGAAAAAATATGACAATACAGGATATCAGAAGTGATGCAAATAGTGCAGTATAGATTTAAGTGAAGTCGCACACAACCATAGATGTCAGGTGGGGAGGTGTGAGAGGCATAAATAAAAAGGCATGAGATCGGTCCACCCAATGGTTCAAAAACTCCCCCACTGAATAGGTGTGAAGAATCTCAGAGACCGTCCACTACAAGCGGATAACCTCCAAGGCGTTCCCGACCCCAGTGTTCACGAAAGCCACCGCCGCCCACAGTGACCTGGTTGCGAGATTAGAGAAAAAAGGAAACAGAAGGGAGAAGAAGGAAGAAAGAGATGGGAAGAAAGCAGAAGAGTTAAGAAAAAGAAGGGGAGAGAGAGGGAGAAAGAAAGAGGGGGGGGGGAAGGGGGGGTGGAAGGGGGGAGGAAAGGGAAGGTATGGAGTGATCTCGCCCGGGCTGTCTCGGCCCCATTACAGGAGCCTCAAGTTACCTCTACCGCACGATGCGCAGTTGCCGCGTAACTGTCCCAGTGGAACCACTTCAGCCCCATGTCCGCCTCAGCACCTCTAGTCACCGCCTCCAAGAGATCCACCGAGCGGAAAGTCTCAACCATGATCAAAGAGATGGCACTTCTGAGGAGCGCCAGTGTACCGGGATCAAGGCCCAAGCCGCCAGTATCATAAGAAGTAACACTGACCTCTTCAAGGTCCCGATGGGGAGGGGAATATGAAAAAGTAAGAAGTATTCCGGGGTGAATGGGAGATCTACATCAGTCACCTGCAGTATGGCGGAATGAATCAATTTCCAGAATCCCAGGACGCGAGGGCAGGACCACTAGGTGTGGAGATACGTCCCTACCGCAGCATCACAACGCCAACACGTGGGGGAGGCGTCCGGGTAAATGCGATGTAGTAACGAGGGGGTCCTATACCAAAAGGTCATTAATTTGTATGAAGTCTCCTGAGATCTCAATGCGCAAAACCCCTTATGCATCAGAGTATAAGTCATAGTCCATTGAGCGCCCGGTATTGTAATGCCGAGATCTGCCTCCCATCTAGAAGTAAAGAAGGGGTCAGTCGTATCCGACGCCTGAAGTAGGCCATACAAGGTTGATATACCATGGTCAAGTGTAAGGCTCATATGACAAAAGCGCTCAAACAGGGGGAGTTGTCGATGTAAACTATATCCACAGTTGAGACTACGGAGATAAGTCTGAATTTGTAGGTAATTAAATCTCTCCAAAGGAGACGGAGGACCTCCCTCCCTAAAGCAGAGGGGGTCACTCGCATCCTCAGAGGGAAAGTTCAATGCCCGCAGTCTCCTCTCTCCTGATAACCGAATGCTCAGTGAAGGTAAGACTCCAGCTGGTAGTTTCGGATTGTGGCTCAGGGGCAGAAGGGGGGAAACGGCCGTGGACAGGCCATGAGTCAATTTACATCTGTGCCAGATTCGTAGTGTAGCAGCAACCGGGTCCGTCGGAGGGCCGCGGTGGGTGATCGGTGAGAACCAAGGCAACGCCCAAAAGGGTGCGCTGGAAAGAATACGCTCCAAATCAAGCCATCGTTTATCTAGATCAGAGGCCGACCAATCGACAAATCGAAGCAAGTGGCATGCTGTATAATACTAGGTTTATACATTTTAAACACTATGTAAATGTTTGGAATGCGCCAATGCTTCACACACCATAATCAAAGAAACTGAAGTGTTCCAGGTATGTTATTACAGACAGTACCCTCTTTATTTTCAGCATATAAAACTAGTAAAGAAAATCAAGGGGGGGGGAATACAAGAGGTGACTAAAGCACCACTCGAATGAGTGCACAGTCATCGGGAGTGTGGACAAAATGCATTTTGCATAGAATAAGATTTTTCCGACGCATAACTCGTACGAAAATAACTATGATAGACAAGAGATGGGGACTAACATAGAAACCTGATAAATTATGACATCTGGGTTATAGATCAGGATTAATAAAAACACAGTAAAAGGTAAGCAATGATTACAGAGAATAAAAATAAGAAACATGCCAGAGGATAACCGAGATTGTAAGAGAAAGTCAGACGATGCATTTGTGAAAGCTTTGGTTTCATCTTTGAATAGGAAGAAGAATGTGTGAGCATTATTTTAAAGATCAAAGCAGCAAGATTGACTGGAGTGAAAGGGGCAACAGGAACCAAATAAAAGCAGCTCAAAAGGATAATTTGAAGAATGACATGTGTCTTTGAGTGAAGACCAAGGAATGTGGTTGTGGATGGTAAAGGAAAAATAGGTTAGAAGTATGAGAACGTCAATAACTAGTCATACATGTCGTCATGGCACGGTTGACATTATATAGGATGCAATGGAACTAGTTGAAAATCTTTCGCGACATTCAACGCCATAAAACACAGGATAAAAACCCAAAAGTAATTATGGCTTTTAATGGTCACGGGGTTTCCTTTTCACGCTGAAAATTTAAAATTGCTTTTACAAGAATATAACCAGTGAATAAATAATAGAAGCTAGTGCCCAAACAATCATTAAAGTGTATACACTTTTGTAGCCAAATACCAGTAATAGTCACCCTGCTGAAAAAGAAAAAACCCCAAATGTTGTCACTTCACACAAAAATTAAAAAAAAAAAAAAAAAACAACAATATTACCAATGGTAAACTAAATCATTATCCTACAGAAATTGCTACGTGCTTATTTTGAAGATAAAGTATGTGAATAGGGGCTTACTAGAATGCCCTCACAGAACTGAGTGACTGTACTGCTCGTACATGAATGAGCTGGGGAGGATCAGAACCCCCCCCCCCCCCGTCTGCATAGGATCCCCAGGTGGGATGCTGAAGAAGCCGAAAAATGGACTGATGAATGGTTTTATTGCACTTATGGATAAAAACAACAATCTCACAGTTTAGGATATAGGTGGAGCAGATGATCCCGCTACAGAGTTTACAAGAGCACATCAAGATACAGGTTTCCGTATTCAGTCCTTAATTTCTCTTACAAATGGCACTGTCAGGACTGACGACATTAGAATTTCTCTTTCTCCTTGCTTTTGCTATGAGTATCTACCATCACACAGTTGCCCCATAATAGAGTTATTTGCAGCTCAAGCTTTATTTTTCTGTGCCTCTCAGAAAATTTATGATGCGCAGAAGGCGACCATCGGTAATTAAAGCCCAAGCTCACCTATAGGACTGAAAAGGTTAGAAAGGAGAAATATGTAACACAACCAAGTCACATAAATCAAAGAGTCGTCCTCTGGAGCTCCAAGGTTGGCTGAGGGGTTGGCGGAATACGTAATAGATTGAGAGAATTTCAGGTGGTGCTCGAGGTTGTAACGTTGGCTGCCGATTACAGAAGTGAAGTTTCCTTTCAGCGTGGATTTAGGTTTCCCGTGGGAAGACGGAGCTGGCAATGTAAGTTATCCTCCAAGCTAGGTGCAAATTTATGTCTAATCAATAGACAGGATAGTATAAATGTAACTGCACAGATGTAGGTTTACATCTCCAATAACTTCAACGCAAGATTCTGAAGGAAACGCCTGCGTTCCTGAAAATGCTTATTCCATATTCAGATGACAGTGCAGAAAATTCTCTATTTTGTGAAGACCAGCTTCTTCATTTCATAAGCAGGTTATACAAATGGAAACTGTAGCATGTGTAACTCAAATATTTGTTTTTGAATAATATTACGTGTTTTGGTGAAATGCATTTAGAAGTAATGTGAATTAAAAAATAAATGGAAGGTTAATGCTAAATATAGAGCCATGTTTTTTGCTGAGCAATAGAATGTAAAAAAGATATTTCCATGTTGAAGTTTCCCCTTCTCACCAGCGCCATGATGCCGTGGGAAGGAAATGCAGCGAGCAGTCCGCCTACAGTACGGGCCCCTTAACGCTCAGTGTCCTGCCAGTCACTCAAATAATTACGGGCAGACAGCTCACCACGAGTAGAGGGCTGTACTGTAGGGCATCTCTCTGCGCATGCATCATTTGCGTGTGGTCAAGGAGAATATTAAGAACAGAATATCTCATTTGTTTACATTAAATAAGTCAGTGAAAAAAGTGCTGACCTATACAAGGGGAGGCCTGCCCTGTCAAATGGGCAAAATTGGTTCTGCGGATGACAGTGGCACATTAAGGAGTCATGTAAAGTCTATCACTGTGAATTAGGCAGTAGTTCTGGAATCCTAGCTGGAATTAGACATTGCTTGTTAAATCGCTCAATAACTCCATGGAATCAGTCATTTACCAAAAATAGGTACAGGAATTACTTTCCAGGCTACACAGAACACCTGAGACTTGCCTTGAAAACACATTGAGAAGCATACAAAGATGTATCTTTTCAGGACAAACAAAAATATTCTCCCTGGATTTGTGTAGAATATAAGACATTTAGGAGTATGCGCGTGAATTTTAAGAGCCAGTGGCCACCTCGCCCTTGGATCTGTAAAGCCAAAATTTGTGTGATACACAGTTTGAAATGCTCACTAAAATACACATACCCAGTGTCTAAAAGGCAGCTCACTATACATATATACTATAAAACACATATATATATCTATAGCAGAGTGCATGAGCCAGTCTTCCTTACCCCGACAAAGAAATAATTGCGAAGGCCTTCTAAAATAACCATTGCAATCCTAGGTAAATCTAAGAAACGTTAAAAATGTCAAGCTGTAATAGTTCATTTTAACTACAGGTTGAGATGCCTAGAGGGGGTATCTGCTACACTCTCCTGATGAGGCACACGTAGACTGAAACGATTGTCAGGAGTTGCTGAATCTTTAATGTAGAGGAGGCATACTTGACATTTCAGTAAGGCCAGGTTTTGGGTGGATACAGGCTAATTTGCATATGGTCTATTTCCCTGTGTAACGTCACCATCAAGGTAAAACCTTCCTGTGAGACCAGAGGGGGACATATCTTGAGCCTTTGCAGGCTCTCTTTGCCGTCCTCCTAGACATATCTAGGTTCATTTCAGCCATATTACTGCTTTTACTGGTTCCATTTCCTACAAGTGATGTGAAGAGTAGACACGGCAGATGTGTTATTACTCCGGCATATCCGCTCCTGTAAGCTACCTGGCACATAATCCTAAAATGCTCCGAATACAATATTGTGAAGATCCATCCATAAAGCATTAGATAACCCATGGAAAAGTGTAGGAGAACAAGGGAGAACCGTGCAGGTTGAGTAGTTAAAAATTAAGGGCAATATCGCAAAGTTGGTGCCAAGTCTTTAAGCGTTTGTCACATGGGTCTCAAAACAAAACCAGCAAAAATCTGAAGCAAAAAGAATATGTGAAGAAATAAAGACATGCAAATCAGATGGCGTGTAGATATTGGTGAGACAAGGCATGATTCAGGGATGTGCCCACCTGCTGTACCTTATTGTATTGTTCTACCTGTGCGACATCTTGCATCACTTAAAATAACAGTGTCACTAACAAATGCCTCATTGTGCGGCTAATAAGATGCCGGGGAGTTAGAAAATTGACATTAAGCTTGAGGGGAGCAAACTGAATTAACGCAGCTGAACCCATGCAGGGATTTCCTTATCTAGGAAGAGCAATGAACGCCTTTTTGTAAAGGTCATTTAACTAAATCATTGACAAGCCTGTTCCTCATCTCCTGCACACACTTTCTGAAAACCGTACAGGAGAAATAAAGATACGCGCATACACTTTAAGAATTACCCAAAGGCCTCAGATTTACAATATCTGAAAGGAAACGCAGACAAAATCTGCTTGTTTACCCTCAAATGCTAGTTAGAGTATACAAAAGGAAGAAAAAAAAATCCTAATGGCAAGGTACAGGATAGGTGTGAGGCCCAGCAGTAAAATTGACACTTCGTTGTAGCTATGCTTGAGCAATGCGCCCCCCCCCATCCCCCAGTCGTGAGGGGGCTATTCAACCCTTCACTTGTGTAGACTGATATGGTGCCAGTGGACGGCCAGCCTATTTGTGCAATGGTGCAATCATCCAATATAGTCTGACCGATCCCACAACATGCAGGTGGATCAGCCCTCATCCACTGCATCCGACCAACGGACCACTTCAGACTATTTTTGTAACTACAGCAGATTAGTGATCTTTACCATTTTCAGGGCATTTGTTCAGATGAAATTGGACCATCTGGTACAATTTACATAAAAGATTAATTGTATAATTAAACCGCCGTGCCGCGGCAGTGAAGTTGCCCCCTAGAGAAGTGATTCAGTTAGACAGCCCATAGGATTCAATGTAAAAAATATTTTCATTTTTATTCAATAGTTTAATATTTTCATCTGTAAGAAAGCCTTTTTAATTATTGAATTTTACTAATTTTAAAAAAAGTTATTTCTTTGGATTTATTTTAGGCATATTTTGGGTTCCAATAAATAATAAAGACTAGGCTTTTTTTCTCTTGCCGAATGAGTCTTTCTCCCCCCCCCCTTCAGGCCGGTTATATTCAGCATTGCTGTCCCTGGTGCTGAACACTATTTCAGCACCAGGGACAGGGGACCCCTCACCAGCTGGACAGGGCGGTCCTTGTGCCGAAACAGTACATTTTTGTTTTTCCTCCCCGCAGTAGGGAATCCCCTCCCCCAGTCGGTGGCCTGTCCATTGCCTGACCTGGGTCGTCCACAGAGGCTTCCAGTGGACGACCAAGTTCGGCCAACGGTCGTCCACCTATGGATAAGGTTAAGTCGGTCGTCCGAATACATTGCCAGTGTACGGACAAGCCTTAGACCAGGTGTCGGCAACCCGCGGCTCCAGAGCCGCATGCGGCTCTTTTTCACTTTTGCTGCGGCTCCCGCAGCTCCCTCCCTGTGGCGTAGCGTGGTGGGGGCTGGGGGGGCCGTGGTCCCGGGCGCAGTTTTGTTAGGGGCGCATTTGCACCCCTAAAACTGGCCCGGGGGTTGAGGGGACCCAGATGCCGGGCAGCGCGGGAGCGCCTGCCCGGTCTTGAACAGTCCGTCCTGTGAAGTGGTGCGGCTGTGTGCGTGCGCAGCCGGTCACGTGGTCCGGCTAATCAGGTGGTACTGAGTCTCTGTACCACCTGACTGGCCGGACCATGTGACCGGCTGCGCACGCACACAGCCGCATCCACTTCACAGGACGGACTGTTCAAGACCGGGCAGGCGCTCCCGCGCTGCCCGGCATCTGGGTCCCCTCAACCCCCGCCGGAGCTGCCTGGGGCAAGTATCCAGGTGAGAGCTGAGGGCAAATCCATGAGCTGGGGGCAAATCCATGTGTGAGCTGGGGGCAAATCCAGGACCTGGGGGCAAATCCATGAGTGAGCTGGGGCAAATCTATGAGCGAGCTGGGGGCAAATCCATGAGCTGGGGGCAAATCCATGAGCTGGGGGGCAAATCCATGAGCTGGGGGGCAAATCCATGAGCTGGGGGGCAAATCCATGAGCTGGGGGCAAATCCATGAGCTGGGGGGCAAATCCATGAGCTGGGGGGCAAATCCATGAGCTGGGGGCAAATCCATGAGTGAGCTGGGGCAAATCCATGAGCTAGCTGGGGCAAATCCATGAGCGAGCTGGGGCAAATCCATGAGCTAGCTGGGGCAAATCTATGAGCGAGCTGGGGGGCAAATCCATGAGCTGGGGGGCAAATCCATGAGCTGGGGGGCAAATCCATGAGCTGGGGGGCAAATCCATGAGCTGGGGGGCAAATCCATGAGCTGGGGGCAAATCCATGAGTGAGCTGGGGCAAATCCATGAGCTAGCTGGGGCAAATCCATGAGCGAGCTGGGGCAAATCCATGAGCGAGCTGGGGCAAATCCATGAGCGAGCTGGGGCAAATCCATGAGCTGGGGCAAATCCATGTGTGAGCTGGGGGCAAATCCATGAGCTGGGGCAAATCCATGTGTGAGCTGGGGGGCAAATCCATGAGCTGGGGCAAATCCATGTGTGAGCTGGGGGGCAAATCCATGTGTGAGCTGGGGCAAATCCATGAGCTGGGGGCAAATCCATGAGCTAGCTGGGGCAAATCCATGAGCTAGCTGGGGCAAATCCATGAGCTAGCTGGGGCAAATCCATGAGCTGGGGGCAAATCCATGAGTGAGCTGGGGCAAATCCATGAGCTGGGGCAAATCCATGAGCTGGGGCAAATCCATGAGCTGGGGCAAATCCATGTGTGAGCTGGGGGGCAAATCCATGAGCTGGGGCAAATCCATGTGTGAGCTGGGGGGCAAATCCATGAGCTGGGGCAAATCCATGTGTGAGCTGGGGCAAATCCATGAGCTGGGGGCAAATCCATGAGTGAGCTGGGGCAAATCCATGAGCTGGGGCAAATCCATGAGCTGGGGCAAATCCATGTGTGAGCTGGGGGGCAAATCCATGAGCTGGGGCAAATCCATGTGTGAGCTGGGGTTTTACATTGTTAAGTGAAAAAGTCTTTTTTTTCTTCAGATTGACAGCTGACTGCACGATCCTGTATATAGCATTAAGGTAAGAAACAATATATGCAGTGTTAGATTTGTTTTAAATGTCGCAATGGTTTTGCGGCTCCCAGTTTTTTTTTCCATTCGGAAACGGGTCCAAGTGGCTCTTTATGTCAAAAAGGTTGCAGACCCCTGCCTTAGACCAACACAGGTGCAATGCAGCACTGCAATGAACCAGAGCGTGCTAAAAAATACACTTATTAAACCGAGGGTATGCGGTGCTGGGATTTAAAACAAAACCTTTATCAAATTAGAGGACACAAGTAACCTGGGGGGGGGGGGAATGGAGTTGACAGTTTTTCATTAAACGAATAAAATATGGCAAGAGAAGAAAAGCATGGATGGTTTTTATTAGTGCGCAGCATTCACACATTTCTTCTAAAAAAAAAAAATGCTCATCTTTTACAGTTAAATATATGTGCTAAAAGCCAGTTCTAAAACACCAAAATAGCAGATTTCAGGCCTTTGAGACTAAGCAAATGAAGTCATTTATAGGACAGCATGGTGTAACAGCGGCTTGCTCGAACCTTAATATCAATCATTCTTCCATTGTAACCTAGAAGGCAGAGATGCCACTTTGACCATTTAATGGGCACAGCTTTCCCATTTTGGCTAGCATTTCCACTTTCGTGTCGGACAGCCTATGCAACGGTGACCAGCAAATGTCTCTGGGTATTTCCACTGAGAAGCACTGGATTGCCAGTGTGCTCCAGCGAGCATCTAGCCAAGTGGTTCCCAACGGTCCTCAAGTACCCCCAACAGGTCAGGTTTTCCAGATATCTGAAGAACAACACAGGTGATAGGATTTGCTGCTCAGTGATTGCAGGATTCAGTCTGCATTTCCCCTAGGCAATCCTCAAAACCTGGCCTGTTAGGGGTACTTTAAGACTGTGTTCGGGAACCACTGATCTAGCCCACTCAAAGTCTGCTTTGAAGAAGAAGCAGAGTGCATAAAGCTGTGATTACTATATAAACATGTACAGCTTGGAAAAAAGACGAGACAGAGGAGATATGATAGAAACATTTAAATACGTAAAGGGAATCCACAAGGTAGAGGAAGGGAGTATATTTAAAAGGAAACAAAGTAGCAAAACAAGAGGACATAGTCTTAGATTAGAGGGGCAAAGGTTTAAAAGTGACATCAGGAAGCAATATTTTACTGAGAGGGTGGAGGATACATAGAATAGTCTTCCAGTTGAAGTGGTAGAGGTCAAAACAGTAATTGAATTTAAGCAAGCATGGGATAGGCATAAGGCTATCCTTAACAAAAGATAAATCCAGGTAAAGTATCCATGTAATTGGGCAGACTAGATGGGCCGAAAGGTTCTTATCAGCCAACATTTTCTATGTTTCTATAAACCTGAGCACCTCCATGGCAAACCATGAAAAGCAGCAACATCTGTATGTAGATTGTTGCAACAAAGTATCAGTCACCAATTCTTGTGGAAAGAGGGGAAATGGAGAAAAAAGGAAGCAGATTACAAAAAAAAAAAAATTGATATTACCTTGCTCCGCAATTTCCCTTTTGATTTGGTCTTTTGCTTCCTTTTAAGTTTCTTCTTGCTAAGAATTTTCTTATTTCTGTAAGGAGTAAAAGTCAAAAGGTTACACTACATTTTGGTGATTATCTAGATTACCGCTTGTTACATCTGTAAACAGCATATTGTATTGTATACTTCATTAAAGCCAACTGTACCCTCCTCAGTGGCCACATATTAAGTTGTGTTATTGTCACACCATAGCATTGTTTCCATTAGGTTTTAATAGTTCCCAGACAAGCATTGTCAAATCAGTTTCATACCTAGGATCGGAATCTGTTCGCGCTATAGAACTAACCGCAACTAAATTAAAGTTTCTTCTATTTAACCCTTAAGAAGTATTCAATATGGCAGGATTAATGCATTCCTAAACAGTTTCAAATACTCCATATGCTCCATGAAGAAGACCACAGGATCCCATAGACGACCTATGCAAAGGACATATCCAGCGGGTCAGATGGCTGAATGGTTGTGGATTTTATTATAGGGTTATAAAAGAAGCCTCTCGTCAAATAAAAGGGTTGTCCAGTCCAAAAGAACACCTGTTCCAAATTCAAACAGGGACAGAAATGAGACTTCTAGAGATTGTCAGGATCATTAGGATTGAAAGACTAGACCTATGTGAGGAACATAATAAAGATGGCCTGTGATGAGAGAAATGTTACCCAAAAGGATCGTTCTTATAAAAGCAAGAGTTCAGGCTTGGGAACACTCATGGGAAAGCAGAAGAAACAGGAAAACAGACAAATGCCATACAACACCACAGCGCACGTGTCTGAAGGGATGCTACGCCACAATAGGTTTGAAATCCCAATATGTAAACTGACAGGTTAAAAACACAAGAGCAAGCGTATTGCAGAACACGAAAACAAGAAAAATACAACGCGTGCATAATATTGAACAGCACTGTATGTACGAGGTCAGTGTGCTCCAGGGTGCAAGGTGTGGGGAGAGTCTCTGGGAAGATTGTGCAGACATCTATGTTGTTCATTCAGATTGCTGGAGAAATTCCTTATGCTTCTTACAGTTGCGTTCAAAATTATTCAACCCCCACGGAAATTGAGTATTTTGGCCAGTTTGACATGGATTTTGATCATTCAGTCATCTTGCTTACAATTAAATCAAAGAGGCACGTGTAGGTCAGACAAATATAACATAACATTTATAATGAAATAACCACAAATGTCTTTTCTGTGCTCCCATCAGTTTTATTCAACCCCCAAGTGACATTCAATCTTAGTACTTAGTACAACATCCTTTTACAGTTATAACAGCTTTTAAACGTGAAGCATAGCTTGACACAAGTGTCTTGCAGCGATCTACACGTATCTTCGCCCATTCGTCATGGGTAAAAGCCTCCAGTTCAGTCACATTCTTAGGCTTGCGCACTGCAACTGCTTTCTTTAAGTCCCACCAGAGGTTCTCAATCGGATTTAAGTCAGGTGACTGCGATGGCCACTCCAAAATGTTCCAGCCTTTAATCTGCAACCATGCTCTAGTGGACTTGGAGGTATGCTTGGGATCATCGTCCTGTTGAAAGGTCCAACGTCTCCCAAGCCTCAGGTTTGTGACGGACTGCATCACATTGTCATCCAATATCTCCTGGTACTGAAGAGAATTCATGGTACCTTGCACACGCTGAAGCTTCCCTGTACCTGCAGAAGCAAAACAGCCCCAAAGCATGATTGACCCCCCCCCGCCATGCTTCACAGAAGGCAAGGTGTTCTTTTCTTCATAGGCCTTGTTCTTCCTCCTCCAAACATAGCATTGATCCATGGGCCCAAACAGTTCTAATTTTGTTTCATCAGTCCACAGAACACTATCCCAAAACTTCTGTGGTTTGTCCACATGACTTTTGGCATACTGCAGTCGACTCTTCTTATTCTTTGGAGACAGCAAGGGGGTGCGCCTGGGAGTTCTGGCATGGAGGCCTTCATTACGCAGTGTGCGCCGTATTGTCTGAGCTGAAACTTCAGTACCCACATCTGACAAATCTTTTCTCCGTTCCTCAGCAGTCACACGGGGACTTTTCTCCACTCTACGCTTCAGGTAGCGCACAGTAGTCCAAGTCAGCATCTTCTTTCTGGCACGACCAGGTAGCGTTCCAACAGTGCCCTTTGCCTTGAATTTGCGAATGATGCTTCCTATGGTCTCTCTTGGTATGTTTAACATCTTTGTAATCTTCCTATAGCCATTGCCCTTCCTGTGAAGAGTAATCACCTCTTCTCTTGTCTTCCTGGACCATTCTCTTGACTTCACCATGTTTGTAACCACACCAGTAAATGTCTAGAAGGAGCTGAGTATCACAGTCATTTTAAAGCTGCCTAATTGGTGCTTATTATGCTTTATTGCTGCTCCGTGACATCCACAGGTGTTTTCAATACCTGATTGAAAACACTTGAATGAACCTCTGTTCTTCAGAGTGGTAGTCTTTAAGGGGTTGAATAATTGTGTCAATGAAGAATTCACAAAAGAAACATTTACTACTGTATTACAAAACCAATTGATGTCATTTTAGTTGCATATGGTTCTTTAAAAAGTCCTTGTAGGATTTCATTCTGAATACAATTACAAATGTACACTAAATTCCCTAAAACCCTTTACAGCATTGGGGGGGGTTGAATAATTTTGAACACAACTGTATATACTCTGTAGCCATATATTGCATTTTCTGTAAATGCTTCCTTTGTTCAGTAAATCTACGCATACAGAGTCATTGCCTTCATGGTTTTTAAAAACCTGTTTCTCAACAGCCAATAAGGTGGCATTCTCAATAATCCTGCATGTACTGAACAGCTATACTGCTAACCAATCAGAACACAGGGGACTCGCCAATCAAAAGGTGCCAATGAAGAAGAGACGTCATTTACTGCAATCCGTAGTACAGGTGCCGGACAATATCCCTACAGCCAGGTTCCCTAATGCCAACGGCCAACTTCCAGACAGAACAAGTACCCGACATCCCAACTTCCCTACATGGCCAACTTCCAGACATCCATAATCCCAGCAGCTAACCCTAAAACTATCACCCTAACCCTAGTTTTAAGGGGGTTAGGGCTAGGATTAGGGGGGGTTGGCCTTTTAGGGGAAGTTGGCCGTCAGGGAATTGTCTGTGTAGGGAAGTTGGCCGTCGGGATTTTGGCATTAGGGAACCTGGTTGTAGGGATTGCGACCCAAACCCCTGTAGTACCATGCCAAACACACCATATCATCTCTATGAACAATATTGCAGAACCCATTTTCAATACACCTGATACTAATAAAACTTATACTTCAAAAAATAAAAAGCAGAGAGTATTACTATAAAAAGTAGTGATTTTTTTTTTATTATTTTTTTTAAACTGTTCACATTTCTACAAATGGCAAAAAAAATCAAAGAAATGTTTTCATTATGTCCTTCATTGGGATGAGACAATCTTGGCAGGGTACAATAACATAAAAATTATCACACCCTCAGAGAGCTCAGAATATTAATTTCAGAAGAAACTGAAGTGAGAAAAGTGCTTTAAAACCCTTTATACACAAATGCATTTAATTCATAAATTGAGTACAGAATAGGGAAGGAAGAAATGATCATATGATATTGCATCACTGAGGTCAAAGCAGCACAACTGAATTAACACAACAGATAAAGATCTCTCCTACACTGGTTACTTTACACATTTGTGTTGTGTTCGGCTGGATTGTCCTCGCATTCTGTCACAAAACACAAATAGGTAAAATCCATGTAGCCAGAAAAAAGTCAGATCAATTCACTGAACAACATAAAGGGGAAAAAAAAACTTAACAGAAGAGGCGGGCATCAAGCCATGAGGCTGGGAAGATCTATTTAAGGGTCCGTACCCCAAAATTTGGTGAGTACAAATTATTAAGGGCGCTCATGAGCCGCATGCCAGTTAAGCATTCAGGTATAGCTAGGGGGATACCGTTATTCACAATAGGTGTCAATTTCTGGCAGCTCCTCCCTCCCCCTCCCAGTCACTTGCGGTGTACCCCAAGGCTCAATACTAGGCCCCCTGCTATTCACAATTTTCATAAATGATCTGCCCAACGTCTGCAAAGCCTCAAATGTACATATGTACGCAGACAACACTGTAATCTATACCAGCAAACCAAATCTCGCGCAGCTGGAGGCCGTGCTGCAAGAACAATTCACAGAGGTAGAAAAGTGGATCAAACACAACAAACTTTTTTTAAATACTGACAAAACTGTAACGATGCTCTTTGGAACAGCACCTAAACTACACAAATTGCAAAATCCCCATCTAGGTGTCAGGACAAAAATCAAATGGCACGCTGACCACAGTCACTTCTCTCAAATATCTAGGTATGTGGTTGGACCCTAATGTATCCTTTGGCCCTCACATCGAAAAACGCTCATCTAAACTTTACCCCAAACTAGGTGCCCTGTACAGAAACAAATCCTGCCTGAGCCCCGCGGTAAGAAAGCAGATTGTACAACAAATGCTTATGCCAGCTATGGATTACGGAGATGTAGTGTATGCAGTGGCCCCGCAAACACACCTTCAGAAACTTACTACATTGTATAACTCCTTCTGCCGCTTTGCATTACAATGTAACTACATGACCCACCATTGTGACATGTTAAAAGAGCTAAACTGGCCATCGCTGGAGTCTAAACGCACCCTTCACCTTTCCAGCCTGGTGTTTAACCCTTTCGCTGCTGAGGCTTTTCACACCTCTGTGCTAAGGTCATTTTTACCGGTTTTGCTCATCATGTTTAAACGTGTTTTGAAGGCTTATTTTAGTATATGACCCAGACATATTATATATCGTTCTTTCCGTCAGACTAGGTAGATTCATAATATGTCATTATTATATGTATACGTTATGTCATGTCTGTATATTATAACAAAAAATGCAATAAAATATGTATTTTCAATAATTTACAACGTGTAAAGTGTTTTTTTCACATTTTAACATGCGAGCAATTGCGGTTATATTTTGTATGGGGTGCGCTTGTTAAAAAAATTAGAGATGGGGTCTCGTTACATATTTTTTTGGGGAAAATTACACGATTTTTAACAAACGCATCGCACACAAAAATCGTTAGTGCAGCATCATTGTTCACATTATAATTGAAATGGGAACAATATTGCTGCATTAACGAACCAAAAAAAAGAAAAAAAAATGATTTTTTTTTTTTATAATTTTTTTTTAATATATTTTTATTTATAATTTTTATTTTTTTAAAAAAAACTTTTTCACTGTAGTGTTTGGTATCGTTGGAACGGCCATGCTCTGGCCGATCCAACCATACCAAACATTAACCCCTAGCTGCCACGGATCGGGAGATAGGGAGTTCATTGGAACTCCCTATCTCCACCGTTGGTGGCAGTTAGGGGTCAACTCTAGGACTGGCGTCATCGTGCTATGCACGATGACGCCAGTCCTCAGGGGGAGTTCCCGGAGGCTTGGCCAACATCCAAGATGTCGGCCAGCTCCGGGAAAGGATCACGAACTGGCGCTTTTCAGCGCCGATTCGCGATCCAGCTCCCCAGGGGTTAATGCCAGGCACCATTTGGAAGGGCAGGCTGTGCCCTTCCAAATGGTGCCTGGGTTAACCCCCGCAACGCCGCCGATCGGGAGGGAGAGAGGTCCGAAGGACCTCCCCCCCTCCCTTTCAGGCGCCTCCTCCGCACATGCGGGGGGGGCGCCTGAATTAGGTGTCATTGCGCTGCCACGATGACACCTAATTTCATCGGCGGATGTTCCGGATGCTGGGCTGACATCGAGGATGTCAGCCCGCACCGGGGGGGCCAGCGATCGGCCGGAACCCGGCCGAACGCTGACCCCAAAGGGAGGACGCGCTCAGCGCGTCCTCCGCACAGCGGGAGCCATGTGGAGGACGCGCTAAGCGCGTCCTCCGCATGGAAGTGGTTAAGAGAATTTCTGGGAAGCTGCCACCCTACCTGAATAGACTGCTTCCCCCAGCAGCTCCCTCATCCTATAACCTCCGATCCAGGACCAGCACCTTACTTGCAATACCACAATACAAAAAGACAGCGGCTCGGTCCTCATTTTCCTACAGAGCACCACAATTATGGAATAACCTCACAGACACCATCAAATCTTCCCCCAGTCTTAAGTCACTCAATAGCTCCTTACTAACATACCTCAATACAGAATGCACCTGTAAACATGTAACCTAGTGACTATTTCCTACATATTTATTTTCTGTTAATCTGTATATTTGTGTTGTTTTTTTAATATCTTGCATTGTATTACTTTGTATTTCTGTAACTGTAACACTTCAATGTTCTTGAACCCAGGACATACTTGAAAACGGGAGAAATCTCAATGTATCCTTCATGGTAAAATCCTTTATAAATAAATAAATTCAGAGAGAAGCCTCCTTTCCCAGACCTGATTCCCTCAAGACACATACGGGCCTTTACACCCCAAATTATCAATTTTTGTGGTTGACCTCGACTCTTGAAATCCCTTTTCTTGGTGAGGGGCTTACTTCTAGTTGTCAGACAGATATTTGGGTGACTGGAAGAATATTTATTGGGTAAAACACAATGGGCTATTTTGCAAAGTTGGTGCTAACTTAACCAGAGCTGTTGTAAACCTGACTCCATAGACTATAATGGCTCTGGTAAGTTTACAACAGCTCTGGTTAAGTTGGCACCAACTTTATAGTCAATGAGATTGCAAATAATCATGTTACCATGTATTTGTCAGTGTGCAAACCGTGTATCGGTTGGTTCTTTTGGGTATAGTCTTGTGTCACTGTGTGTACGTTTGCCAGTTTGTGCGTGCCCTCTGTCAAGCGTCTTCCAAAAACATAGCTTCAACAGTCTTCTGAATATAAACAATGACTCAGACAATGACCAAGAACAGCTGTATGCATCCAACTCCAAGGCATTCCCTACTCCAATATTGAAAATGTAGAAGATCTACAGAGATGTAAAGTTTGTTGAAATGAATCTCAAGATACACAACAATTGATCCCCATCCAACACCAAGAATGACTGCTGGTAAGGGCGCGATGAAAGCCTTTATAAAATCGACGTGGAATACTTTTATGATCCTTGGACTTTAATCCATTTTACATTAAGGAATGTAAATGATAAGTTTCACAATTTGTAGCCAATAAGTACACGCTTACAGACTGAAAAGGGCTGCCTGTTCTATTTGTAAGGATGACCATTTTCAATATAACGTATTTCCTGATTGAACAAAAACAATGCTCGTCTTTCATAGTCATGAAATTTCATCTACAAGAATAAAGTTACATAGAAGTGTTGAGTGCCTAGAAAATGTTTATATAATCTTTCACCAAATAACCTTCTAAACCATTGTATGCTTTTCCCAAACATAGACCTAGATTCTAGGTCTGATGCAAATGTGTCAGTGCTCGGGTAAACCTAGAATCTCCATAGACTAACTTTACACCTTCCTCCAAGTGAGACGATAATATGGAACCACCAACAGGAAAACGTGTAGCAAATACAAAAACATATACTGTTGCTGTACTTTGTTTTTAGACAATAAATCCTGCTTAAATATACCAAAGAGCTTCCTGGTGCTTCCTGCAACGGCAAGTTACCAGGCTGCGGCTCCGAGATCATGCAGACATGGGGTAATAACTAGGGATGAGCTGTTCGGGTTCGGACGGTTCGGAGTTCGACCCGAACTTTGGCAGTTCGAAAGTTCGCAAATTTCGAACTTTTTGAGCGTGTTCGGTTTCGAAAAAAAGAAATTTTGAAAAAAGTATAGAAAAAGCTTAAAAAAAAATACTAAAAAATATAGAAATAAAAGAGACTCTTTACTGCAGAATATTATAAGCAACGGTTTATTAGATATTGAATTAAAAACTAATGTGCATGTGGAAAGATTATCAACTCTAAATGACCTCTGTTCACAAACGGGCATAACACCAGGTGTTTTTAGTCTGGTAATCAATTTGATACATTGTACAATATACTGAGGGGGTGGGGTGGTGTCTGCTTCTGATTGAGATTTGAGAATTAATTTCCCTAAAACATCCTAATCTGCTGCATTTAACTGGTGTTTGAAAAAAATCTAAAGCAAATGTTATTTTTCACCTCGGGATTAAACATTCACAGGGTTATTCAGAGAGCGGTGAAAAGCAGGAGAATAACTGGAGAAGTGAAAATTCTAGGTCAAAATAGCCAAACCAGAAAAATTCTCCCATTTATCTCACTTTCCAAATCGGCTATTTGGTCTAGATTGCTCTCTTCTCTTGCCAGCTCTCCCGGCTTTCACC
The DNA here is from genome assembly GCA_009667805.1 of Leptobrachium leishanense. NCBI lineage: Eukaryota > Metazoa > Chordata > Amphibia > Anura > Megophryidae > Leptobrachium > Leptobrachium leishanense. Next base: position 323,478,037 of record CM019064.1, on the reverse strand, counting down.
TCTCTCTCAGGGTTGTTCAGAGAAAGGTGAAAACCAGGAGAATGGCAGGAAGAGAGAACAATCTGGACCAAATAGCCGATTTGGAAAGTGAGATAAGGCTAGGGTCAGACTAACGCATTTTTCGCAGCGACCGTCAAAAAGTGCGTCCGAACGCATTGCCGTATTTTTTCACGGATTGTGCGAAAACAGTCATACGATGCACATTTTTGTGCGTGATTTTTTACGGATCCAAACCAGGAAACTTTGGGTGTCTGGACGTTATGTTGGCCGGACATGAGCAGGGTCTGACGTCTCCAAATCACGCACACACGCCGCTAGTGGACGCAGCGCACTCTGTACGTCCGTACTAGCGGTTCTGCGTTCGAAAAAATGCATTCATTTTCCACTTGCGTTGCGCAGCCGGACTTTCGTGCGACCGTACTTCGTATATTGCCCGTCATTTGCTGCTAGTGCGGCCGTGATTAAGTGCGCCTAAACATACGTTAAAAATTCGCTAGTCTGACCCTAGCCTAAAGGGGAGAATTTTTCTGGTTTGGCTATTTTGATCTAGAATTTTCCATTCTCCAGTCATTCTCCTGCTCTTCACCGCTCTCTGAATAACCCTGACAGGGTTATTCAGAGAAAGGTGAAACTCAGAATGACTGAAGAGAAAATTCTAGGTCAAAATAGCCAAACCAGAAAAATTCTCCCATTTATCTCACTTTCCAAATCGGCTTTTTGGTCTAGAAGTTTCCATTCTCCTGCTTTTCACCGCCAAAAAAAATCAGTAAACTTTTTCTGCGTGTCCGGAAATGTCTCCTCTTTTCATACAGACCGCCGCCCCAAGCAGTTGTTTATGGATAGATTAAAGGAAAAGCATTTTACCATCATTTGAAATGTCATTTTTTTGTTTTTACATTTTTCTATACATCCTTGAAATCCGCCACTTCACGGGCAGGTTATGGGGACCTCCTAGGCACAATATTTGAAGGAATTTTTCATTTTTATTTTTAACCCTTATTTAATGGAAAACTCACTGTCCCATTAAAAACGTTTTTTTTTTTAAAATCTTTTTGTCCTCGTTTCCTGTCCCCCAGGGTACTACCCGGACCCCCATACACCTTTTATGGCAAATATGTAGCATATATGCCCTCTTGGAGGGCACTCCAAAAAAAAAAAACAACGAATTTTCAGCCCCATTGACTTGCATGGCGGTTCGGGTTCTGTCCTGAACAAATGGGAAGTTCGGGTTCGGGCTCGAACCGAACTCGGGGAGTGTTCGGCTCATCCCTAGTAATAACCATTGATGTATGTAACTTAAACTTAAGGCACATTAGGATCTTGTGAGTGCGATTTTAAGGGGCATCATATGATTTATGTATCTTCATATTGCACTATGTATGAAGGGTCTCTGTTCTATATTTTTAGAATTCTCCCAATTATTTCATTTATGCTGTGTTGAGACGTATGAGGGAAGAGTTGACGGGGAGACACAAGGTCAACTATTCGTCCACGTCTGTCACATCACGATTTTGGTTGGTGTAAACTCTACATTGGGCTGGATGCATTTGGTGATTGTAGCCGCCCCATCGGGGAATAGGCGCCCCCCCCCACCCCTCCTGTACTAAACTCTACATTGTTCATTATGAAATCTATATTCAATGTAGGGCTGCAAATAACGATTATTCTCATAAATCGATTAGTTTGCCGATTATTTAGATTAATTGATTCAACGGATAAGGAAAAAAATGGTTTACTTAAAAGGAATTGTATGGAATAAAAATAAGCAATTTGTGTAATGTACGTAACTTTCGTACGTACATACGCAAATTGCGTATCTTGTGTACTTTTCACACACAAGGTATGCGAGTGCTTGTTCAGAGGGATGGGTTGATGCTGCATGAGCAGCTTAAGCCCATGTTTGCTTTCTCAAATGAACGCAGCTACAAGCACTTGGATAGAGAGGAGGATGTCAGCATGAAATCGCAGTTAAGAAGTTAAAGTCGTCAGGGTGCGTAGCGTGTCCTTTTTTTAATAAAAAAATAAAAATGAACAAACTGATTGTGAGGAACTGGAGGTGGAAGGGAGTGACTTGACCTGAGTGTGAGATGGAGTGGGTATGGACAAAAGACCAGATCTGAGTGTGGGAGTGAGTTTGGGGAAAGGGACCAGACCAAAAGGGAGGGAATGGCAGTTCCCAACCAAAGAGGGTGGGGTGGTGGCACAGGACTCCAGCTTCAAGTAAGGATAAAATGCAGACAAACTGCTCCTTCACCCAGTGTCAGTATCCTATGGTTTGTGTTATAGTTCTGCTACTGTTGTAAATTGAATAAAAACAAACTGGTTGTGTCTGACATAAAGCAGCAGCGCGTCTTCTCCAATCAGCTCCGAAGCTGAGGTTATTTACATTTAACTCAGTCAGACTAAGTGTGTGCTGTACACCGGACGATTAATCGACACCGATTAATCGATAATGGGAATAGTTGACAACTAATTTAATCATCGATTAGTAGTAGATTAATCGATTAGTGGTTTCAGCCCTAATTCAATGCATAAAGTTTTTATACTTTTCTGTCCAAGATTTGTCAAACGCAAAACATGTATGCATATAGGAACCAGTTAAGGAAAATTAATGCATTAATGGAAAGAGTTTAATCCACAAAAAAAAAACAGACCTTCCCATGAGGATCTCCCCTTTGCTTTTGAATACTGTCTACATATTGGATCAGATTCTTGTTCGGCTAGGTAAATGTAGCTGGCATTGTACAAACAAGAGTCTAGTAGTTAAGTTAATCGTAACTCTCAGAAAGTAGAGAAAGCAATCTGCTACATATTACATGTCCTGAGCTACCCCTTTGCGCAATAAGACCGCTACAGACGAGCACTTTCTAACATCCATTACCAGTTGCAACCCATCTCAGCTGTTTTATGAACGCCGTCTATGCAGGCTTCCAGAAGATCCCTGGAAATCGCTGCAGGAGGAACCCACCAGAACAGGAGATTACAGACGTTCAATTACTAGATGGGAAGTACGGTAGGTTTATAAACTTGTCAAACAAAGGAAGGGGGATTCCCTATTAAATGAGCCTAAACTATATTTGAGCGTTACAGGCGAACGTTAAATCTGCAAGTCTGACATTACTGCAACATGGCATTTTAGCATGAAGTTAACCCTTTTTACACGTTCATATTTTAATGATTTGTTTGAGGCTCTATTTAAATTGTCCATGGGTTTCCTGAAGGAGATCTTTGAAATGAACAGTTTCCCAGTTTACTCCAATAACCAACCTAAAAAAAAACATGACTTCTAAAACCTGTATTTTCTTTGTAGATGTTCGGCTGAAACATAGCTATGTGTTTATAACATTGTAAAAAGCTTTTGTCCCTAGGACGTACATGAAAAAAGTGCAAATGTATAAACCATGCTATAAATAAAAATGCTAGACACCTAGCAGCAAAGCCAGGCCCCGATCCTTCACCTAGGAATCATTGAGATGTTGCCACCTCCAGCTTGGAGCATGAAGCATTTTCCAAGGCTGACCTCCCCAGCAGGACATTTGTGGTCTCTTCATCAACTGCAGCAAAATAAATCCAAAGAAGTTGCTCATGTTACAGACAGCATGCTGAAGAGATTAATGGTGCTACCTGGCTGTGCTGTAAATCAGGATAGGCACCCATCGACCAGATCACAACTCTCCCCCCTCATGTGCCCCCCCAACACCATGCTTTAGGTCACCTGGCCCCTTATTTCTGCCCTTTACAACCCAGTCCATGCTTTATTTCTTTCTGTTGAAAGTGTACTTCACTGTGTATTGATCTTTATGTTAATCTCGTCAGGCCATACAAGATTTATGCTCTGCTGTGTTACCCGTTTTACTAGGAGATACTTTACAATAAAATCAGGATATGTTGCCTCCTGCTACTAGAATTAAATCTCTGGCATATTTTTCTACATCTAAATCATATAATATTATCTAAAAGCTTGAAGCATACGCTGTTTAGTGTTAGACTGTGTTAATCATTAATAACTTCGGAGGTGATTGGAGGAGATCTGTCCTCTGCTTTTTTCCCTTCTACACCTCCTCCATGGGCAAAATCATTAACAGCTTTGGCTTTAAATGCCGATGATACTCTGATCTACCTCTCCACCCCTGATCTCTCTACTCCTAACGCTTCCCCATCTCCAGACATCCATCACTGGCGACAGTATGCCCATCAAACCAGGTTCGCTGAGTTACCTTTGACTCCTCTGGTTGTTCATTCCCCACATCCAGCCTGTTTCTTCCTCCTGCTACAACCAATTCACTCACTAAATCCACTCCCCACTAATCACCAAATACACCCCAGCCCACACCGCAATGTCAAACAGTGACCTGCGCCTTTGCTTCTCCCCACATCACCTTTTCTCATGCTAAACTGCAGGATTTCTCACCCATCCGTTGGAACGCACTCCCTCACACAATACGACTTTCTCCTAATTTCCCTTCCTTCAAATTCTACATTAAGACATTCCTGTTTAGTGAAGTCTACCACCGACTGACTCGCTAATACACTTCACCAACCAGTCCATCACTCTCACCGTGCAGTCTTCCCCGCCTGTTCCTCACCCTCCAACCCTTCTTGAATGTAAGTTCCCATGGAATAGGGTCCATAATTCCTCCTGTGTTGGCTTGTCAAACAGTGTTCGGTCTCAATGCATTGTAACACTGTATATGTTGTACCCATTATTCTGCGCTATATAAAAATGTAGAACGACATGGGCTTCATTTCTGCCCGCAGCATCAATCCATCACTCTGACCAGGTGCTTGCGTACCCAGTGTGCAGAAAGTACTCAAAGTTACACAAGCAATTTGTGCACGTATGAACGAAAGTTACATACACTACACAAGTTGCATACAAAAAATAAAAAAGGGTGGGGGGGTTAAAATGAAGTGTCTAAAAAAAAAAAAAAAAAAGTAGATAAGAACCTTTCGGCCCATCTAGTCTGCCCAATTACATGGATACTTTACCTGGATTTAATCTTTTGTTTAGGATAGCCTTATGCCTATCCCATGCCTGCTTAAATTCAATTACTGTTTTGGCCTCTACCACTTCTACTGGAAGGCTGTTCCATGTATGACACCACCCTCTCAGTAAAATATTGCTTCCTGATGTCACTTTTAAACCTTTGCCCCTCTAATCTAAGACTATGTCCTCATGTTTTGCTACTTTGTTTCCTTTTAAATATACTCCCTTCCTCTACCTTGTGGATTCCCTTTACGTATTTAAAGGTTTCTATCATATCTCCTCTGTCTCGTCTTTTTTCCAAGCTATACATGTTAAGATCATTAAGCCTTTCCAGGTAACTTTTCTCCTTCAAGCCGTACACCATTTTAGTAGCCCTTCTCTGAACTCTCTCGAAGAGGTCTATATCCTTCTGGAGATACGGTCTCCAGTACTGCACACAGTACTCCAAGTGAGGTCTCACCAGTGCTCTGTACAGAGGCATGAGCACTTCCCTTTTCCTACTGCTAATACCTCTCCCTACACAACCAAGCATTCTGCTAGCATTTCCTGCTGCTCTATTACATTGACTACTTACCCTTAGATCCTCTGAAATAATGACCCCTAAATCCCTTTCCTCAGATGTTGAGGTTAGGACTGTATCAAATATTCTATATTCAGCCCTTGGGTTTTTACGTCCCAGGTGCATTATCTTGCACTTATCCACATTAAAACTCAATTGCCACAACTCCGACCATTTTTTTAGTTTACCTAAATCATTTGTCATTTGGCTGATCCCTCCAGGAAGATCACCCAACTAATCTTCTGGAACTAAGCATTCGCTGCAGCCCTAAACCCAAGCTTAATAGTGGAATTGTGCTCTGTGAGACAGAAAAATGTAAACAAATTCAGGGAAAACAATGTTAAATGAAGTATAACAAAAGCAGTTCAACAAATGTGTGTATGACTCTACATGCTGGATGAGTACAACATCACGTGCCCCTACACCTGACCTGACAGGCTTCTCGTATTCCTCCAATGTTTACGCTGATGCAAATGAGGAATCCTCATCAGCATTCACACATTATTACTCCTGGAGTGAATGTAATATGTGAGTCTTCATTAAAAATACAATATACACGTTAACTTGCTCTAAAGCATCAAGTAAATGGCATGTAAACCCCCGGAGCCGAGGATATAAAAGCCCTAGTGTATGTGTGGATGGCAAGACTTTTACAATGTACCGGTAAATCACTTACGTGCACAAAGTCCGATTAACATCAAGGTTACATATAAAAAGACATACGGGGGGGGGGGGGGTAATCTACTGCGTACTATCAGGGCAAGTCAATTGTAATCGAGAAGGATTCTCTTTTTACATCATTTTGTCCTACCATTTGTACAGCGCTGCGGAATATGCTGTCGTTTAATAATGGTTTTATTTTGCATCAACTTACAACAGGGTACACAGGCACCAAAGCAGTCTTTTGTGAGGGCATCCCACACCAGTTTCACATTTCTATAGGGATACGGAGCATGGCTGAAGAAGTCTTACTGGTTTAAAGGGGCTTTTTCCTTTCCAGACAAGGGATTTGCTTGATTAGTAGACGCTCGCTCTGACACTCGACAAGAATGAAACTACCTCGTCCCAAGTATAGGAAGCTGAAATTTCAACCATGATAACCAGCTGAGCTTGGAATACAGGGCCTCTCTCCAGCAATCATAAGCAGATATTTACACATTGCTGCATAGAGTAGACTATCAAGACGTCTCACAAAGCAAATCACTTCAGAGAGGCCTGTCAACGCACTCAATAGTCCCCCATTGCACCTTCCCTGATCCCTGCCCTATGCATCCCATTACTTTTCATACTCTGCTCTTCTCTTCGATTGTAAGCTCTTCAGCAGAGTCATCCACTCCCATTGTTCGTAGCGTGTCTTACCAGTTTGTGAATTTGGAACGTTTCCTCGAACCCATTGCACAGAGCTACAGAATCTGGCTCTTTCAAACTTTTAAAAATAGTTGTTAGTGCTTTATAAATACTTCTAAGTTCCGTAGCGCTGTACAATGTGAGACACAGAATAACAAATATACATTCAAGTTAAAACCGCAGAACTGTTTCAGACGACCCTGCTTGAGAGCTTAAGAGAAGGGTGACACACTAGGTGAGCGTAAATAGAGGACATGAAGAAGTGGGCGCATTTGTGGAATGGGTGGGAAGATGGCGTAAGAAATGCACAGGGGGGAATTATGGAGTGAGCCGATGGGTCTAAATTTTGTGGGGGAGGGAGATCCATAGAAAGGGGAGCAGTCTTAAAAAGGTGAGAGTTGGGGGTGTGGGTACAAGGCGATGATAGTATCAGATCATTAGCAGAGCAATGTGGTTGGGGCGGGATATACCTGCTAATAAGGGAGGAGATGTAGGCAGGGGTGCGGTTATGGAGAGCTTTGTAAGGGAACACCGGTATTTTGAATTGGAATCTAAAGGAAACAGGGAGCCAGTGTTGAGATTGGCAGAGGGGTGAGGATAAGAAGGGAGAAATGACCTTTGGTTTTAGCAGCCACTAAATACAAGTATTTATAAAGCGCTAACAAGTTCCGTAGCGCTGTACAATGGGAGAGATAGAATAACAAATCTACATACAAGTTAAACACACAGCAGTAGGGAATACGACCCTGCTTGAGAGCTCACAATCTAAGAGGAGAGGGGTGACACTAGGTGAGGGTAAACCGAGAACCTGAAGTAGCGGGGTGCATGTGGACTGGGTGGGAAGATGGCGTAAGAACGACGTACAGCAGGGGAAATCATTGAGTGAGCCAATAGGCTTTGGTCACCTTGGTCAGAGCAGTCTCAGAGGAGTGCTGGGAGCGAAAGCTTGATGGGTGGGGATCAAGTAGAGCGTTAGCAGCAAGATGAAAAGGGGGGTGAGCATTTATACATTTCAACAGCTGAGCCTCTATGCTGGGAAACAAGTGGCAGGGGAGAGCAACAAAATCTTCCATGATGCATCACTTCTAATGGGATGTCAACGAAGCTGGCGGGTCTGCATCTAGGAGATGGTGTGTCCTGCAGGGAAGCAGATCACCCTATTGGGGAGGGGATAACTGATACAAGCTTATCTAATTGAGCAATCATTGATTGTTATGAAGGAAAATCAGGTTCACCATTAAAGACTAATTCACCGTACAGCAGCATGTAAACATGGAAGAAATGAAATCTGTAGCTTCTGGTGTAAACAATGACAGGTGAAACCTGCTGTGACTGATGCCAAGAAAGAGTTAAACTAGACTCCATTATGTCAGTATCCTGAAATAGTCCTATGATGTAATTGTGCAGTGTGTGTGTAATGCTTCTAGACACCACCTCTGTTATTGATGGCCAGTACAGAGAAAACTCAATTATTCCCCTTTGACTGCATCTCTCGGATATAGATGCAAAAAAAAAAAAAAAATGCTTCTGCAAGCTGGCACACAAAGATGATGTGCTTGTAAACCATAAGATGCATGAGTGTACTAAATGCACCCGTAAAGATGACCCATTTCATATTTCACAGGACAACATGAACACATACAAATAGCCAAAAAAAAAAGTAAAATTGTACAGTGAGAGATTTTTTTGAAAATTGTCAGGTTACCGGGGGGCTTTACCGTAGATACTCGAGTATAGCGCAACCCGAACAGAACACGATAGATTATGGAAATGAGAGAATACTCAAGACTTGAATATAACGCAAGTAGTTCAATTATAAAATTATATTGTACTGGGAAACCATTAAAATCCTTCGAGCTTCTCTTAACACAGTCAGGATACCCCACAGGCCAGGGTGCTCTAGAATGATAGTAGTTACCAAGTATGAAGCCGCCGACCACCCGTCTTCTTACTCGCGATAAGATGGCCAGAGGATCGAGATGACCAACACCGTGAATCATTCACCAATAGCCAGCAGGTGTCGTTTTCTGACCTCCGGCTCTAGCAGGCAGGCTCATCCACCACTAGTCAGAGACTTGGGATCCAAGAGCAAGTCAAGTTTTTCTGGGGGGTTTTTTTTCCTCGCGATGCAGATGTCTTGAATAGAACGCAACCCCTCCAATTTTGAGGTAAGTTTTTGTCACCAAAATCTAGCAGTATACTCGAGTATCTAGGAGGTAATAAATTCTAAACAATAACCCAGTAGGTGTTTTGCTTTTCAGGTCGGCAGTGGGTGTGAACACTTTAAAATATTTTTGTATCTGAGAAATGGGATCAGGAAGGTTTAGGTTAATTTCCAGAATGTAGCCCACCATATGCCTGTCATCCAAACCTCGGCAATGCAAAGAAGCTGGGGAGTGTGGGAAGATCAAGTTGCTAGAGCAACGCATGAATATAGTTAAAGTCTTCATAAAAATGATTTAAAATATATGTGTGCCAACCACAATGCAGATTTATGGGACTTTAATCCCATGCTTTAATTACAGCCTAACAGTCACAAAGTTGTGGATTATTATACATCCCCACTGTAACCGCGTATTGTTTTCTGTCTACTGTGCCAGGTTCATTCTGAAGTGGGACGTGCAGGCAGGTCCTCTGTTAAGGCCGGGTGCACACAAGCACACCTAGTGCGCCCACACTTACCGGCACCTATCGCAGCCATGTAATGCTGCGACAGTGCCAGTCACATGCTTGTGCGCACGCAGCAAGCGTCCGCCTAGAAAGCCTCCCCGGCGATGCGCTAGGATGCGCATCGACGGGCTGCAAAGCGCGATCCTCCATAGGAGGGGGGGCAGGCAGACGTCAAGCAGAAGGAACGTCCACTCTCACGGACGTTCCTTCCACCTCCGCTAGTGCGCACCCGGCCTTAGGGATTGAATTTGGGCATTAGTGGCTTCTCTGCAGACAAAGGTGAGATGGAAAGAAAGAAAGCACATTTGAAACACGGGCTGTCTGGATAACAGGTTGTGATTCCAAAATAAAGCATTGAAATGTAAAACTGCTCAATTTTTCATGCATTTGTTGTCATTTACAGAAAAATTCCTGGGTTAAAAGTAGGGCTGAAACAACTAATAGATTATGAAAATAGTCGTCAACTATTCTCATTATTGATCGATGCCGATTAATCGATTTGTGTACACATACTGTTAGGAGTCAGGACGAGTTAAATGTTATAACCTCAGACTCTGCTTTAGAGCCGAATGGAGAAGACGTGTCGCTGCTTTACTCGGTATGATTTAGCTCTAGGGTTATGTCAGACATAACCATTTTGTTTTTATTCAGTTTTCAACTCCAGCAGTGCAGGTAACAAACCCTGGGATACTGCCACTTGGTATGGGCTCTGTACCGCTGATGTTTTATCCTTACTGGAGTCCTATGCCACCACTCCTCTTTGGTCCGGTACCTTCCCACACTTAGGTCCAGTCTTTTTGCCCAAACCCACTTCCTCTCATACTTTGGTCAAGTCCCTTGCCCCAAACTCACTCTCTTCCACCTCAGGACACTCCTCCCGCTCAGTTTGTTCATGAAATTATTGTAAAGGGACACTATGCACACTGACCGATTTAGCTTATTAACGTGGTCAGGCTGCGTGGAGTGCTCCCCCTTCTCATCCTGCTTTCCTGCTGACATGTCTACCAGAGCGCTCGTAGCAGCGTTCCTTTGAGGAGAAAGCGAAAACAGGCTTAAAAACGGCCATGCAGCATCAATCCATCACTCGGACCTGGTGCTTGTGTACCTTGTGTGTGAAAAGCATGCAATTTGCTTACGTACGTATGTAAGTAATAAAGGAAGGGGGGTAGACTTTTTAGGCAAAAAAGGAATGTATTTTTTATCCGATGAAATCGATTAATAGAAGAAAAAAAAAATAATCGGCCAACTAATCAATTATGCGAATAATCGTTAGTTGCAGCCCTAGTTAAAAGGTTCTAAACTTTAGATCACGAGGTGTTCAATCTCCAGATGTTTTGAAACTACCGCTCCCGTGATGCGCGGTCACTCATTAGGTTGACAGAGCCTTAGGAGAAATGTAGTTCCAAAACATCTAGGAGCAGTGGTTCCCAACCGCGGTCCTCAACTACCCCTAACAGGTCAGGTTTTCCAGATATCTGAAGCACAGCATAGGTGATAGGATTTGCTGCTCAGTGATTGCAGGATTCAGTCTGCATTTCCCCAAGGCGATCCTTAAACCCTGACCTGTTAGGGGTACTTGAGGACCGCGGTTGGGAACCACTGATCTAGAGTGCCAAGGTTGAACATTCTGCTCTAGATTGTGTCCCTTATCTTGGACATTTTACATCATTAGCATACAGGCAGAAATGGCATTTGTGCAAAATCCAGAAGATGATTAAAAAAAATAAATAAAGAAGTCAGATCTCCTGCTTATATGGTAATTCCTAGTGATCATAAGGAGGTTAGCAATGTGTCAACTCCTTGTATACGGGTCTAGTAAAGCACTGCAGAATTTGTGGCACTATATAAAGGATAATAACAGTAACACCTTGTATCTGTACTGTACAGGAATTTTCAATAATCATGACCCCCTAAATCTTATCCCTGTAGAGTATTTTTGACCACAGAGCTCTCCATTCTGCCCTCTCCCAGGCTGCTGCGTTTAGTTTTCCTTACAGAAAGGGTGGAAGCCGCTCCTTGTAGCTTCCTTACAGTAACACAGTGTCTGTAGGGGATCTCAAGTCTCCACAAGCAGCGTACCAATTTTGCATAATGTGAATAAGGTTTGCAAAAGGTGTTTTATATGCCAATTACTGATAATGATTCTAGTATAAAGCCAGTAGACTATTGAACACAACACATATTTGCAATTGAGGAAGAGATTAATTGCAAAACGAAAAAACTGAAGAATGGTCAACATCAACTGGACTGGGCAAGGTCAGCAGCTCAGAGGTTGTGGATTTAAATATACCATTGAGCTGGCTGACGGCAACATGAAACACCTGCAAACCACAACTGAATTGCACTCAGTATTTCAGTCAGCGGCCATGTTTGAAGGACAAAAGGACGAAACGTAGTAGGGCTTTGATTTACAAACGGAAAACCTCCATCCTGAGCAAATCAGCCACACATCGCAATGTGCTTTATGCTCATCAATTCTGTATGAAATCACTAGATTTTTTTCCTGGATCTGGGGAACTGAAATCAGGGTACCAAACCAGAGATTTTTATGAATGTGAAAGAGGTGACTCTTATAAAAGCTGTATCTAGCCTCCAAATTCCATTTGCATTTGAGGTAAGGGGACGTCAAATTCCAAACAACGAGTAAAGCATGTTTGCAGTCGCTTGTAATTTTACAGAAACTTCTTTCAATTGTTCCAAAATATGGGCTGGCACATTCCCGCACAGGCTGGTCCACTCTAAGGCCCCCGGCACACGAGCGTTTTGAGAGAATGGAAGGAACGTCCGTGAAAGTGGGCGTTCCTTCCATTCTCTGCGCTCAGCGTACAAAGCACGATCCTCCTATGGAGAATCGCGCTTTGTATACTTTCAGCGTCCGTTTAGCTTTTTGACGGGGAGGCCTTTTTCACGTCCGGTGGAGGGCTTTCCCCGTCAAAAACCCACGGACGCAGGGAAGTGCGGGCGCACATGAGGCAAAAATACGCTCGTGTGCCAGGGGGCCTAAGGCTAGGGTCAGACGAACGCATTTTTATGTTGTCTGTGAAAAAGTGCGTTCGAACGAATGGACGCATTTTTTCACAGAATACGTGATAGTGGTCACACGATGCGCATTTTCGTCCGTGATTTTGTACGGATCATCAATAAAACTCTTTTTGTGTCTGGACGTTATGTTGGCCGGACATTAGCAGCGTCTGACGTCTCCTAATCACACACACACGCCTCTAGCGGACGCAGCGCACTCTGTACGTCAGTACCTGCGGTTTCACGTTCTCGAAAAAATGCGTTCATTTTCCACTTGCGTTGCGCAGCCGGACTTTTGTGCGACCGTACTTCGTATATTGGCCGTCATTGCCCGGCATCTGCTGCTAGCACGGCCGTGATTAAGTGCGCCAGAACGCGCGTTCGCACTGCCTCAGTCTGACCCTAGCCTAAAAGGCACAGAATCTGTTGAGCAGTGTGGATGCCAGCCTCCTGCCAAAGGACTATGGCATCACTGATAAATCCAGATACAGTTACAAGTATTTATAAAGCCAACAAATTCCTTAGCGCTGTACAATGGGAGAGAGAACAAATATACACACGTAACAGAAGGAGGGAGGACCCTGCTCGAGAGCTTACAAGAGGAGAGGGGTGCCTCATTAGGTGAGGGTGAATAAGGTAAGTGAATTTGCGGGGTGCAGGAGGGCTGAATGGGAAGAGGAGCAGGAAATGACAGTGGAGGAATTAGGGGAGTGAGCCAATAGGCTTCTCTAAAGTAATGTGTTTTCAGAGACTTCTTGAAGGACTGGAAACAAGGAGAGTCTGATGTTGCGGGGGAGGGAGTTCCATAGAAATGGGGCAGCTCGGGAGAAGTCCTGAAGGTGAGAGTTGGGGGTGCGGGTACGAGGAACTGATAGCATCAGATCATTGGCAAAGCAAGGTGGTCAGGATGGGATGTACCTGCTAATAATGGAGATGTAGTAGGCAGGGGCGCGGTTATGGAGAGCTTTATAAGTGAGCACCAGTATTTTGAATTGGATTCTAAAGGAAACAGGGAGCCAGTGTAGAGATTGACAGAGGGGTGAGGTGTGCGAGGTGCGGGATGTGAAGTGTATGAGTCGGGCACAGGCGTTCATAACAGACTGCAGAGGGATAATCTGGGATCTCTTCAGGCCAGAGAGAAGGAGGTTACAGTAGTCTAGGCAGGAGGAGAAGAGCTTGGACAAGCATTTTAGTAGAGTCTGGATTGAGAAAGGGATGGATGCATGCAATGCTTTTTAGGTGGAAGTAGCAATATTTGGTTAGAGACTGGATGTGAGGAGTAAAGGATAGATTGGAGTCCAAGAGGACCCCAAGGCAATGAGCCTGAAGGGTAGAAGTAATGGTGGCACCATTCATCTGAAGGGAAATGGGCACAGCAATGGAGGTATTAGAGGGAGGGAAGATAAGAAGTTCAGTTTTGGAGAGGTTGAGCTTTCGGTAACGGGAAGTCACCCAGTTGGAGACAGCCGATATGCAGGCTGTAACATGGTCCAACACTGGAGGAGAGAGATCGGGAGAGGAAAGGTATTTTTGGGTGTCGTCGGCATAGAGACGATAATGGAGTCCATAAGAAGAGATGAGGTTGCCCAGAGAGACACTATAGATTGAGAAGAGTAGGGGACCCAGAACAGAGCCTTGAGGTAACCCAACTGTAAAGAGGAACAGGTGGTGAAGAGGCACCAGCAAAGGAGACACCGAAGGAGCAAAGAGAGCGATAGGAAGAGAACCAGGAGAGAGCAGTGTCACTGAGGCCAAGCTGTTGCAGCGTGAGGAGCATAAGAGGGTGATCAACAGTGTCGAATGCAGCAGAAAGGTCAAAACTTTGCCTGGCTCCTAAAATGTGTAGTTGGATAGGATACGTCATGACTTTAAGATCAGTACTAGTTCCCTTCACAAGTGAGTGATCTCGCCAAACCATGTTCAAGTTTATCGAAGATGTGACCCGTGCCCATCAGAGATTTCAATGCACAGGAAAGTAGATTGCCCTGTTAGTCATATGGGAGTACCTAAAAGTCCAACTCCCATACCTCTAGTCCAGGGCTGTCAATCTCCCCCACCCCACCACCAGGTGTTTTTGAACTACAACTCCCATGATTCCCTGGCCATCTATTGTATTCAAAGAATTTTGGTAATTGTAGGAATCAACATGGGGGGGGGGCGTGCGTTTGGCAGCCCTGTTCTAGTCTCTAAAAGGAGAACATGTTGCCTAAGGCTGGGATCAGACCAGAACACTTAACGTGCGTTCTGGCGCACATAATTACAGCCGCACTAGCAGCAGATGACGGGCAATATACGATGTACGGCCGCACAAAAGTCCGGCCGCGCAACGCAAGTGGAATTTGAACGCATTTTTTTGAGAACGCTGAACTGCTAGTACTGACGTACTGAGTGCGCAGCTGCAGCATAGCGTACTGAGTGCGCAGCTGCAGCATAGCGGCGTGTTTGCGTGATTAGGAGATGTCAGACGCTGCTAATGTCCAGCCTACATAACGTCCAGACGCAAAAAGAGTTTTGACGATCCGTACAAAATCACGCCCGAAAATGCGCGTCGTCTGACCGTTTTTGCGCATTCCGTGAAAAAATACGTCAATGCGTTCGGACGCACTTTTTCACGTTCGCGGGGAAAAATGCTTTCGTCTGACCCTAGCCTAAGAGTACAGTTACAAGTTTTTATAAAGCGGTAACAAGTCCCGTAGTGCTGTACAATGGTTGAGACAGAATAACAAATATACATTACACGTTACACACACAGAACAGTAGAAGAGAGGACCCTTCTCGGGAGCTTACAATCTAAGGAGAGGGTGGCACACTAGGTGAGGGCAAATAGAGAATATGAAGTAGTGGGGTGCAAGTGGGCTGGGTGGGAAGATGGAGCAAGACATGTACAGTGGGGGATTATGGAGGGAGTTGATAGGCTTCTCTAAAGTAATGTGTTTTCAGAGACTTCTTTAAAGACTGGAGAGACGGGGAGAGTCTAAGGTTGAGGGAGTTCCATAGAAAGGGGGCAGCTCGGTAGAAGTCCTGAAGGCGAGAATTATGTGTGCGGGTACGAGGAGATATTGGCAGAGCGAAGTGGTCGGGATAGGATCAACCTGCTAATAAAAGGGAGGATATGTAGGCAGAAGCGCGGTTACGGAGAGCTTTGTATGCGAGCACCAATATTTTGAAGTAATCTACCATTGTTCATACAGATCAATGCTCTACCGTACTTAATCTAAATGAGAGGTTGCAGTTTGCTTACCCCAATCCAGCATTGTTCTGTCATCTCTGTTGGAAACCAGGAGTGACTGAACTGGTTTTGCAACACAGCTGCCACAAACATTGCCCTGATCAGCAACACATCTCTGACCAGGCTACTTGCGGCCAAATACGTGCACCCGTCATGCCGTACTTACCGGTGCCTGTCACAGCCATGTGCCGCTGCGACGGGGCCGGTCACACGCTTGTGCGCATGTACGAAATGCATGTGCAGCAAGCGTCCGCCCAGAAAGCCTCTCCATTGACTCCATAGAAGGATCGCGCTTTGCAGCGCTGAGAGCACTCAGCAGCTGCGTCGAGTGGAGGGAACGTCCACTCTCGCGGACGTTCCTTCCATGGTCGTGTGCATCCGGCCTTAGCCAACATTACAGGTTGTACAGCACGGGGACTCTGCCATCATTTTTTATGGTTTTCTATAAAATGCACAATATATATCTCTTTGACCACTTCAGTGCCAAGTCCCATTGAGACACGTCCTGTGCATTACTTGTGGAATGAGGCTTATTACCCTAGTCACTGCTTGGATACACACAGGGAAAGGATCCAACACATGTAACAATTTGCCGCTTCTCTGCCCACAAACCAGTCTATAAAGGGAAGGCTCTACCTACATCAAATCGGTGGAGGGTCTAATATTGTAGAGCAGGGGTCTCAAACAAAATTACCCGAGGGCCACTGAAAAAGTTTTCATATCTCATGGGGGGGGGGGCACATCCAACATTTCCTTTTTTTTAAAAAAAAAAAAAATTGTTACATAAAATAAAAATGTTTTTTCCTGAACGAAGAAAAAAAAAATTTGACTCAGTGACACTTGCGCGTCGGAAAGCCTGAGTGACCGGAAACACAGTTGTACAAAGACGTTATACAGTTCAAATTCATATGTCCCATCCCCAATAATCCCCCCTCCCACCGTGTCCTGTCCAAAAAGGTACAACCCGGTCTAATCCAGCCAATTTTTGTATTAATTATTATTTTTTTTATTCAAGATTTTTATTTTGTGAAAATATAAAAAGGTCACACGTCGACCTGCAAATGGTGGCCTCGCAGGGCCAATATATGAGCACTCAAGAAAACCAGACGACATGGGTAAGCAATCAAACTAATTTCTGAGAAAGTCAACGCAGAGAAAACAGGAAAGAAAAAAGAAAATTATTTTTAAAAAAAAAAAAAAAAAAAAAAGGGGGGGACAGAGGGAAGGTAGAAACCGGACGATATTGTCAGCAAGGGCCATACGGGGGCCCCGAAGGAAGCTCAGGGCATTGGTGCGTACAAAAAAATAAATAAGGGGGGCAAAAAAGGTGGAGGACTGCCAAGAAGGGGGTCTTGGCTTTCCCGGCTCACCCCTGCTTCTGGATAAAAGGGGCCGTGGAAGAGACCGCAAGGCTGGGCGACCCAGGGCCAAAAGAGCAGGTAGAGCCATGGTGCCCACTCAGTCGGCTCACCTGGTACCACCCTTAGTCCTGCCACTTTTTTTTTATTTTTTAAAGGGGACGGGGAAAAAACCCAGATCCGTTGGAGCCCCATAAGCAGCCAAGTCCCGCAAGCAAATGCCAAACTGAGGGGGGGGGGGGAAGAGAGGCAAAAAGTCCCCATTCAAAAACAGCATTGAATCGTGAGGGAGAAAAAACAGGGGTGGTGTATCGTCATCAAGGGGATATGTCCCCCATACAAAAATTTAGTGCAGCATCATTGTTCACATTATATATTGCTGCATTAAACAAAAAAAAACTTTTTTTTTATTTTATAATTTTTCATTTACTTTTACATGGTCATGTTTCATATCGTTGGAAAGGCCATGCTCTGGCCGACCCAACAATATTACAATATTACATTATTAACCCCTAGCTGTCACGGTTCAGGAGATAGGGGGTTCCAATAAACCCTCTATCTCCACCTTTGCTGGCAACTAGGGGTTAACTCCAGGACTGACGTCATCGCGCTATGCACGATGACGCCAGTCGTCAGGGGGAGTTCCCGGAAGCTTGGCCGGCATCCAAGATGTCGGCCAGCTCCGGGAGAGGATCACGATTCGGCGCCGAATCGTGATCTGCCACCCAAGGGGTTAAAGCCAGGCACAGTTTGGAAGGGCAGGATGTGCCCTTCCAAACCGTGCCTGCCTTTAGCTGCTGGACCCCGGCGATCGGGAGGGAGAGCGGTCCGAAGGACCTCCCTTTCAGGCACCTCCTTTGCACGCTCAGGGGGGGGGCGCCTGAAATAGATGTCATTGCGCCACCGCAATGACATCACCCCCCCCCCCCCGGGGTGCCGGGCTGACATGCAAGATGTCAGCCCGCACCGGGGGGGGGGGCAAACAATCAGCCGGAATCCCTTCTGTGCTAGGAGGCGCGTCCTTAGCAGCCAAGTGGTTAATAAAAGTGATAAAAGCTAAAGAATGGCATCAACAGAAACCGCGACAATATTCTTCCCAGTGATGTCATGTGTATATGGGCCCCGAAGTGACAGAAAAGGGGTTCTAAAAGCACCCATTTCTCCTGGCAGTAATATACCTAGCTCTTTCGTTTGGTGACATATCCACCACAATACACCAGCGAGGACATGTATAGTTAAGGCCACATCACTGTAGCATGCATTGATTGGCGTGGGAAAAGCGGAGGAAAGTTATGCTACAGTAGGATGGCATGATGCCAATAATATCTGCATTCTAAACTAAAAGCAGCGATCGTCATTATGTCATCCCTTTTCATATACTTTACAATAACTAAACACAAAAAGGTGGACACCAGTGGTGGGGGGGGGGGGGTTAAATTGTTTTAGTACAGGGCTTGACAAATGTGCTTTGAATCTAGGAGCCTGTTTTTTCTTCAGACTTTATTCCCCAGGTACGTGCTCATTGATATAGTTAATGTCATGTGGCGGTTTTACAATAAATAAAGTTTAGGATTTTGCTGAAAGCCTGTACAATTTATGATCATACCGAAATGTATGGCTAGACACCCCATTCTAGGGATATTGGACGCTTTCCAATAAATTTAATTTTTTGCTGAAAGCTTGTCCAATTAATGACATTATTGAAATGTATGGCCAGACACCCCATTTACCCCCACACACAGACACACAACAGACCTCACATATACTTGACCAAAATAGTTTTAAAAAAATTTGATCAAATGAACTTGTAATGTTTTAAGACTTTAAATAAATGCCTCAGACGTCTTTCATTAAGGTCCTAATGTTATGATATGGTATTTAAATCTATATTAGACATATTATATATTATTGTAAAAGAACACATTACACACTTTAGTTTTTTTCAGAAAACAACAAAAAATGGCTTTGGAAAAAAAAAAAATATGTTTTTTCCCCAATTTTTCTGTTTTTTTTCCAGGCCTTCACATCTCTAAATCATGCATAGTCAGAAAATTAGCAATTGAGCTGGTTCAACTTAACAGTCACTCTCTGCAGTCTCTAAAAAGGAGGAGACCCCCCATGGTGGTGGTATCGCACTCAACACACGTGTCGCTGCTTGAAGGCGGCAGCTTCGTCAGGAGTTCAGTACAAACTTCACTCTCTCTGTACTCAGCTTCCCTCCTGCATGTGGTCTTAATGCCCTATAGTATAGAGAATATATTAGATGATACTACTGGGTGCGCTAAATCGGTCAATCTATTCGCTACTGTATAGTAGATTAAGTAGATTTTATACCAGGGGTGTGGAAATTTAAAAAAAAAAAAAAAAAAAAAAAAAAAAAATCGACTTGTCCAACGGACTAAGTAGTAGTCCAATCTACTTGTCCCTCAGGACGATCAACTTGTCCTGATAATTTCAACAAAATAGTGTTTAAATAGAGGTCTTTATTCATAACAGCCTATAGAGGCAGCGTCAGATACATGTGATGAATAAAGACGTGTGTGTGTGTGTGCGCCGATGTACTTGAAAAAAAGGACTCACCGATACAGAGTACCAATACTTTTATTTTTATGTCATGTGACCACTTTCCAATAAGAACAGACCACAGAAAAATGCCCCCAGCTCACAGATATTGCGCCCCCCCCGCCCGCTCGCTCATGGATATTGCCGCCCCCGCCCCGCATGGATATACTGCCCCAGCGCATGGATATACTGCCCCAGCTCATGGATATACTGCCCCAGCTCATGGATATACTGCCCCAGCTCATGGATATACTGCCCCAGCTCATGGATATACTGCCCCAGCTCATGGATATACTGCCCCAGCTCATGGATATACTGCCCCAGCTCATGGATATACTGCCCCAGCTCATGGATATTTGCTTCCCCCCCCAGCTCATGGATATTTGCTTTCCCCCCCCCAGCTCATGGATATTTGCTTCCCCCCCAGCTCATGGATATTTGCTCCCCCCCCAGCTCATGGATATTTGCTCCCCCCCCAGCTCATGGATATACTGCCCCAGCTCATGGATATACTGCCCCAGCTCATGGATATACTGCCCCAGCTCATGGATATACTGCCCCAGCTCATGGATATACTGCCCCAGCTCATGGATATACTGCCCCAGCTCATGGATATTTGCTTCCCCAGCTCATGGATATTTGCTTCCCCAGCTCATGGATATTTGCTCCCCCCCCCCCAGCTCATGGATATTTGCTCCCCCCCCAGCTCATGGATATACTGCCCCAGCTCATGGATATACTGCCCCAGCTCATGGATATACTGCCCCAGCTCATGGATATTTGCCCCAGCTCATGGATATACTGCCCCAGCTCATGGATATACTGCCCCAGCTCATGGATATACTGCCCCAGCTCATGGATATACTGCCCCAGCTCATGGATATTTGCTTCCCCAGCTCATGGATATTTGCTCCCTCCCCCCAGCTCATGGATATTTGCTCCCCCCCAGCTCATGGATATACTGCCCCAGCTCATGGATATTTGCTTCCCCAGCTCATGGATATTTGCTTCCCCAGCTCATGGATATTTGCTTCCCCAGCTCATGGATATTTGCTTCCCCAGCTCATGGATATTTGCTTCCCCAGCTCATGGATATACTGCCCCAGCTCATGGATATACTGCCCCAGCTCATGGATATACTGCCCCAGCTCATGGATATTACTGCCCCAGCTCATGGATATACTGCCCCAGCTCATGGATATACTTGCCCCAGCTCATGGATATTTGCTTCCCCCCCCAGCTCATGGATATTTGCTTTCCCCCCCAGCTCATGGATATTTGCTTTCCCCCCCAGCTCATGGATATTTGCTTTCCCCCCCAGCTCATGGATATTGCTTCCCCCCCAGCTCATGGATATACTTTGCTTTCCCCCCCAGCTCATGGATATTTGCTTCCCCCCGCCAGCTCATGGATATTTGCTT
Source organism: Leptobrachium leishanense (assembly GCA_009667805.1). Lineage (NCBI taxonomy): Eukaryota > Metazoa > Chordata > Amphibia > Anura > Megophryidae > Leptobrachium > Leptobrachium leishanense. The sequence goes on along the minus strand of CM019064.1, from coordinate 323,456,883 downwards.
CCCCCCGCCAGCTCATGGATATTGCTTCCCCCCCAGCTCATGGATATTTGCTTCCCCTCCCCAGGTCATGGATATTTGCTCCCCCCCCAGCTCATGGATATTTGCTTCCCCCCCCAGCTCATGGATATTTGCTCCCCCCCCCAGCTCATGGATATACTGCCCCAGCTCATGGATATTTGCTCCCCCCCCAGCTCATGGATATTTGCTCCCCCCCCCCCCCCGCTCATGGATATTTGCTTCCCCCCCCCGCTCATGGATATTTGCTTCCCCCCCCAGCTCATGGATATTTGCTCCCCCCCCAGCTCATGGATATTTGCTTCCCCCCCAGCTCATGGATATTTGCTTCCCCCCCAGCTCATGGATATTTGCTTTCCCCCCCAGCTCATGGATATTTGCTTTCCCCCCCCCAGCTCATGGATATTTGCTTTCCCCCCCAGCTCATGGATATTTGCTTTCCCGCCCCCAGCTCATGGATATTTGCTTTCCCCCCCAGCTCATGGATATTTGCTTCCCCCCCAGCTCATGGATATTTGCTCCCCCCCCAGCTCATGGATATACTGCCCCAGCTCATGGATATTTGCTCCCCCCCCAGCTCATGGATATTGCTTCCCCCCCCCCCAGCTCATGGATATTTGCTCCCCCCCAGCTCATGGATATACTGCCCCAGCTCATGGATATTTCCCCCCCCAGCTCATGGATATTTGCTCGCTCCCCCCCCCAGCTCATGGATATTTGCTCCCACCCCCAGCTCATGGATATTTGCTCCCCCCCCAGCTCATGGATATTTGCTCTCCCCACCCCAAGCTCATGGATATTTGCTCCCCCCCCAGCTCATGGATATTTGCTCTCCCCCCCCAGCTCATGGATATTTGCTCCCCCCCCAGCTCATGGATACTGCACCCAGCCTCTCATGGATATATGCCCCAGCTCATGGATAATGCTCCCCAGCTCATACCCCAGACCAGACATGAGGCGGCTGTTCGAATGCTCTATCGGCATTCGAACAGCCGCCCCTGGAGCTCTCTGGCATACTTGCCTTCCCGAGTGGCGCCGACAAAGTCTTCGCGCCTGCGCTCGTTGAAGGACCCCAGCCGCGATCACGTGGGAATCCCCCGTGATCGCGGCTGGGGTCCTTCAACATGCCGGAGCGCGGAAAATTTCCCGGCGTCGCTCAGGAAGGCAAGTATGCTGGAGAGCTCCAGGGGCGGCTGTCCGAATGCCGATAGAGCATTCGAACAGCCGCCCAAGCCCCTCGGATGCCGGCAAGCCGGCCTCCGGTATTGGGGGCGTCCCTGGAATTAGTCCGCAGTCCTGCGGGCTGCAGCTCAAAAAAAAACAAAAAAACACTCGCCCGGCGCTTCAATTCCCACACCCCTGTATACATAGCAATTTAAGCTATTTTAGCTTACTTTGTAGTACCAAGTGTATATTTGTGTCCATCTACTTGTGTATATGTCTGTAAGGATACCACTGATATCTCATTATTATTAATACTATTCAGGGTCATCGGCAGCCAAGCACTTTAAGGCTGAGCGTCCACTGGCACCGTTGTCGGACGACCGATGCATTCGTCAGACCATGGACAACGTCGGACATCCGACTAGGTCCGACGAGTGTCTTCCACTGCAAGCGATTTGTCGGAACAACTATGGACGATCAGATAGATTTCAGAGGTGGACTGCAGAGACTTCCAAAACCAGAATGAACTGGTTTTACATTAAAAAAGCAGAATGAACTGTGTTTTTATAACACTGCAGTCCTTTGTGGGACAATGGGTGAGACAGAATACAAATATACATACAAGTACACACAGAACAGTAGCAGAGAGGACCCAAGAGCTTACAATCAACCAAGGAGCCTTCCCTGCCCTACCCCTCACCCCTACACAAACAGGGCTAGTCCCACACTCGCATACATATAAAAGCATTTAAAATAAACTATAACTCCCCCTGATCAGTTTCTCCACATACATCTTCTCTGATCTGCTGAAATACATGCGATGCAAACAAGTGAAATGGTTCTGATCGCCCATCTGATGCCGTCTTTACCCGTCGCTGGAAGACGGACATCAGACGCAAGGGACGATGGTCCATTCACCTGTATGTTGTTGGATCGGACGGACGACATCTGATCATCGCACAAATACGGTGCCAGTGGACGCCCAGCCTTAGGCTGAGTTCATCTTCCTTGACAGCGGCCTTCATTCATATCCGCTTTATTTTGACAATGTTCACTAATAAATTGTTTTTATACTCCATGACCGGTTAAGAGATTAGGGGTTGTACCCTCACTCACTACTTCTTTTTCTATAGATTACAGAGGTTTAATCCTCTAAGGTCTGGAGATTCTCTCCATTTATAAATTGTTCCGGTAGGAGTAATTGTTTAGTTTAAATTTTGTAACTTAATTATAAAAATTATATAAATCCATTTTTATTTCTGAAATCTCTCAATTCTGGACTGAGCTTTTAAAGCTTTTGCGTAGTCCAAAAAAAAAAAAAAACTTAGTTTTGATCAATCAATAAGTGTTCAAATTTTTATGACAATTGGAAGACCGGAGGTAAAAAAAATTCATTAAAAATTGGATCACTTGGGGCGTGGCCTGACTCCGTTCGATGGTGGACATGTAGCGCCGGAGCTCCGCACGAGGGACCCACTAAAAGCGACGGTGAGAAAGCGCAGCTGAGACCGACGACCCGGGGAACTAGTGGAGCACAGTATGTCCTCCCGCAGCGGTAACAAAAAGGCGGGTTCCGCCGACTTTTTTGCTCCAAAGAGCCAGAAACAGCGCGGCCTTGGGGCCTCTCAAGATGACGGCGGCTCATCCTCTTCGTCCCCACGAGCATCTGCCTCCCCCGCTGAGGAGAGCTCGGGAATCGATGCGGTGACAGCCAAACTAGCACCTATGCTGACAGCTCTGAGGCATTATCGACTCGACTAGATAGCGTGGCGGCAGACATTAAAAAAGACATTAAAGAAATAGGAGACCGCACAGATTGGAAACAAAGATGGCGGATTTTGCAGGGGCACATAACAACTTGACAGAACAGGTAGAGGATTTACAATCTCAACTTCTGGGGGCACTTACTAAAATTGCTGACTTGGAGGATAGATCACGTCGCCATAATCTGAAAGTAAGAGGAATTCCAGATTCGGTTTCAGCTCATAACCTACCGGATTATGTTACGTTACTGAACTATTTCAACATCTCCTGCCAGAAGCCAGAAGATTCCCTCCTTTCTGATAGCTCCGGCTAAGGCGCCTAAAGACGTCCTGCTCCGTCTTCACTACTATAAGCCTCGCAAGGACATACTACGTGCCCTGAGACACCCTGGGGCATTATCCCCGACCTACGATCACATTGCTATTTTCCCAGATCTGTCTCGAACTACCCTCCAACATCGTCGCAACTTTAAACCGGTGACGGCGGTGCTCCGAGAACGCAGTATTGCATACAGATGGGGCTTCCCAACCAAATTGTTGATATCTCGCAATGGAATTTTCCACTCCGTGACTTCAGTATCGGAAGGCATACAAATCCTGAAAGACTGGGGAACGGAACCTAGTACCCCTCCGTCACAGCGACAAGATCCTACACCACTTCCTTAACAAAGGAAGGAAGGTATGTAGAAGAGGATAAAAGTCTCGCTGACTGCCTCAATGAATATTTTTGTTCAGTCTTTGCAGAAGAAAAGGAAGGAAAGGGACCTCAGTTAGGAGGAAACACTAACGAGACAATTACATATCAGTTTACAGAGGAGGAGGTTCTACAGCAGCTGTCTAAAGTAAAGACAAATAAGTCAATGGGGCCTGATGGGATCCACCCTAAATTATTAAAAGAGCTCAGTGATGTAATAGCAAAACCGTTAACGGGAGTCGTCCCAGAAGACTGGAAATTAGCAAATGTTGTGCCCATTCACAAGAAGGGTAGTAGGGAGGAATCTGGGAACTATAGGCCAGTTAGTCTTACGTCAGTAGTGGGGAAATTAATGGAAACCATGTTAAAGGAAAGGATTGTTGAACATCTAAAAACACATAGATTACAGGATCAGAAACAACATGGTTTACCTCAGGGAGATCATGCCAAACTAATCTTATTGATTTTTTTGATTGGGTAACAAAAATAATAGACACAGGTGGTGCAGTAGACATTGCTTACTTAGATTTCAGTAAGGCTTTTGATACTGTTCCGCATAGAAGGCTTATCAATAAATTGCAATCTTTGAGCTTGGATTCCAATATTGTTGAATGGATTAGGCAGTGCTGAGTGACAGGCAACAGAGGGTTGTGGTAAATGGAGTTTATTCGGCGCAAGGTCTTGTTACCAGTGGGGTACCTCAGGGGTCAGTACTTGGACCCATTCTATTTAATATTTTTATTAGTGATATTGCAGAAGGTATTAATGGAAAAGTATGTCTTTTTGCTGATGACACAAAGATTTGCAACAGGGTTGACGTTCCTGGAGGGATCAGCCAAATGACAAATGATTTAGGTAAACTAAAAAAATGGTCGGAGCCGTGGCAATTGAGTTTTAACGTGGATAAGTGCAAGATCATGCACCTGGGACGTAAAAACCCAAGGGCTGAATATAGAATATTTGATACAGTCCTAACCTCAACATCTGAGGAAAGGGATTTAGGGGTTATTATTTCAGAGGATCTAAAGGTAAGTAGTCAATGTAATAGAGCAGCAGGAAATGCTAGCAGAATGCTTGGTTGTGTAGGGAGAGGTATTAGCAGTAGGAAAAGGGAAGTGCTCATGCCACTGCACAGAGCACTGGTGAGACCTCACTTGGAGTACTGTGTGCAGTACTGGAGACCGTATCTCCAGAAGGATATAGGACATCTTAGAGAGAGTTCAGAGAAGGGCTACTAAAATGGTGTACGGCTTGAAGGAGAAAAGTTACCTGGAAAGGCTTAATGATCTTAACATGTACAGCTTGGAAAAAAGACGAGACAGGAGATAGGAAAGAATCTAAAATAGCTAGTCTTTAAAATTTTACTGCTTGGACATTCCAGTGTTGGTCCAAATGAATGGGAAAGTAGTATCATTGGCAGCGATCTACATTTCTATGTTTCTATGTTTCTATCTGCACTGAAGACTTCTCGGGCTGGAATTTGGTATCGCCGACTAGGGGTATTGCCTGTTTTTCACACTCTTATGGGCATTCTGGGTTTCGGGCATGTGGGATAAGCTGGAGTTATTGGGTCCCGGCGTGCGCAGCTTTTTGTTTCTCCATCTGGTCGCTTTGTTGGGCTTTCCTTTTTTGGCCCCCCACTCTTGCTCTTCACTAGAGGAGTATGAGAAGTACACCCGCTTCTCGGGGCTTCTCCAGAGAGGCTGTCCCTTTGGGACATGTATATAGTTTTATTGATACTTTTTTTTTGTTTTGCTTTTTTATGCGGCTTTCTTTGTTTTTAAATCACCATTCACTGACTGCTCTCGCACACGCTCGGGCCGAGCCACAGGAGCTGCTTTGATTTTCCAGAATGTGAATTGGGGGATCTTTTGGCCCAGGATCCGTATACAGTTTTTAATCCCAGTTTTATGAAATTTATGTCCTTCAATGTTAGGGGCTTAAATGCTCCATTTAAAAGACATGCATTATATTCAGAGATAAAAAGGGGAGACCCCGACTTGGTTTGTCTACAGGAGACACACTTTCGTAGATTGTCTCATCCGTTGTTACAGGTGCCTCGTTTTACCACGCAATTTCATGCTACGGGCCCCACCAAGTCTAGAGGGGTATCTATACTACTGCATGATAGAGTGACTTTTCAACTTCACAGAAAACTTAATGATCCGAAGGGCCGCTACCTTATTTTAGTGTGCACGATAAATCAGAAATTGTTCACTATATGCAATGTCTATAGTCCTAACTCATCTCAAATATCGTTTCTTAAACATGTATTGCTCAAAATGTTAACAGTATCAACTGGCGAGGTGCTTGTGATGGGCGACTTTAATGCATGTCCAGATCTGATTCTAGATATGTCAGCCTCAACATACGCACACATTAGAACACAGGGTCGAGAATTAACGGAACTTCTGTTTCATTTTAATTTATATGATGTATGGAGGGTTTTTCATCCAGGAGAAAAAGGATATACTTTATTTTCCCCACCTCATAATTCATACTCCAGAATAGACTTTTTTTGTACACGGGGCTCGTTACTGCCTTCTGTTCGAGGCTGCGACATCTCTAGCTTTACATTGTCAGATCATGCCCCAGTATTCTTGACATTAGCAGATGACTTTCAGGTGTTTAGCAGGCCTCCTTGGCGCCTCAACGACACTCTTCTGAGCGATCCAGAGATAATGTCGGACTTACAGTCCACACTTGCCAATTACTTCCTGGAGAACAAAGATTCTTCATCAGATCCGACTATTCTCTGGAGAGCTCACAAGGCCGTTATGAGAGGGGTGTGCATTAGATGGGCATCTATTTGGAAGAAACAATATGTATCGGATAGACTGGACTTACTGACCCGTATAGACGCTCTGACCAAGGCTAACCAAACACACCCAGATCCACTTACAGGCTCGGGAACTGGCTAAAGCGGGCGCGGACTTGACCGAACTAGACAGTACAAAACACTTTTATGCATTATAACGCCTTAGAGCGAACAGGTATTCAACCGCAAATGAGGTGGGACACTCGTTAGCGCTCCGACTACGTACTCTTCAGCAATCGACCAGAACTCCCTTTTTGTTAAATAGCCGAGGTGAAAGGATATATAAACCCCAAGATATAGCAAACGAATTTGCAAACTACTATCGGGCTCTCTATAATCTAGGAGACGGGACCACAGACACTGGCCCATCGTTATCGGACATACGCGGCTACTTAGATAAAATAAACTTACCTACTCTATCTCAGACACAACGTACGTCTTTAGCCTCTCCGATAACATGCGTGGAAATTGCGGCGGTGATTACATCCTTACCTAAAGGCAGGGCTCCAGGTCCAGACGGGTTCACGTCCGGTTATTATAAAACTTTTCGCCAAGCGCTACTTCCCCATCTTCATGGTTTGTTTACCTCAGCGATGGATAGTGGAAACCTCCCTTCTGACCTACTTGATGCCGCCATAGTCACCCTACCCAAATTAGGTAAACCTCCTACTCTATGTCAAAACTTTAGACCCATATCCCTGATAAATGTAGACCTTAAAATTTACACTAAGATCCTGGCAAATCGCTTGGCATTGACTATCACGAGTTTGATTGGGATGGATCAGGTTGGATTTATTCCCGGCCGTCAAGGACCGGACAATACTCGTCGACTACTTAATCTCATTCAAGTGCTTACATCGTCCTCTACGCCTGGCCTAATATTATCATTAGACGCGGAAAAGGCGTTTGACCGAGTACATTGGGGTTTTATGGTCGGAGGTGATGGCCAAATTCTCTATCCCGCCTGAGTTTATTAAGGGGGTTTTCTCGGTTTATACTTCCGACTGCCACGGTACGATTTGCGGGCTTCCATTCTCAAGCATTCCCTATCACGAACGGCACACGACAGGGCTGCCCGTTATCCCCGCTATTGTACGCGCTAGTTTTAGAACCTCTTGCTCAAATGATCAGGCAGTCCAGTGACGTACGGGGTATAGAGGTGGGTCCACAGACACACAAATTAAATCTTTTTGCAGACGACATTCTCCTTACATTAACGTCCCCTAAATCTTCCCTAGAGGCTCTTAAATCAAATATTGACTGAATATGGCAAAATTATCATATCATAAGGTTAATTTCTCTAAGACTCAAGCGTTGCCGGCGAACATACCTGATGACGTTCTGACTGCACTAAAGCAGGAATTTTCATTTGATTGGAGAACTAAATTTCTCTTGTATTTAGGAATAAAACTCGCTCTCTCGCCCCATATCTTATTCGATGTCAACTATGGGACACTGTTAATAGAAATTAAAACCTTACTGCAGACTTGGCACCCACGACGACTATCGTGGCTTGGTCGCATAGTGGCGGTGAAAATGACGATACTCCCGAAAATGTTGTATGTTTTTCGAGCCCTACCTATTTTTACCCCCCGAGCGTATTTTTCTTCTCTGCAGAGAGCGGTTAATTCCTTTATATGGAACTATCGGCGCCCCAGAATTAAATTCCCTATTCTTTCGTGCCGGATTGAAGGGGGTGGACTAGGCATACCGGACTTTGTAAAATATAGCCGGGCTGTTCATGTTGCAGCGATGATAACATGCCTGGGTTACGCTTCCCGCCCCCAATGGGCAGTTATGGAGGCCATCGCTATGAACCCTCATGATTTAAGAGTGTTGTTATGGGTTCCTCCTACGAATAGACCGAGAGGGATGTTTTCTTCTCTGTTTATTACGACGAAACTCTCCCTGAGAATATGGGACAGTATGTTCCTGCAGATATCGGGGACGGGTCCCATATCGAGAGCGGCACCACTGAAGATGTTTCAGTATATCCTTCCACATTTTAATGCGCGACGTTGGTCAACGAAAGGGGTTATCACTCTATGCCAATTAACAGATAAATGTGGGGTACTGGATTTTGCGTCGGTGCAAGCTAAATTTCACCTGAATGACACTTATTTCCTATCTTATTGCCAATTGCACTCATACTTGAGGACTCAGGGATTCACAGCCTTTTACTCGATCCATAAACCGGCCTTGACATTGATTGAGTCCCTGGGTGTCTCCCAGTTGTTACCAAAGGGCCTAATCTCAAATCGGCCTCAACGCAATTATGTCGGACAAGGAATTACCCTTGTGGCGATATCATACCATCGAGCCAGAATTGTGGACATCTGTGTTCCGTACAGATGTGGGGGTGTCTAGAAATGCGACGCTTCTTGAAACAAGTAGGAAAGTTCTTTACCGGTGGTACTGGACACCGGATAGAACGTCTAAATTCGATCCATCCTCATCTTCAGCGTGTTGGAGATGTGGGTCACAGACAGGTACTTACATACACATTTGATGGCACTGCCCGTTACTACTTCCTTTTTGGACTCTGGTGGTGGAGTTTGCTACAGCAGTAGTGAGCACCCCTATTCCTATGGATCCTGGATTCGTATTGTTGGGATTGGGGGGCCCCGAGTTAACTAGGCAACAGAACAGAATGACGTTTCATATTATGTCCACCGCATTACTGCTGATAGCACAGCGATGGAAATCAGATACTGTCCCCTCTATTTGGGCTCATTAAGGCGTACATGACAAGAGATAGGAACTATGACAGGATGGCTATAGAGTTTCTCCCTGTGACCCCTCCTAAACAGGATCCATGGGAATTGTGGGACATATACCTCGTGAAACTGTGTACCTAGAGGGGTAAACGGGCTCATTGACAGGGAAGGTGAAAACGTACTCGAGGATGCTGAGAGATCTTGCTAATATACGAGCTAAGGCCTAAGATATCGGGAGCCAGAACTCTGTATGTAAATGGTATGCAATGGTTGTTAATTTATATGTGATGTAAATTTTTTTTTATTATTTATTATTTTTTGGTTTTCTTATTTTCCTCCCCGCCTCATTTCGATATTGTATTATCAAACACGTTTGCCTCCCCTATCTTTTTTTCTGTACCCTCCATTTGATAAAAAAAAAATTCAAATTAAAAAAAAAAAAAAAAAATGGATCACTTGACATGGAATAGCCCTGTTGGTATGATGTTCTTTTTCTGAAATGCGGTGTTACACCTTCCAAAAAGGTTCAACTTTTGTCTCAGTCCACAGAGTATTTTCCCAAAAGTCTTGGGGATAATCAAGAGGTTTTCTGGCAAAACTGAGATGAGTCTTTAGGTTCTTTCTGCTCAGCAGCGGTTTTCGTCTTGGAACTCTGCCATACAAGCCATTTTTGCCCAGTCTCTCTCTTATGGCAGAGTCATGAACAATGACCTTAACTGAGGCAAGAGAGGCCTGCAGTTCTTTGGATGTTGTTGTGGGGTCTTTTGTGACCTCTTGGATGAGTCGTCACTGCTCTCTAGGGATAATTTTGGTCGGCTGCCCCCTCATGTGAAGGTTCACCACTGTTCCATGTTTTCGCTGTTTGTGGATAATGGCTCTCACTGTGGTTCGCTGGAGTCCCAAAGCTTTAGAAATGGCTTTATAACCTTTTCCAGACCGATAGATCTCAATTACTTGCTCATTTGTTCCTGAATTTCTCTGGATCTTGTCATGATGTGTAGCTTTTGAGGAGCTTCTGGTCTACTTCACTTTGTCATTCAGGTCTTATTTAAGGGATTTGATTGCGAACAGATGTGGCAGTAATCAGGCCTGGGTGTGGCTAGACAAATTGAATTCATGGGGGGTGATAAACCACAGTTCTGTTTTAAGAGGGAGGCAAACACTTTCACACAGGGCCATGTGGGTTTGGCTTTTGTTTTCCCTTAACCCTGTCACTGCTGAGCCTTTTCACCGCTGTGTGCCGAGTTCGTTTTTAATGCTTTTGCTCATCATGTTTAAACGCGATTTGAAGCTACGTTTTATTATTTGACCCAGACATATTTATATATCGTTCTTTCTGGCAGATTAATAACAATTTTTATATGTATACGTCATGTCCTGCCTGTATATTATAACAAAAAAATGCAATAAAATTTGAATTTTTAATCATCTACAGCGTGTAAAGTGTTTTTTTTTTTTTCCACGTTTTATAATACAAGTTTTTGTGTCAATATTTTCTATAGGGTGCGCTTGTTAAAAAAAGTTTGAAATTGGGACTTGTTACTTTTTTTGGTGGAATTATGTGATTTTTAGCAAACGCACCCCCATAGAAAAAAGAAAAAAAAAAAAAATCAGTGCAGCATCATTGTTCACATAAATGAAATGTGAACAACATTGCTGCATTAATAAAAACCACACACACAAAAAAAACAATTGTTATTTTCATTACTTTAAACCTGGTCATAGTTGGTATCATTCGGAAGGCCATGCTCAGGCCTGTCGAATGATACGACGCATGGCCCCCCCCCTGGCTGCCACCATTTGGGAGATGGGGGTTGAAAGGAACCCACCCCCATCTAAACAAGGGGATTTCCTTGGGAAATCCCCGGGCAGCTAGGGGTTCCCCTGGCTAACTGACATCATCGCGCCATGTGCGATGACGTCTGTTGCTGAGGGGGAACCCGGAGGTGGAGCCACCATCCAAGATGGTGGCCCCCACCGGATCTTGGCCGCGATCTGGCGCCAGATCGTGGTCTGGCATTTAAGGGGTTAAAGCCAGGCACCGCTTTGAAGGGCAGACTCTGTAGATGCTTTGCGGAACCCCCGGCAGAGATACTCACCTCTGTCCAGGGTCCCGCGGCGGTCTGACTTCAGAGTCCTCAGATGCTGAAGTTAAGACCCTCCAGACGTCATCGGGCCATGCGCGATGACGTCATTTCCAGGCGACCCCCCTGGTAGCCTGGAAGGATCCCTCCCGATTCGGAAGGCACAGCGCCAAAAGCCAGGCACCGCTTAAAAGGGGAGACTCTCCCCTTTTAAGCGGTGCCTGGCTTTAACCCCTCAAGCACCGGGTCGCACTTCAGCACCTTGCGGTGCTGAAGTGCGGCCTAGCTCCGGTGTACAAGCGCACCCCATAGAAAATATAATCTCAAAACGCTCATGTGAAAATGTTCAGAAAAAAAAAAAAAACACTTTACAAGCTGCAGATTAAAAATTAATTTTATTGCATTTTTTGTTCTAATAAAACAGGCAGGACATGACGTATACATATAAAAATGATATATTATGAATCTGCCGAGTCTGCCGGAAAGAACGATATATAATATGTCTGGGCCATATAATAAAATGTGGCTTCAAATCGCGTTTAAACATGAGCAAAAGCTGTAAAAATCTCAGCACAGCAGTGAAATGGCTCAGCAGTGAAAGTGTTAAAAACTGCATGTTGTGTTATCTTTGACTAATATTTAAATTTGTTAGATGATCTGAAGCATTAAAGTGTGACAATTGTGCAAAAAAGTTTAAAAAAAAAAAATCAGGAAGGAGGCCAACACTTTCACACAACTGTATGTTATTTACATCTTGCTTCCATTTTGTGGATTTTCCCATAATGCAATATTTATCAAAATCTTATGGTAAGCCTAACTTTACAGCTGTGATATTGGATAAAACTGAAGAGGCAAATGGGATGGTAGAGGAAATGTTTAGACAATCTGCAAGGGATCTATTGTGTTGTCTCTGCTATGTGAGGTTAGAAATGGCAGCTGAATGAGATCTGACAGTGTTCGAACAACACTGAATGGTACCATATAATTGGTATCATTTACATACATTCCACAGAATGTAAATCAACAGGTCAGTTTTATTGAATTCTGACCCATATGATCTAGTTTGTGTCTAACGTTTTAACCCCTTAGTGACCGGGCGGTTTTACACAAATCCGTCTTTTAGTGAGCGCTGCTGTTTTTACGTTTCTGCGCTGTTAGTGTTTAGGACAGTTTTTCCTCTTACTCGTTTATTCGACCCACACATATTATACACCCTTTTTCCCGCCATTAAATGGACTTTCTAGAAATACCATTATTTCCATCATATCGAATAATTTACTATAAAAAAAAATATGAAATATGAGGGAAAAAAAATGGTAAAAACACACTTTTTCGTAATTTAATCCCCAAAATCTACAACCACCCAAAAAGACCCCGGCTAAATAGGTTCAAAATTTTGTCCCGAGACTAGAAATACCCAATTTTAACATGCGTTTGCTTTTTAACCCCTTCACTGCTGAGACAGTTCACCTATGTGCGCTGCGCTCATTCTGACCATTTTGTGCTAATTATTTTTAGATGACAGCCTAGGTCCTATTTAATTAAACTCCGCCAAGACAAAAAAAACTTTTAAAAAAAAAAACATTTTTTTATTATTTTTTTTTTTTTAATTTTTAGGTTTGGTATCATTTGAAAGGCCATAATCAGGCCTTTCAAATGATGGCAAATATGACCATCTAGCTGCCATGGATCGGGAGATAAAGGGATCCTTAGGATCCCCTTATCTCTACATGGCAGCTAGAGGGTTAACTGGCCCACTGACATCCTCACACATATGGTGAGGTTGTCAGTGGGTGGGGGGGGACCTGGAGGCTTGGCTGACATCCAAGATGTCAGCCCCCTCCAGGTTTGAATCGCGTTTTGGCGCCAATTGGCGCCGCAACGTGATCCGGCGGCGAAATGGTTAATGCCATACACCGCTGGAAAGGGGAGGCTCTCCTCTCTCCAGCGGTGCAAACGGCATCTCCCTAGCTTCAATGGTTGGGGAGATAGAGGGCTCCGAAGGAGCCCCCCCTCCCCTCCATTGAAACACATGGGGGCACCTTCTGATGACGTCACCACGCAGCGTGGCGACGTCAGCCTCGCCTGCCCATGTAAATCACATGGGCAGGCTTCCTCCCTGCCAGATCGCCGTGGGATCCGACGAGGGAGGTGAGTATCGGGCGGGAGGGGGATTTGGCGCCGCTGACGTACCCTGTACGTCCGCGGGTCTAAGGGAGACCCGAGGACAGGACGTACAGGGTACGTCAGGGGTCATTAAGGGGTTAAAGTGAGGAAAAAGCGCTGTAACGATATTGGGGGGGGGCAGTTTACTACATAAAATGGATGTACACAGTGGCTCATGTAGAATAAAATATTTAGCCAACCATGAGAAAAAGTAAATGTGAAGATATCAGCAACAATTTTTTGGTGGTAGCTTCCCTTTAACTCATGTTGTGCTGAATGACGACCTCCTGGGAGGCTGTGACAACTTTCTAAAATGGAAAGGTTCCCATCATTGATAGAGATGCACTGATACTTTAATGTCAGGACCCTGCTCGAGAGTTTACAATCTAAGGAGAAGGGTGACACACTAGGTTTACAAAAATAGAGTATTTGAGCTAGTGGGGTGCATGTGGGCTGAAGGGAAAAGAGGGGGAATGAGATGTACAGTGGGGGATTATTGAGTGAGCAGATAGGCTTCTCTAAAGTAATGTGTCTTCAGAGACTTCTTAAAAGGACTGGAGAGATGGGGAGAGTCTGATGTTGCAGGGGAGGGAGTTCCATAGAAAGGGGCAGCTCAAAAGAAGTCCTGAGGCAAGAGTCGAGGAACTGATAGATCATTGGCCGATCAAAGTATGGGTAGGATATACCTGCTAATAAGGGAGGAGATGTAGCCAGAGGCTCGGTTTTACAGAGCTTTGTATGTGACCACCATTATTTTAAAATGGATTCTAAAGGAAACAGGAAGCCAGTATAGAGATTTACAAAGAGATGCCTGTGCGAGACTCGTTCACCTCACATACCGTACCTGGTGTGCGGGAGGTGAGGTGTACGAGTCTGGCACAGGAGTTCATTACAGACTGCAGAGGGAGACTCTGGGATCTCTTAAGGCCAGAGAGAATGAGGTTGCAATAGTCAAGGCGGGTGATAAGAGCTTGGACGGGCATTTTAACAGAGTCTGGATTACGAAAGGGACGGATGCATGTGTGACAGATTGCCGCTACTTGCGCCGAATAGATCTGCCGTTCGATCCTGGAACTCTGTGAGCTGTCAGCGCTGCCGAGTAGATGGGAAAACACACAGAAAAACGCAGTCTATTCCCCCCACATACTAGTCGAGACTCCGTATTGGGTTAAACAACAATAAGTTTAATTTTGACAACACATACAGGGTACTTTTATAGGGGACAGTCCCATTGTTCTCTCCCAGCCCGCCCTCAGACATCACGGCACCTGATTTGCCACTACCTCTAGCCATAACCCTTTTTCTATACTTAACATGGGCTGCCACTGCCTCAAGCCTGAGCCCAGTTCTGGGTGCTGCACTGGCTGGCCTGGGCAAGCTCTGCCTCCGGCGCAGGGTCCCCTCTGCTGCTTTGAAACTCGACTTTGTTTTGGTGTCTAATTGAGGGGTGATCCCGGTGGCACTTCTTGTACTTCACCCCACACCAGGCTACCATCCCTGGGAATCTGCTCTCCGAAAAGCACCATGGTGGGGGCAAAGGAGGCTCCAGGGCAGGCGGGTGAACCAGTGTCAGCTTTTGGCAGCTTGCCAGGAGTTACGGCAGCGTGGGATGTGCAGGGCAGAGGAAACAGGGTTTTCTGGGAGAGCTGTGTTAAAAACGGAGCAACAAAAGGAGCGCAACATACCTTGGGGACACATGGGCACAATTTGAACAAACAAAATATAACTTTGGACGAACAAAATTTGATTAACTTATGTGCAATTAAATCGTGAGGGGTTACAGGCATGATGATTGGTACAGGGAATTGCAAGGGAAAGACCCAATTAGATCAGACAATGGGAACCTTTTTTTTTTAGAAAATGTAATAGTGGATTTGTTGACATAAATAAAGGTTAAACAAAATATAACAAACGAAATTAAACTAAATAAAGAGTGGCGGCTGATCCATCACAGCATGCTTTGTCTTTTTAGGTGGAAGTAGCAAGATTTTGTTAGATCAGAGTCCAAGAGGCAACGAGCCTGAGAGGAAGAAGTAATGTTGACACCATTCACCTGAAGGGAAATGGGCGCAGGAATGGAGGATTGAGGCTAGGGTCAGACGAACACACTTTTTCATGGATGACGTGAAAAATGTGTTCGAACGAATGGACGTATTTTTTCACAGAATACGCAATAGCGGTCATACGATGCGCATTTCCGTCCGTGATTTTGTACGGATCATCAATAAAACACTTTTTGCGTCTGAACGTTATGTTGGCCGGACATTAGCAGCGTCTGACGTCTCCTAATCACGCACACACGCCGCTAGCAGACGCAGCGCATTCTGTACGTCAGTACTCGCATTAATATGAAAAGCCCTAACCACACCTTGCTGGACTGGATTCTCTCATGTCCGGATCATATACAGGAGGCAGGCGTTCTCGCTAACAGTTTTAGTGATCACTGCCTAGTGTACTGTGTGTGCAAAATAAGGGCCAAAAAATGTCCAAAGGTAATAATCACCAGGTCTTTCAAGAAATGTAATCTTGAATCCTTCCTAAATGATCTCAAACAGCTCCCATGGTACAGACTAAACCTAATCCCAAAGCTGGACTGTGCAATTGCATACTTTCAAGCCGAGCTCCTGAAAGTCTGGAACACCCATACCCCACTGCGCAAAGTGCGAGTAAAAGGGGCCCACCTCCCCTGGGTTACAGCTGACCTCACGCATATGTACCAGTTTAGAGACTCCCTGCGGTCAAATTTCAAGAGTACTGGATCCACGAGCGATCACTGAATACCGAAAATGCCGGAATGCATGCACAAAAAAAAAAAAAAAAAATGGCTAAAGCCCAGTACTTCAATGAAAATTTAAAACAACATATCAAACCCCAGAAATTTTTGGAAAATCATAAGTAACATACAAGCACCTCCTGTCCACTCCCAACCGGCTGCTGTCAAAGTAAACAACCAAACTGTACAACAGTACATTATTTGATGTAGCAAATGCTTTTAATAATTATTTTGTTGGATGCGCCACCACCCTGATTGCTAAGCTAGGAAATGACACGCAATCAGAAAGGCCGCACACAGGTCAGGCCCCACCAACAGTGCAAAAGACCCTGTAACGCAGAGAAATTCAGTTTTAGACCAGTGCCTGTCAGTGCCATCACTAAACTTCTACATAACCAAAAAATGAAATACCAGTCTGGACCTGATCAAATCCCAGCAATGCTGCTGAAAATCAGTGCGCCAGCAATTGCAAAACCTGTCGCAACCCTAATCAATGAGTCACTGGCGACTGGATAGATACCCAAACTCTGGATGACTGCCAGGGTGGTACCTATCCATAAAAGTGGAGACAATACTTTGGTATCCAACTACCGCCCAATATCACTGCTCCCTGTAATGTCAAAAATTCAGGAAAAATGTGTCTACACTCAATTACGTGATTATTATCAGAACTATTTAACCCCGGATCAATCAGGCTTTCGTCCAAATCATTCAACTACAACTGCCCTTTTAAAAGTTTGTAATGATAGCCAAGCGGGCATGGAACAAGGAAACCTAACTGGAGCCATCTTCCTTGATTTTGCCAAGGCTTTTGACACAGTAGACCATGGCATCCTATTACAAAAACTTAAAAACTCTGGTATTGGTGATAGCACATTAACCTGGTTCCAATCAAATGGGTCTGATAGGTCACAATTTGTGTCCCATTTCTGACAGAACTTCCCTTCCCAGTCACGTGTGGTGTACCCCAAGGCTCGAAACTCGGCCCCCTGCTATTCACTATATTCATAAACGATCTGCCCAATGTCTGCAAAGCCTCAACTGTACACATGTACGCAGACGACACTAATCTATACCAGCAAACCAAATCTCCCACAGCTGGAGGCAGTGCTGCAAGACCAATTCACAGTGGTAGAAAAGTGGATCGCAGATAAACTTTTTCTAAATACTGACAAAACTGTTACAATGCTCTTTGGAATAGCATCTAAACTACACAAATTGCAAACACCCCATCTATGTGTCAGGACAAAATCAAATGGCACGCTGACCACAGTCACTACTCTCAAATATCTAGGTATGTGGTTAGACCCAAATCTATCTTTTGGCCCCCACATCGAAAAACTCTCATCTAAACTCTACCCCAAACTAGGTGCCCTGTACAGAAACAAATCCTGCCTGAGCCCCGCGGTAAGAAAGCAGATTGTACAACAAATGCTTATGCCAGACATTGAATACGGAGATGTAGTGTATGCTGCTGCCCCTCAAACACACCTCCAGAAACTTACTACATTGTATAACTCATTCTGTCACTTTGTGCTACAATGTAACTACACGACCCACCATTGTGACATGTTAAAAGAACTAAACTGGCCATCGCTGGATTCTAGACGCACCCTTCACCTTTCCAACCTGGTGTATAAGAGCTTTTCTGGGAAGCTACCACCCTACCTGAATATGCTGCTTCCCCCGGCAGTTCCCTCATCCTATAACCTCAGATCCAGGACCAGCACCTTACTTGCAATACCACAATGCAAAAAGAAAGTGGCTCGATCCTCATTTTCCTACAGAGCACCACAAATATGGAATAACCTCCCAGACACCGTCAAATCTTCCCCCAGTCTAAAGTCCCTTAAGACTACCCTATTAACATACCTCAATACGAAATGCACCTGTAAACATGTAACATAATGACTTTATTTCCTACATATTTATTTTTCTGTTAATCTGTAGATCTGGTCTTGTGTTAATATCTTGCATTTTACTATTTTGTATTTCTGTAACCACTCAATGTTCTTGAACCCAGGACATACTTGAAAACGAGAGAAATCTCAATGTATCCTTCCTGGTAAAATCCTTTCATAAATAAAAAAAACTAGCGGTTTCACGTTCTCGAAAAAATGTGTTTGCCGCTTACGTTGCGCAGCCGAACTTACGTGCGGCCGTACTTCATATATTGCCAGTCATTTTCTGCTACTACGACCGTGATTAAGTGCGGCTGCACGCGCGTTCGTCTGACCCTAGCCTTAAGGGAGGGAAGATCAGAAGTTCAGTTTTATAGAAGTTGAGCTTTAGAAAAAGGAAAGTCATCCAGTCGGAGACTGCTGACAACTCGGTCCAACACTGGAGAGAGAAGAGATTGGGAGAGGAAAGGTAGATTTGGGTGTCTTCAGCATAGAGATGATATAGGAGCCAATAGGAAGAAAGGAGGCTGCCCAGAGAGGCAGTATAGATTGAGAAGAGTAGGGGACTCAGAACAGAGTCTTGAGGCACCCTAACCGAGAGAGCAAATCGATGGTGAAGAGGCACTAGCAAAGTAGACACTAAAGAAGTGGAGAGGTAGGAAGAGAACCCAGAAATAGCGGTGTCACCGAGGCCAAGTTGACGAAGCGCGAGGAGCAGGAGAGCGTTGTCAACTGCAGCAGAAAGGTGAACTAGAATAAGCAGGGAGAAGGGACATTTGGTTTTAGCACCAACTAAATCATTAGTCACCTTGGTCAGAGCAGTCTCAGTGGAATGCTGGGAGTAAAAGCCAGACTGGTGATGATCAAGCAGAGTGTAGGCAAGAAAACCAGTGAATTGGTTATAGACCGTGCTTTCTAAGATTTTGGAGGCAAAGAGGAGTAAAAGAGATGGGACAGTAGTTCGAAAGGGAGGTGGGATCAAGACATGGCTTCTTTAGAATGTGGGTGATCAAAGCACATTTGAATTACAGAGGGGGGAAGAGTCCAGAGGAGGAGAGGTTAAAAATAGGAGTAAATGCAGGGACAATGACTGGTAGAACTGACCAAGTAAGATAGGAGGGGATGGGGTCAAGCGGGCAGGCAGGAGGACATGAGAACTTCAGATAAACACAGAATAGAAGAGGGTGCAAGAAATGAGGGAGTCAGTGGGGTAGAATTGTTAATGGAGGAGGGCAGTGAAGAAATTTCTAGTCTAAGTTTAGTAATTTTATTGGTGAAATAGTCAGCAAAGCTGAAAGCTGTGAGGTCTGCGGAAGGTGGAGTGGAAGCGGTGTGTATCAACAGATTGAAAGCATGAAACAAGCGTCTGGAATCATGAGAATAGGATGAGATAAGGGATGAAAAATAAAGTTTAGCGATGGATAAAACAAGACTGTAGGAACGGACCATGAATTTGTAGTGCAGGAAGTCAGCCCAAGTGTGAGACTTCAACCACATTCAGCTGCCCCGGAACATCAGAGAAGATATCTTGTGTATTTAGTGTGCCATGGTTGGCGGTTAGGCCTGCTTGCAGGATGGAAAGAGGTAGGAGCGAGTTTGTCAAGTGATGTGGAGAGGGCGAAGTTGTAAATAT
The DNA here is from genome assembly GCA_009667805.1 of Leptobrachium leishanense. Lineage (NCBI taxonomy): Eukaryota > Metazoa > Chordata > Amphibia > Anura > Megophryidae > Leptobrachium > Leptobrachium leishanense. Next base: position 323,437,155 of record CM019064.1, on the reverse strand, counting down.
CAGTGGCTTTATCCGTGTAGTTGGATGTTGGAGGAGATCGGAAGGAGCAGAGGATGGATAGTGGTGGAGAGTAAGGCTGCACCGAAATGGAAATTTACAGCCGATAACGAAACCTCAGGATTGGTTTGGCCGAAAACAGATACCGAAACTCAGATATGAGAACCTGGCCCTGGAGTCCATCCGAGCAAGCTGCTCGGCCAGCCTCCAGGTGAGCCCCCGGCTCGGCTGGGCCTTCAAGGCTGTTTTGCGTTAATAACTTACAGAAATACAAAGTAGTAAAATGCAACAACTCAATGTTATTGAACTCAGGACATACTTGAAAACGAGAGAAATCTCAATGTATCCTTCCTGGTAAAATCCTTTATAAATAAGCAACGCTCTCCACCCCCCCCCCCCAACAAAATCCGTCACCTGGGCCTGGAGACCCGCCCGAGCCCCCTGCTCGGCCGGCCTTCAGACTCAGGCAAGCCCCCTGCTTGGCTTGGCCTCCAGGCCCTGTTTTGAAAGGGGAATTTTGGGCAGATTTTTTTCGGCTGAATTTCCATTTCAGCCGAAAACACCATTTTCGGCTGATAATTTTCAGTGGCCAAAATTTCGGTGCATCCCTAGTTTCATTTGTATTATAGCTAGGGATGCACCGATACCACTTTAAGACCGAGTACGAGTACCGATACTTTTTAAAAGTACTAACCGATACAGAGTACCGATACTTTTATTTAATGTCATGTGACGCTTTCCAATAGGAACAGACCTCATAAAAATTTTGATGAGATTTGCCCCCACTCACATGGATATGTCCCCCAGGTCGAATGCTGGGGAAGCTGGCCGTGTGCATGTAAAGCACGCGGCCAGCGTTCCCCTCCGGCGCGCCGCGATACTCACCCATCCTGAAGGTCCGGTTGCTGGGCAGTGATGCGATCACGTGGCCGCCGGGCGCATCTGTGATGCTGCCTCCAGCCGAGAGGCAGCGTCACAGGAGCGCCCAGTGGCCGCAGGAACGCATCACTGCCCAGCGACCGGACCTTCAGGATGGGTGAGTATCGCGGCGCGCCTGAGGGGAACGCTGGCCGCGTGCTTTTCATGCACGCGGCCAGCTTCCCCAGCCCCGCGGATACCGGCAAGCCGGCCCAGCGCCGGCTTCCGGTATCGGCGGGATGTATAGGGCCGTTTGCACGAGTAACAAGTACTCGTGCAAACGGCAATATCGGCCCCGATACCGATATCGGTGCATCCCTAATTATAGCATAAGTTAACGAAACACTAAAAATTGACCCTCTCTTTGTTCACCCTTAAATAATTGGGCAGATGTTGCCGACGGCTCAAAAATACCAATAAGCCCCCACTGACGCGCGCTTCTGATCCCTGTAAGCTCAGGGGGCGTCTGAATCCAAAAGTCCCTGCAGCTTGTCACACAATTTTTTGTTCATACACAAATTGCATAGCATAGCAAATTGAGGATCACCTCAGACTTTTGCGCTTTACATTTGCAACTTCCGGTGCACCAGTGCAGAAAGATGGATTGGAGCTGCTTGCGCATGTACAAAATCTATTCATTGGCTGTCACGCTCAGAACACTAATCGTGGGAAGTCTCAGGGAGGGGTGATGTGATGGGGGGGGGGGTCCCCCCACACATCACGCCAGCAGAGAAATGGATCAGCAAGGGGGGGGAAAATCTACTCAATCTGGCCACTTTAAAAAGTTCAAGTGGTCAGGATCTGCAGAGTGTTCCTTTAGGCCGGGTGCACACTAGGCATTTTTTTGTGCACACTAACGCGTGTTAAAAACGACGCACCCGTGCGTTAAAAATGACAGAAGATATGGTAGACAGACGATGCGTTAATTTTGAAGCACATTGTAAAAACTGAATTTGAGTTACATAAAGGAAAAAAAAAATGGCTTTTGACGTTCAGCACGCGGCCGACGTCGCATCAATCCTAGCGCACAAGCCTTGGTGTTTCCATGACTGACGTCTGCGTGCGTTATGCGTAGCGCGCGTTATGCATTTGTTCTTCTCTATCCACGTAATTATATGCTGCGACGCACGCCTGTAACTCGCACAAAAAAAATAAAGAAAACGCGAAGTGTGCACCCGGCCTTAAACCAGCGTTTAACAGGCCAGATTTTACAGATCACCTTGGGGGAAATGCAGTCTGAATCCTGCAATCACTGAGCAGCAAATCATATCACCGGAGTTGCGTTACAGAGGTCTTGCAAACCTGACCTGTCAGCAGGTCCAGAGGACAGATTTGGGAAACACTGCTAAGCCATTTCATCTCTGTGTGCTGAGCTCATTTACCGTTATTGATAATGTTTAAACGTGATTTGAAGCCACGTTTTATTAAACGACCCAGACAAATTGTATAGCTTTTTTTGCCAGACTCAGCAGATTCATAATATATCATTATGTCATGCTCCGACTGAATGTCAAAAACATGTTACTTTTAAATTTTAACTGCTCTGGCCTTCCCTATGATACCAAACATTAACCTCTAGCTGCCACGGATCGGGAGATCAGGGGGATCCTTTGGACCCCCGTATCTCCACCATAATAGGGGATTCATTTTAACACTGACTTCATCGCACCATGAAGTCAGTCGGCGGGGAGAGGCGCCCCGGAAGCTTAGCAGACACAAGATATCAGCCTCCTCCGGGCGAGGTCCAGGATCCGGTGCCGTGGACCAGCACCACAGGAGTTAAAGACAGGCATCGATTGAAAGGGCAGACTGTCCATTCTAGCAGTGCCTGTCTGAGTCTAACCTCCTCCCGATCAGATGATGTCATCGCGCCAGGAAGGGGGTATACACCCACTGGCTCAACAGACCCCCAACACCCGAACCACTGCTGTCCTTCATGTGGGTTCACACTCCCACTATACTCAGGCAGAGAATAATCCAAAAATAAGGGCACTGGCTCCAGAGTGAGGGTAAAAAAAGACGTGGTTTATTCCAGAGGGAATAATAAATCGTAATAAAAACGTTTTTTCCTGAAACTGACTAAAATAGAAAACCATATATTTTTTTTACATTGAATCCTATGGGATTCGCCTGTTTAAAAAAAATGGATGAACTGAACCACTGAAAATCTGAGCATTTCCGCGTTCTCTGAATAGATTGTCCCATAGAGAAGTAATGGTTAATTTCACGGCCAACGAACGACACCGAAATGCCGCGTATTTTGCCAACATTTCTCTAGATTTGAGAACTTTCAGCTCTGATTCAAGAGAAGGGGGGGGGAGGTGAGGATCCTCAGGTCGAGCAAGAGCACTAGTGGCCTGCTCTACGGTGGGGCCCGCTCAGGTCTCAAAAGGTGTTAGCTTGCTTGTGCCATTACAGGGATGAATGCTCCATATGCAAATCAGTCTGCTCTCACCCAATGGAGGGTGGCCAGTACTGACTGCCAAGGACATCATAGAAACATAGAAAAATGTCGGCAGATAAGAACCTTTCGGCCCATCTAGTCTGCCCAATTACATGGATACTTTACTTGGATACTTTACTTGGATTTATCTTTTGTTTAGGATAGCCTTATGCCTATCCCATGCTTGCTTAAATTCAATTACTGTTTTGGCCTCTACCACTTCAACTGGAAGACTGTTCCATGTATCCACCACCCTCTCAGTAAAATAATGCTTCCTGATGTTACTTTTAAACCTTTGCCCCTCTAATCTAAGACTATGTCCTCTTGTTTTGCTACTTTGTTTCCTTTTAAATATACTCCCTTCCTCTACCTTGTGGATTCCCTTTACGTATTTAAATGTTTCTATCATATCTCCTCTGTCTCGTCTTTTTTCCAAGCTGTACATGTTAAGATCATTAAGCCTTTCCTGGTAACTTTTCTCCTTCAAGCCGTACACCATTTTAGTAGCCCTTTTCTGAACTCTCTCTAAGATGTCTATATCCTTCTGGAGATACGGTCTCCAGTACTGCACACAGTACTCCAAGTGAGGTCTCACCAGTGCTCTGTACAGTGGCATGAGCACTTCCCTTTTCCTACTGCTAATACCTCTCCCTATACAACCAAGCATTCTGCTTGGAGTCATCCCTGCACGAGAGGTGCAGCAGCAACCCCCGACGATCGTTTCGGCCTTGTTAGGCCTCGTCAGGAGGGTATTGCTGACACCCCTCTAGGCACATCAAGCAAGGGGGGGTCCACGTCTGGATAACCCTGTAAAGTGTTAGTGTGAGAGCGGACGTTCCTTCCATTCGACGCCCGTCTGGCCACCTAGGAGTTAGGAACGAGCCTTGCAGCGCTGAACGCACTATGGAGAATCGCGTTTGCAGCTCCGTCAATGCGCGTCCTAGCGCTTTGACAAAGAGGGCTGCTGCACAGACGCAGCAGGGCCGCTGTTGCGCACACAATTCGTGCGAGCACAACAGCATGTAGCTGGCCCCATCGCAGCGTCTCAATGCTGCGACGGACGCCAGAAGGCACGTCAGTACGGTTGCTAATAATGGACTCGTCTGACACCAGCCAGATACAATGGCTTATTATTTTATTTATTTATAAAGTATTTTACCTGGAAGGATACATTGAGATTTCTCTTGAATATACACCGGTAGATTTTGGTGACAAATTGTACCTTAAAATTGGAGGGGTCGCATTATATTCGAGACATCTGCATCGCGTGTAGTAAAAAAAAAAAAAAAACAACACTTGACTTGCTCAGGGATCCCAAGTCTCCCAGACGTTCCGGTATTCGCCCTGAATTGAATGTGGGCTCCCTGACGCCCGCAAACACTTCAGGAACTCCCAGATTCGGGAGAGGTGGGATCCATCACGGTCAGAGGGCATATCCGGATTAAGCCAATCATTCAAGATCGGCTTAAAACTGAGCATGCACCCTCGCTCCACAATGCGGTGGTTGAGCCGGAGGTGAGAAAACGACACCTCCCGGCGTACTGGTGAATGATTCACTGCGTTGGTCACCTCGCTCTGCCAGCCATCTTATTGCAAGTAAAGCAAACGGGTGGCCGGCGGGGCTTCATACTTAGTAACACTACAATCATTCTAGAGCAGAGCACCCTGGCCTGAGGAGTATCCGGTGTTAAGAGAAGCTCGAAGAATTTTAATGGTTTACTTCTACAATTTTGCTCTATGCGTTATATGCGAGTCTTGAGTATTCTCATTTCCACAATAATTATCCATCGTGTTATATTCGGGTCGCCCTATACTCGAGTATCTACATACCGTTGGGTTAAAATCCTTGTATATTACAGATACAAGGAGCTACTGTAATTTCTATACAGAGACATTATGCTACAGATATTTTATATTCTGTTGATTTTCTGGAAGCTGCATTGATAATCTCATTATATATCCTGCTTATCAGAATATCTAAACATTTTAATAATCTTTACTACATTTACTGTATTTGACATAATGCAGACACCATATGGCATAACGCGAGAAAAGGGACACCATCTAGAGTTCAGAATCTCTCTTTAAATAATACATTAAAATGAACAAATTCATGTTTTAATCTTTTATCTCTGAGTAAGCAATAATAAAGATTGCCATTTTACCATGCATTTAACTTCATATCCCATGTGTCATGTGACATGTAATTGTTGAGGTTCCCCCTCTTCCCAAATAAGACCAGATATGAGAACTTCAACTCTAACATTCCTTAAACCCCTAAAATCAACCGGATAAGAAAATCTCAGCAGGTCCACAAACAATAAATCATTACTGAATGCATTGAAACAAGGCCAAGAGCTTGAAGGTTTGCATGCGGTCTGAAGAATTAGGACAGCTGTCAATGTGTGCGCTTTCAGCTGGGGAAGAAGAGAGGTGTAAATAAAGGCTTTCATAGTGTAGCATAGTATTATTGTGTCTTTATGGAGAACTGCAGTGTCACAACACAAACAGCAACGACACTAGACTCCAGTCAGCATATTCTGAGGCTATGGGTGGCTTTTGTCATGTTGAAAATAAACATTGAGTATTTGTTTAGATAAGAGTTCCAGTAGATCAAACAGATGTTATACAGTCACAGTCTGCAGGCACAGAAATTGAGATATACAACAAAACCACAAGTGTCTGCAGCTGATCCCGTGCAACGAGACAGTATTGGCGTGTCCCTGTCTCTGACACACACAGGGGATGTCACTGCAAACACACGGTCAGTTATATAGAGAGCTTCAGCAAGGCCGAATAAAAAAAATGGCAAAAAGAAAGCAGCACCTCTGCAGCACAACCCCAGCATTCTTCGAGAGGAATGACACATGGGTAAAGAACGCACACAAACACTAGGCCATGTCCGACCGCGGAACCCAGCACAATGCAAGGCAGGGTCTGCCACATCCTCATACAGGTGATAGCTGCTTATTGTCTGGTGTTTCTGTGTACTGAGCAGGGCGGCCTGCTCCTCCTTTCCTACAAACCTGCCGCCACCATCCCTTTCTACTGAAACACACAGATGAGCACGCACACACCAGGGAGGTAGCAGGAAACGGCCATGACACAGTTACAGTCACATATAGCACCAACAGATTCCGCAGCGCTTTACAATGGGAAGCACAAACAATATAATAATGATACATTAGAGACAGCCTGGCCCGGAGGAAAATCATCCTAATACGGCACTTGACACAAGTGCTCTACCATTCACCCAGTGAGCTGACAATCTAGGACAGACACTGCATCATCAGGCGCCCTTTGTTTTCCATATGCCCGGATACAAAAGAGCTGGCACAATGAGCAGTGTGACCTGTGCATGCAGGGCACAGACCAGCAACGTGTGACAGCAGCCAAGAATAACACATCCCTAGCAGCAAACACAACACTGACCTCACCCACCGCTAGCAACACACACGACAGTATACTCACCAACAGAATAACAAAACTTACACCTCAACCACTGCGTGCCCCACCTCACCCACTGCGCGCCTCACAGCGCCCCACCTCACCCACTGCGCGCCTCACAGCGCCCCACCTCACCCACTGCGCGCCTCACAGCGCCCCACCTCACCCACTGCGCGCCTCACAGCGCCCCACCTCACCCACTGCGCGCCTCACAGCGCCCCACCTCACCCACTGCGCGCCTCACAGCGCCCCACCTCACCCACTGCGCGCCTCACAGCGCCCCACCTCACCCACTGCGCGCCTCACAGCGCCCCACCTCACCCACTGCGCGCCTCAAGCGCCCCACCTCACCCACTGCGCGCCTCACAGCGCCCCACCTCACCCACTGCGCGCCTCACAGCGCCCCACCTCACCCACTGCGCGCTCAGAGCGCCCACACCTCACCCACTGCGCGCCTCAGAGCGCCCCACCTCACCCACTGCGCGCCACAGAGCGCCCCGCCTCACCCACTGCGCGCCTCAAGCGCCCGCCTCACCCACTGCGCGCCTCAGAGCGCCCCGCCTCACCCACTGCGCGCCTCAGAGCGCCTCACCCACTGCGCGCCTCAGAGCGCCTCACCCACTGCGCGCCTCAGAGCGCCTCACCCACTGCGCGCCTCAGAGCGCCTCACCCACTGCGCGCCCGCAGAGCGCCTCACCCACTTGCGCGCCCGCAGAGCCCCTCACCCACTGCGCGCCCGCAGAGCGCCTCACCCACTGCGCGCCCGCAGAGCGCCTCACCCACTGCGCGCCCGCAGAGCGCCTCACCCACTGCGCGCCCGCAGAGCGCCTCACCCACTGCGCCCGCAGAGCGCCTCACCCACTGCGCCCGCAGAGCGCCTCCCCACTGCGCCCGCAGAGCGCCTCACCCACTGCGCCCGCAGAGCGCCTCACCCACTGCGCCCGCAGAGCGCCTCACCCACTGCGCCCGCAGAGCGCCTCACCCACTGCGCCCGCAGAGCGCCTCACCCACTGCGCCCGCAGAGCGCCTCACCCACTGCGCCCGCAGAGCGCCTCACCCACTGCGCCCGCAGAGCGCCTCACCCACTGCGCCCGCAGAGCGCCTCACCCACTGCGCCCGCAGAGCGCCTCACCCACTGCGCCCGCAGAGCGCCTCACCTCACCCACTGCGCCCGCAGAGCGCCTCACCTCAACCACTGCGCCCGCAGAGCGCCTCACCTCAACCACTTCGCCCGCAGAGCGCCTCACCTCAACCACTTCGCCCGCAGAGCGCCTCACCTCAACCACTTCGCCCGCAGAGCGCCTCACCTCACCCACTTCGCCCGCAGAGCGCCTCACCTCAACCACTTCGCCCGCAGAGCGCCTCACCTCAACCACTGCGCCCGCAGAGCACCTCAACCACTGCGCCCGCAGAGCACCTCAACCACTGCGCCCGCAGAGCACCTCACCCACTGCGCCCGCAGAGCACGCCTCACCTCACCCACTGCGCCCGCAGAGCACCTCACCTCACCCACTGCGCCCGCAGAGCACCTCACCTCACCCACTGCGCCCGCAGAGCGCCTCACCTCAACCACTTCGCCCGCAGAGCGCCTCACCTCAACCACTTCGCCCGCAGAGCGCCTCACCTCAACCACTTCGCCGCAGAGCGCCTCACCTCAACCACTTGCCCGCAGAGCGCCTCACCTCAACCACTGCGCCCGCAGAGCACCTCACCTCAACCACTGCGCCCGCAGAGCACCTCAACCACTGCGCCCGCAGAGCACCTCAACCACTGCGCCCGCAGAGCACCTCAACCACTGCGCCCGCAGGGCGCCTCACCTCAACCACTGCGCCCGCAGGGCGCCTCACCTCAACCACTGCGCCCGCATCTACAGTCTGAAAGACACACACACACCTTAGACACTGCCATCACAATGATACCACACGCAGTGTAAGCAGAGAGCACCTCCTGCCAGAATAACTCACATTGCAGATAGCCCACTGTGACAAACACTCTCAGCATGACAAGCACTGACACACACGGCCCATGGTGCGCCCCTCCCTGACTGCTGGCCTGGTGTCGGTGCGGGGTGTGGCCCCCGGGGGCCCCCTCACCTGGCGCTGTGGGCGGCATGCTGCTCCCGGTCACTGGCGGCTGCCGTGTAGATGTGTCGGTAGCGCTCGGCCAAGGCCTTGCCGGAGAGTAGCAGCTGATAGCGGCCCCGGCAGTCGGCCTGTGGCCCCTGGCTGCCCTCCTGGGCCCCAGCCATGCAGGAGGAGGGGGAGGCTGGCGGCGGCCCGGGGAACAGAAAGCCGAACCCCCCCGCGCCAGCGGAGGAGGAAGGGGCGGCGGGAGGGGGAGGAGGTGCGGGGGCTGCGCACATCATCTTCCCCTCAGCGGCTGCGGAGTGTGAGTGCGGCCTCAGTACACGCAGGGCATGCCCCGGGCTCTGCTTAGCATCCTCCGCCAGGCTCACCCCTCCCTGCCCGCTGACAGGCCGGGCCCCGCCCTCTGCAAGAAGATCCGCTCCCGCACCGTGCTCCGCGTCCTCGCTGTATGCCACTTCACCTCACACAGACCAATGCAAACCCGACTGAAAGCAGCTCACTCAATGCTGCCATCTTGGCTTCATCATTATGTGCGGCGGCGACGGCTGCGGCTTCCCTCTCTCCCAGAGCATGCTGGGACACAGCGCAGCGCCCCGCCGCCGACAGCGCAACGCCCCCTGCAGGACGGACAGGCGTACTGCAACGACCTCACCAACGCAGCGCCCCCTGCGGCACTCACACTCAGTGACACTGGCGGGTAAAGGGCGCCCAGGGCTTTCCCTAGATCCGCCATGTGCACAGGGCGACTCCAGCAGGGAGCTGAAGGTGGGACACCTCCTCATAGCGGGGGACACCTCATTCATACAGTAAACACACAGGGAGGGGGCTATAGCCTGGGTCTTTATGCCATGTCCAATAAGAAACGACATGAAATGGTAGCCTGGAAAATTACGTCATTCCTGAAGCCCACGTTGACCACACCCTAGGCTGCGACGTCAGAGAATAAGCAACCTGGCTACTAGGTATTTATTTAATGGTGTTCTCACTAACATGCACAGGGCTGGTCTCTAAAGCAGAGAGTACAGGAAAAATTATTATTGTCATCATTTATAGGGATGCACCGATACCACTTTTTTAAGACGAGTACGAGTACAGATACTTTTGTTCAAGTACTCACCGATACCGAGTACCGATACTTTTATCTTATGTCATGTGACCGCTTTCCAGTAAGAACAGACCTCATATAAAGCCCCCAGGTCTCATGGATATGCCCCAGCTCATGGATATGCCCCCCAGCTCATGGATACTGCCCCCCAGCTCATGGATACTGCCCCCCAGCTCATGGATAATGCCCCAGCTCATGGATACTGCCCTCCAGCTCATGGATATTGCCCCAGCTCGTGGATATTGACCCCCAGGTCGTGGATAATGCCCCAGCTCGTGGATAATGCCCCAGCTCCTGGAAATGCCCCCAGCTCGTGGATATTGCCCCAGCTCGTGGATACTGCCCCCAGCTCATGGAAATGCCCCCCGCTCATGGAAATGCCCCCCAGCTCATGGATATGCCGCTCATGGATATGCCCCCCAGCTCATGGAAATGCCCCCCAGCTCATGGATATGCCCCCCAGCTCATGGATATGCCCCCAGCTCATGGATACTGCCCCCCAGCTCATGGATACTGCCCCCCAGCTCATGGATAATGCCCCAGCTCATGGATACTGCCCTCCAGCTCATGGATATTGCCCCAGCTCATGGATATTGACCCCCAGGTCGTGGATAATGCCCCAGCTCGTGGATAATGCCCCAGCTCCTGGAAATGCCCCCAGCTCGTGGATATTGCCCCAGCTCGTGGATACTGCCCCCAGCTCATGGAAATGCCCCCCGCTCATGGAAATGCCCCCCAGCTCATGGATATGCCGCTCATGGATATGCCCCCCAGCTCATGGAAATATGCCCCCCAGCTCATGGAAATGCCCCCCAGCTCATGGAAATGCCCCCCAGCTCATGGATAATGCCCCCAGCACATGGATTTGACCCCAGCTCATGGAATGCCCCCCCAGCACATGGATTTGCCCCCAGCTCATGGATAATGCTCCCCCAGCACATGGATTTGACCCCAGCTCATGGATAATGCCCCCCCAGCTCATGGATACTGCCCCCCCCCAGCTCACGGATAATGCCCCCCCAGCTCATGGATACTGCCCCCCCCAGCTCACGGATACTGCCCCCCCAGCCCACTCTCCGCTCATACTTACTTCCTATAGCGACGCCGGGAAAGTCTTCGCGCGCGTGCGCTCGTTGGAAGGACCCCAGCCGCGACCACGTGGGACCATGTGATCGCGGCTGGGGTCCTTCCAACGAGTGCACGCGGGGAAACTTCCCGGCGTCGCTAAAGGAAGGTAGGTATGAGCGGAGAGCAGCTGCAAGGCCTGTCTGAATGCCTATCGCATTCGGACAGGCCTGCAGCTGCTCACTTTGTTTATACTTACCTTCCTTTAGCGACGCCGGGAAAGTTTCCGCGCGTGCGCTCGTTGGAAGGACCCCAGCCGCGATCACATGGTCCCACGTGGTCGCATCTGGGGACCTTCCAAGGAGCACGCGCGCAAAGACTTTCCCGGCGTCGCTAAAGGAAGGTAAGTATAAACAAAGTGGGGTGAGCAGCTGCAGGGCCTGTCCAAATGCCGATGGCGGCTGTCCGAATGCTCTATCGGCATTTGGACAGGCCCTGCAGCTGCTCACCCCACTTTGTTTATACTTACCTTCCTTTAGCGACGCCGGGAAAGTCTTTGCGCGCGTGCTCCTTGGAAGGTCCCCAGATGCGACCACGTGGGACCATGTGATCGCGGCTGGGGTCCTTCCAACGAGTGCACGCGGGGAAACTTTCCCGGCGTCGCTAAAGGAAGGTAGGTATGAGCGGAGAGCAGCTGCAAGGCCTGTCTGAATGCTCTATCGGCATTCGGACAGGCCCTGCAGCTGCTCACTTTGTTTATACTTACCTTCCTTTAGCGACGCCGGGAAAGTTTCCGCGCGTGCGCTCGTTGGAAGGACCCCAGCCGCGATCACATGGTCCCACGTGGTCGCATCTGGGGACCTTCCAAGGAGCACGCGCGCAAAGACTTTCCCGGCATCGCTAAAGGAAGGTAAGTATAAACAAAGTGGGGTGAGCAGCTGCAGGGCCTGTCCAAATGCCGATAGAGCATTCGGACAGCCGCCCCAGCCCCTAGGATGCCGGCAAGCCGGCTCAATGCCGGCTTCGGGTATCGGAAAATAATATCGGGGCACTGCACGAGTACCAAGTACCCGGTATCGGCACCGATATCGATACTAGTATCGGTATCGGTGCAACCCTAATCATTTATATAGCGCCAACAGTTTCTGCAGCGCTTTACAATAACCAAAGGGAACGAGATACATATAAACGGACATAGGATGGAAACAAGAGGTGTAGAGGACAGTGCTCATAGGAGCTTACAGTCTAGAGTAGGAGTCTCAAATTACCCGAGGGCCACTGGACAAGTTTTCATATCCCATGGGGACCACCTGCAAAATTTCAAACTTTTTTTTATTTTATTAATCGGTTTATTTATTTTTTGTTCCTAAGTTACAGGTACAAGTATTTATAAAGCGCCAACAGATTCCTTAGCTTTGTACAATGGGAGAGACAGAATAACAAATATACATACATGTTACACACAGAACAGAAGGACGGAGGAACCTGCACGAGAGCTTACAATCTAAGAGGAGAGGGGTGACCCGTTAGGTGAAGGTGAATAGGTTAGATGAAATGGCAGGTTGCAGGAGGGCTGAATGGGAAGAGGAGGAAATGACAGTGGAGGATTATGGTGCGAGTTGATAGGCTTCTCTAAAGTATTGTGTTTTCAGAGACTTTTTGAAGGACTATAGAGACGGGGAGAATATTGCTGGGGAGGGAGTTCCATAGAAAGGGGGCAGCCCGGGAAAAGTCCTGAAGGCGAGAGTTGGGGGTGTAGGTACCAAGAACTGATAGCATCAGATCATTGGCAGAGCGAAGTGGTCGGGCGGGATATACCTGGTAATAAGGGAAGAGACATAGGCAGGGGCGCGGTTATGGAGAGCTTTGTAAGTGAGCACCAGTATTTTGAAGTGGATTCTAAAGGAAACAGGGAGCCAGTGTAGAGATTGACAGAGGTGTGGGAGGTGAGGTGTATGAGTCTGGCACAGGCGTTCATTACAGACTGCAGAGGGAGAATCTTGGATCTCTTCAGACCAGAGAGAAGGAGGTTGCAGTAGTCAAGATGGGAGATAATAGGAGCTTTAGTGCAGGGGCAGGGCTTGTGCTAGACTATTTTGTGCCCTAGGCAAGACCAGCTACTTGCGCCCCCCACCCCCAAAAAAACACTGCACTTTACTGTGGAGATCTGTGATGCCCTCATAAACACTGCACATTACTGCCCCAGCACACATGGGTATATATTGCCCCCAGCACACATGGGTATATATTGCCCCCAGCACACATGGGTATATATTGCCCCAGCACACATGGGTATATATTGCCCCAGCTCACATGGATATATATTGCCCCCAGCTCACATGGGTATATATTGCCCCCAGCACACATAGATATAAATATTGCCCCAGCACACATGGGTATGTATTGCCCCCAGCACACATGGATATATATTGTCCCCAGCACACATGGGTATATGTTTCCCCAGCACATATGGATATATATTGCACCCAGCACACATGGGTATATATTGTCCCCAGCACACATGGGTATATATTGCCCCCAGCACACATGGGTATATATTGCCCCAGCACACATGGGTATATATTGCCCCCAGCACACATGGGTATATATTGCCACAGCACACATGGGTATATATTGCCCCCAGCACACATGGGTATATATTGCCCCCAGCACACATGGGTATATATTGCCCCCAGCACACATGGGTATATATTGCCCCCAGCACACATGGGTATATATTGCACCCAGCACACATGGGTATATATTGCCCCCAGCACACATGGGTATATATTGCCACAGCACACATGGATATATATTGCCCCCAGCACACATGGGTATATATTGCCCCCAGCACACATGGGTATATATTGCCCCAGCACACATGGGTATATATTGCCACAGCACACATGGGTATATATTGCCCCCAGCACACATGGATATATATTGCCCCAGCACACATGGGTATATATTGCCCCAGCACACATGGATATATATATTGCCCCCAGCACACATGGGTATATATTGCCCCAGCACACATGGGTATATATTGCCCCAGCACACATGGATATATATTGCCCCCAGCACACATGGATATATATTGCCCCCAGCTCACTGTGCAGCTTCGTCACTCATGGTACCTCGTTTGCTCGCCTCCTTCACATGAGACCCCCACAGCCAGCGACTGATGTGAGGGCGCGCATGCTGCCGCCAGCCCCAACACGTGCCGGAGGAGGAGCATTTCTATTGGCTCGTGGGCAACGGAGGCGTGCTGCGGCCCTGCGGCTGGTGTGTGAGTGTGCCGGCCGCAAGTACGTTGTGGCGCCCGTGCGGCGGCACGGGCACAATGATTTTTTAGTGGTCGGGTCCGGCTGCCGTGCCCACAGTAGGCCACACCCATACCACGCCCACCCACATGCACATTGTTGTGTTAAAGGATTTATTTACTCACATAATTTTCAAAATAATAGTTTTAACAAGTTAATAAAATCCACTCAGACCCCCAGCAAATTGGGGAAGCCATTGTGCCCCCTCCAGACTTACAAACTGCCATTGCTCTGGTGCAGTAGCCATCACTAGGGTTCGAACGCGAACAATTTCAAAAATTCGAACACGAACCAAACTCAATGCAAGTCAATGGGACTCAAAAGTTCGATTTTTAGAGTGCCGTCCAAGAGGGCATATATGCAAGATGTTTGCCATAAAAGGTGTATGGGGGTCCGGTAGTGCCCTGGGGGACAGGAAACAAGGACAAAAAGTTTTAAAAAAAATGTTTTTAAAGGAACAGTGAGTTTTCCATGAAATAAGGGTTAAAAATAAAAACGAAAAATTCCTTCAAATATTGTGCCTAGGAGGCCCCCACAACCTGCCGTGAAGTGGCGGATTTGTAGGATGTATAGAAACATTTAAAAACAAAAAAAAATCACATTTCGAATAACGGTAAACGGTTTTCCTTTAATCTATTCATAAACAACTGCTTGGGGCGGCAGTCTGTATTATAAGAGGAGACAATTTAGGACACGCAGAACAAGTTTAGTGATTTTTTGGCTAAATTATGGTGAAACTTATGCAGGCTTTGGATGAAAGTAACAATAGGTGCTTAAAAATTGGGCCTTTAGCGTCGGCAACAGTGCCGTCACACCGTAACCCTTTTGTGGAAGAGTGCAGGGTTGGACCAAGCAGTCCAATATTAAAATAAAATGAATCTGGTACAGGCGTCAGTGCATCCAAATATTGTGCCTTTGGTGGCAGCAAGTGCCTTGACACTGTAACCCTTTTGTGGTATTGTGGAAGAGTGCAGGGTTGGACCCTGCGGTCCAGAAAATTAAAATGATATAAATCTGGTAATATAGGTGTCAGTGTCAGTACACCCAAATATTTTGCCTTTAGTGGCAGCAAGTGCCTTCACACCGTAACCCCTTTGTGGTATTGTGTAAGAGTTCAGTGGTGGAGGTTTTGTGAATGGAGAAGAAATCCCCGATCTATTCCGTTACGTCAGCATCAGGGGATTGATAGCTGCTGATCCAGGACTGATTCATTTTTATAAATGTCAGCCGGTCTACAGAGTCGGTGGACAGACGCACTCTTTTGTCTGTGACAAAACCTCCAGCGGCACTGAATCGTCGTTTCAGAAAGCACGCTGGATGAAGGGCAACCTAGTAGCTGCATAGCATATTGGCTAAGTTCTGGCCAGTGATCCAATCTCAACACCCAGTAAGCCAGTGGATCAACTGCTGGAAAGCTATCAAGGTCTGCCCTTGCCCCTGGAAAAGTGTTACACAAGTGTCGCTTTAGAGCGTCCTCAAGTTTTTTCATCCTGTCCTCCCTCTGTGCGGGCAGGATGAGCTCTGCAACTTTACCCTTGTATCGTGGATCAAGAAGGCTTGCCAACCAGTAATGATCCCTCTCCTTGATAGCACAAATCCTGGGGTCCTTTACCAGGCTTTTCAGGATAAGGGAGCCCATGCAGTGTAGGTTGGAGGTGGCATTAGCTTTCGAGTCTTCCTGGTCAATGAGGATGACCCCATTGTGCACTTCCTCCTCCCAGCCACGTACTAGTCCTTGGGTTCCTGGGCACACAAAACCCTCCCTTGAGAAATCCCCACCTTCAATGCCCCCACTACTTAAATATTCCTCATCCTCCTCCTGTTTGATCTGAGGAGGACCTGCTGGAATGCTGTCTGTGGAATGACTGGGACCTTCAGGGCTAGCGAAGGCCTCCTCTTCCTCCCGCTGCTCTGCCTCTAGAGCCACATCTATAATTCTCCGCAGAGTGTGCTCCAGCAGGAACACTAAAGGAATTGTGTCACTAATGCATGCACTGTCCCTGCTCACCATCCTTGTTGCCTCCTCAAATGGTGACAGTACAGTGCATGCATCCTTGATCAACAGTCACTGCAGGGGGGGAGCCAAGTTGACCTGAACCTGTACTTGTGCCATACTCACACAGGTACTGGTTGATGGCCCTCTGCTGCTTGTGCAGATGCTGCAGCATTGCTAATGTCGAGTTCCACCTGGTGGGCATGTTACAGATCAGATGGTTTGTGGGAAGGTGGAATTCTCTTTGAATTTCTGTCAGGCGAACACTTGCTGGTAATGACCGTCTGAAGTGGCTGCAGACTTTTCTGGCCTGGCTGAGAAGCTCTGCCAGCCCTGGGTACCTTGTTAGGAAACGCTGTACCACTAGATTTAGGACGTGTGCTAGGCATGGTACATGCGTCAATTTACCCTGGCGTAGGGCGGAGAGAAGGTTGCTGTCATTATCACAGACGACCATTCCCAGCTGAAGTTGGCTTGGTGTTAACCATCTCTGCACCTGCCCCTGCAGAGCTGACTGAATTTCTGGCCCGGTGTGGCTCCTGTCCCCTAAACAAACCAGCTCAAGCACAGTATGGCATCTTTTTGCTTGAGCCATTGCGTAGCCCCTGCCACGCGTCGGTTTAACTGCCACTTCTCCAGAGACAGAGGAGGAGGAGGAAGAGGTGGTGGAGCAGACAGACCTCTTACAAGCAGCTTTCTGGAGGCATGGTGGATGAACAAGCTCCAGCACAGAGCCCCGTCCTGCATCCCTCCCAGCTGCAAGCAGAGTTACCCAGTGTGCCGTGAAGGAAATGTAACGGCCCTGTCCATGCTTTCTGGACCACATGTCTAAAGTCACATGCACCTTGCTGCTGACTGCCTTTCCCAATGACTACATAACATTGTCTTCCACGTGCTGGTATAGTGCTGGAATGGCTTTCTGTGAAAAGAAATGGCATTTTGGAACCTGCCACTGTGGTACAGCACATTCAGCAAATTCACGGAAGGGAGCAGAGTCCACCAGCTGGAAAGGCAGCAGCTGCAATGCGAGTAATTTTGCTAAGCTGGCATTTAGACGCTGTGCTTGGGGATGATTGGGACTATATTTTTTCTTATGCTGCAGCAGCTGGGGCAATGTAATCTGACTGCGTAAATCTTCAGCTGATGGGATGCTGTCACATTGTGAGGAAGGAGCTGGTACATCCTTTACTGTAGCATCATCCCTGTCAGTGGAGGTTGGAGTCAATGACATGGCAGGACATATAGTGGGGTAGAGACAGGTGAGGAGGACCTACGCAAAGTTTTGCGCCAACGGGATGCGTGGCAGGTGATCATATGTGGCCTCAAGCACGTGGTACCTAAGCGTCCGGTGTCTTTCCCATGCTTGATCCTCATCTGACATAGATTACAAATAGCAACGGTGCAGTCTGCTGCACATTTCTTAAAGAACTCCCAGACAGCAGAGTTCCTGGATGTGTGCTTTGAGACAACAGCGCTCTGCACCTGAGCAGCTCTGACATCTGATGCCTTGGACTGGCTAGTGCTACGGTTGGTCATAGAGGATGTTGTGCCTCGTGTTTGTTGTGCCTCCTCCTCACTTGACTCCTCTGTTCGATCAGGCACCCAGGTGGAGTCAGTGACCTCATCATCATTGTCATCACCCCCTATCTCCTCATCACTGGAGCCAACTTGGCAGTATGCTGCAGCTGCTGGGGCAACATGAGTGCCAGTTATTTGTGTGTCATCACTGGCACCCCCTCCTCTAGGTTGATTATACTCCCTTCCTCAACCTCAGAGATTGAATCAGAGCACTGTAGTTGCTGTGCATCCTCAAGCAGCATGTCACTGTCATTGTAGTCAAACAATTCAGCTGACTCCTCCGTGTGTGATAGTGAGGCTACGACAGGAGTAGCTGTGGACATGGAGGCTGAATTTGATGCTTTGGCAGCGGAGGTGGACTGTAAAGCACTACAAGCCTGGCTGGCAGAGGATGAGGATGGCCTGGTTGGCCAATCCACCAAATCCTCTGTATGTTGCTGCTGCTTAAGACGGCCAGCACCAGTTAGAAAGGACAAGCATGCCCCTGCAGAGGATGCACCATGTCCACGACGACCAGAGGCACAGCCTCCCAACACAGAGGCTGCTTGCCCTCTTATCTGTGTCTGGGAGCGTCTGCCTGTCGTTTTTGGTCTTTCTGACATGGTGAGTGATATATAGATTAAAGATATACAGAACTCTGATTCAACTCTGTTATAAAAATTGGAGATATGCTGCAGAACTCTGATTCAACTCTGGTATAAAGATTAAAAATTTCCAGAACTCTGGTATAACTCAGTGAGACACCCTGATAGCTGGCAGCCAGTGGCAAGACACAGATTACAATTCCCAGAAACCTCCTATAAATCAGTGAGACCCCCTGATGGGTGGCAGTGACAAGACACAGATTGCAAAACCCAGGAACCTCCTATAAATCAGTGAGACCCCCTGATGGGTGGCAGTGACAAGACACAGATTACAATTCCCAGGAACCTCCTATAAATCAGTGAGACCCCCTCATGGGTGGCAGTGAGAACACACAGATTACAACAATTCCCAGATATTTTGTAGAAGTGAGACCCGCACAATTGCTGGTGGCAGTGAGAACACAAAGATTAGAACAATTCCCAGATATTTTGTAGAAATGACTGACCCCCAAAATTGCTGGTGGCAGTGAGAACACAAAGATTAGAACAATTCCCAGATATTTTGTATAAATGAGACCACACAATTGCTGGTGGCAGTGAGAACACAAAAGGATTACATCAATCCCCAGATTTTTTGTAAAATGAGACCCCCAAAATAGTTGGTGGCAGTGAGAACACAAAGATTAGAACAATTCCCAGATATTTTGTAGAAATGAGACCCCCAAAATTGCTGGTGGCAGTGAGAACACAAAGATTAGAACAATTCCCAGATATTTTGTAGAAATGAGACCCCCCCCCCAATAGCTGGTGGCAGACTGGCATTTACTGATACACACACTAACACATAGTTACATAGTTATATAGGCTGAAAAAAGACATGCGTCCATCGGGTTCAGCCTCTCCCACATAACCTACTGCTGTTGATCCAAAAGAAGGCAAAAAACCCAGTCTGAATGCTTGCCAATATGCAACATACTGGGAAAAAATTCCTTCTTGACCCCAGAATGGCAGTCAGATTTCTCCTTGGATCAAGAAGCTTTTACCCACATATTAAATATTATAACCCTTAATATTCTGTGTCTGCAGGAAGTCATCCAGTCGTTTTTTAAAAGTCTGTACAGACTCTGACCCAACCACCTCAACAGGCAGAGAATTCCACAGCTTGATTGTTCTCACCGTAAAATAACCCTTCCTATGCTTTAAGCTAAATTTTCTTTCTTCCAGTCTAAATGGATGACCCCTTGTCCTATGTATAGTCCTGTTAATGAATAGGTTATCAGACAATGGTTGATAATGGCCCCGTATATATTTATATAAGGTTATCAGATCCCCTCTAAGGCGCCTTTTCTCTAAACTAAACAGGTTTAAGCTTGTTAGTCTTTCCTCATAACTTAACCCTTCCATCCCCCTTATTAATTTAGTTGCCCGTCTCTGCACTTTTTCTAACGATATAATATCTTTTTTTAAGACAGGTGCCCAAAATTGCACGGCATATTCAAGGTGCGGCCTGACCATTGATTTATACAGAGGCAAAATTATGTTTTCATCCCGTGAGTGAACTCCCCTTTTAATGCATGCCAGTACTTTGCTGGCCTTGGCGGCTGCTGTTTGACATTGCACATTGTTACTTAGTTTGAAGTCTATGATTATTCCCAAATCCTTCTCCTGCTTGGATTTCCCTAACTCCGTACCATTTAGGGTATAAATTGCTTGTGTGTTCTTCACTCCAAAGTGCATAACTTTACATTTATCTAGATTAAATCTCATCTGCCATTTAAGTGCCCAGTCCCCCAATATATCTAAATCCCTCTGCAGCGAAGTAACATCCTGCTCACATTGTATTACTTTTCCTAGCTTTGTGTCATCTGCAAACACTGATACATGACTTTCAATGCCTATCTCAAGGTCATTTATAAATAAATTGAATAGTATTGGTCCTATAACAGACCCCTGAGGGACACCACTTACCACTGGTGTCCATCTTGAAAATGTACCATTTATGACCACTCTCTGTACCCTATCTTTTAGCCAGTTTTCTATCCAAGAACAAGTATTTTCATCTAGACCATTTTTTCTTAATTTAAGTAGTAACCTTTTGTGTGGAACTGTGTCGAAAGCTTTGGCAAAATCTAAGTAAATCACATCCACTGCGACCCCCTGATCTATACTTCTACTTACTTCCTCATAGAACGTAATTAGGTTAGTCTGACATGATCTGTGTTTCATGAAACCATGCTGATTTTTGCCAATTACATTATACCTCCCAATAAATTCCTGAATATTATCCCTTAGTAACCCCTCAAATACTTTCCCAGCCACAGATGTTAAGCTCACAGGTCTATAATTCCCAGGCACAAATTTTAAACCTTTCTTAAATATAGGGATCACGTCAGCTTTTCTCCAATCCTCTGGTACTATTCCTGAAAGAAAAGAATCTTGAAAGATTAAGAACAGAGGTTTACATATTTCAACACATAGCTCTCTTAGTACTCGCGGGTGAATTCCATCTGGCCCTGGGGCTTTATTAACATTCACATTGTTTAATTTGTGTAAAACCTTGTCCTGAGTCAACCAGTCACTTTGTATTAGTAAGTTTTTATTAATGAATTTCATGTCTCCTGTTATAGGTTTCTCTTTGATAAATACTGAAGAAAAATAATCATTTAAAATTTCTGCCTTATCCTGATCTTCAGTTAACAATAACCCTGACTCAGATTTTAGTGAACCTACATTTTCACTCTTGGGTTTTTTAGAATTTATGTACCTAAAGAATCTTTTAGGGTTGGTCTTGCTCTCTTTGGCTATTTCTTTTTCATTTTCTAGTTTAGCCCATCTAATCGCATTTTTACATGCTTTATTGGCTGCCCTATATGCTTTATAGGATGCCTCAGATTTATCAAATTTAAAAGCTTTAAATGCCTTCTTTTTATTTTTCATTTCCTTAGTTACCTTCCTACTGAGCCACATTGGTTTCAGTCTGTTTCTTTTATATTTATTAACCAGTGGAATATATTGTGACGTGTACTTTTCTAGTGTTAGTTTAAAGATATTCCACTTATCCTCAGTGTTTTTCCCGTGAAAGAGTTTCTGCCAGTCAATGACATTGAGAGCTTCCTTTATTTTAATAAAGTTGGCCTTTTTAAAATTATATATTTTAGCATGCCCCTTATGAATGTGTTTTTTTGAGTTTATTTCAAAAGTCACCATGTTATGGTCGCTATTTCCCAACTGTTCTTTTACATTAATATTTGAGAAAAGATCCACATTATTTGTTATAACCAGGTCCAGACAGTTATCCTCTCTAGTTGGTGTTTCTACCAGTTGTGACATGAAGGTATCATTTAAAATGTTCAGGAACCGGATTCCCTTTGCTGAATTACTAGTCCCACTATCCCAATTTATGTCCGGGTAATTAAAATCTCCAATAATTAAAGTGCTGCCATGATGTGCAGCCTTCCTAATTTGCTCTAACAGTTGTTCTTCCTCATCATTATCTATATTAGGTGGTTTATAACATATGCCAACCAATAATTGACTTCCCTGTTTATTCCCCAACGAAATATTTACCCATAAGGATTCCACATTTCCCTCATCACTTTCCAGTTGTGTAATATTAGGCTTTAAATCCTGATTTACATATAAACACACTCCACCCCCTTTCTTATGTTTCCTATCCTTTCTAAACAATGTATAACCGTTTAAGTTTACAGCCCAGTCATGCGTTTCGTCCCACCATGTTTCTGTTATTCCTATAATGTCGTATTGCTTAGTGTATGCTATTACCTCTAGTTCCCCCATCTTGTTATTGAGGCTCCTTGCATTAGCAAGCATACATTTAATGTTGTCTCTACCCACACATGCTGAATGCGACTTTACATTACATGCCTCCACTGTTCTTACATTACCCATCCCCCGGCTCCACCCCCCTTAGTCTGAACTGAAACCCTTCCGCTATCTGCTCTGTCTCCATTTTGTAAGATACTGTATCCCTCCCCCCCTTCCACTAGTTTAAAGTCTCCTCCAACCTTTTAACCATCCTCTCCCCTAGCACAGCAGACCCTCTTCCATTCAGGTGCAATCTATCACAACTATACAGATTGTACCCCAGTGCAAAATGAGCCCAGTGCTCTAAAAACCCAAAGCCCTCCTTCCTGCACCAAGCTTTAAGCCACGCATTGACCTCCCTAATCTCCCGCTGCCTTTCCACTGTAGCACGTGGCACAGGTAGGATCTCAGAAAATACTACCTTGGAGGACCTCTTCTTCAGTTTACTTCCTAATTCCCTGAAATCATTCTTCAGGTCCTTCCATCTTCCGCTTACTTTGTCATTGGTACCAATATGGACCATGACAGCTGGGTCATCTCCAGCCCCTCCCAATAATCTATCAACTCTGTCAACCACATGCCTAACACGGGCACCCGGCAGACAGCAAACTGTCCGGTTAAGGCGATCAGCGCGACAGATTGCCCTGTCTACTCTCTTAATAATAGAGTCCCCTACCACCACAACCTGTCTAGGCTTACTTGCCCTCTTTATCCCTCCCTTACTTGGTGGGCTGATCCCCCGGCTGTTAGAGGGAGCAGCCTCCAGTACTGCTACACCTGAGCTGCTGCACCCAACATCTTCGCTCAAGGGGGCAAATCTGTTGGTTTGCGCAAGATCAGGACTAGCCAACCTTTTCCTCTTCCCTCCCCCCCTGCTACCACGTGTCACTGACACCCAGCTACCAACCTGTTCCCCGGTTAACTCCACTCCTCCCACACCCCTAGATTCCTCAACTATACTTTGCTCCGTGAGAAGCAGGCTCCTTTCAAGATTGTCAATCTGCCTCAGCGTTACGATGTGCCCTTCCAGATCTCCAATACGAGCTTCCAGAAGAGCTACACGTTCACACTTGCTACAGAGATATGGACCCTGGAAGGATTCCTCCAGACATGCATACATGCAGCAGGATGTGCACTGGGTCAAACCTTCAAGCTTGCTAACACTCATACCCAAAACAAGATAACAAATATATAAACAACAATTGATACCTGTTATTTAAACTCCTGTTTTTAACTCCACTTGAAAATAGCCCACTTAAAAGTAGACCACCTCAAGCCCCTGTAAGCAAGCTCAGTGAGTTGCCCCTGAGATTATGTAGCCATACAAGTGAAATCACCTGACAGGCTACACGCCCCCAATTAACAAGTCACCAGCCACCCAGGGAAAAAAAAAAACAACCAAAAAGCACAACAGAAAAAAAAAAAAAACCAGCAGAAAACACAACAACAATCTCCGCTCAAAAAACACGTGCTGAAGGCTGTGTGAAGCCTTATATAGTGTGCTGCGGGACTTAGCTCTGTGAGCCCATGATTGGGCAAAATTTGCCCAATCAGGACTCTGAGCCGTGATTGGCATAGTCTTGCAAAGGCTGTAGCCAATTACAAACTTCAGACCAGTGGAAAAGTGCATTGTGGTCCATTGTGGGCGAACATGCGAACACGTGGAAATGTTCGTAGTTCGCGAACATGCGAACAGGCTATGTTCGATGCGAACTCCGAACCGATCAAACCGAACAGCTCATCCCTAGCCGTCACATACTCATGGCAGCTTCGGCCGTGGCACAGTAGGTCCCTGTGGCAAACGTGGGAAACTGACGATCACCTATCAGGTTTAAAAGATACTGTACATTACTGACACACTTTTGTACACACTGCACATTACACAGCCCCACAGCAATAAACCTCACAGTAATGTGATGTGTGTTTGAGCGTATCACAGAGCTCCACAGCAATGTGCGGTGTGTATGAGAGTATCACAGCTCCACAGCAATAAAACGCACAGCAATGTGCGCTGTGTATGAGCGTATCAGAGAACTCCACAGCAATAAAACTCACAGTAAATGCTAGTGTGTATGAGAAGTCCTCACAATCCACATCAATATAACTCCCAGTAAATGCTGAGGTGTATAAGCAGGCACATAATCCATAGCAATATAACTCACAGTAAACTTTTTTAATATTTACCACAATCTCTGTTGTTTGGGGCCCGACCTGGGCATCCTAGGTGTCATCCTCAGTCTCCGGCTGGTGCCAGTCTCTCAGTGTGGACGCAGGCTGGGCTGGGGCCTGGGCTGGTGGAGCTGGGCTGATCTGGAGCCTGGGCTGGCGGAGCTGGGCTGATCTGGGGCCTGGGCTGGCTGAGCTGATCTGGGGCCTGGACTCTCTTCTGCGCTGCGTTCACTGCACCACGTGATGAAGGGGGCGGCGCCATAGCAGAATGCTTTTGGATGTAGGAGGCACGCGGCTGTGTGAGTGACTGTGGCTGCGCTAATGCGCACCGCAGCCACTCAGCCTCGTTGAATGGCAGAAGTGCCGCCCGCTGTGCTTGATTAATGATTATGTAACCAGGCCCCCACCAACCCGCGGGCCCTTGGGCAGTGCTCGATGGGTCAGTCCGCCCCTGTTTTGGCGTGCATTTTAGTACAGTCGGGATTTGGAAAGGGACAGATGCATGCAATGTTTTTTAGGTGGAAGTAGCAAGATTTGGTTAGAGACTGAATGTGAGGAGTGAAGGATAGATTGGCGTCCAAGAGGACCACGAGGCAGCGAGTCTGAGAGGTAGAAGTTATGGTGGCACCATTCACCTGAAGGGAAATGGGCTCAGGAATGGAGGTCTTAGAGGGAGGGAAGATAAGAAGTTCAGTTTTTGAGAGGTTGAGCTTTAGGAAACGGGAAGTCATCCAGTCGGAGACAGCTGAGAGGCAGGCTGTAACACTGGAGGAGAGAGAACAGGAGAGGAAAGGTAGATTTGGGTGTCATCAGCATAGAGATGATAATGGAATCCATAGGAAGCAGGGATCGACCGAAATTTCGGCCACCGATAGATTCTGCCGATAATAGGGTTATCGGTTTCGGCCCTAAAGTAAATCACCAGCTGAAGAAGTCAGCCGAAAATTTCTGACACTGAGCGTGCACTCTTTCAATGCTGCTTAGCTGGAGATAATTGTAATTGGAAAGAGGCAGGAGCTGCTACACATATTTATTTCTGCACACAAAGGGTTAACTGCCTACTAGGAGCTGCTGCCACTATCAGAGCAAGCAGTAACCTCTGGCCTCTCAGTGACAAGGAACAAGTGATTTATCACTGACCTCCTGCCAGAGGTGTCTGCTCCGAGAACAAGAGGGGGGGTTAATGGAAGGTATTGTCATGCCCCATGGCTGCCACCATCCTGAAACCCCCCCTGGTGGTACACTTTCTATTCTGCTCCTGCCCTGTAACCTGAATCCAGCATCCAGCATTGTAAGAGTTAAGCACCAAACACACGTCACTCACAAAATAAAGGGCTCTGCCCCACACTCACACATTGCTGGTTCATTACAGTTTATGCTCACGAAGAGTGAACACTGCTACTTGATAGGGATGTGCGTTTCGGGTTTCGGAATTTTCACGAAATTTCCCGATTCGTGTTTTCGGATGCGGCCGAATTTCCGAAAAATTTTAGATCCGAAAAGTTCAGATCCGAAATGTTTTCCGAGCCGAAACGAAATATTTTCGGATTTTTCGAATGGGCTTGAAATGTGGCAAACGAGGAGAACAGATGTTCCGAAAAACGAAAATTTTCGGAAAAACGAACATTTTCTGAAAAACGAAAATTTTTCTAAAAAACGAAAAGTCGATACAAAAAACGGTCAAAATGACACGAAAAATGGTCGATATGCCGAAAAATGTGCAATTCCGAAAAACGAAAATTTTCCGAAAAACGAAAATTTTGTAAAAACGAAAATTTTGTAAAAACGAAAATTTTCTGAAAAACGAAAATTTTCGAAAAAAACGAAAAGTCGATACAAAAACCGAGCACAGTGACACGAAAATACGAAAAATGGTCGAAATTCCGAAAAAAAAATGTACCCGAAAAACAGGTCGAACCGAATCGAATCGAAACCGAAATCGGTCGAAACGAGCCGAATCGAAAAGTTTAAAAATCCGAAAAATCGAACCGAATCGAACCGAAAAAAAAAATCGGTGCACAAGCCTACTACTTGATCTTTCTGATCTGCTACCTGTTCCTGATTCCCCAATTCTGGCTCCTGCAACTACAACCTTCATTCCCATCTTCCCTCTGCAATCAACCTGGTCAGTCATCATATTCATCCACCCTCCTCTACCCTTATCCTCTGTTTATTTGTGTAGACCACTGCACGCTGGGCTCATACTCCCCTCACCCCCGGTGCCAACCTGGTACCATCCCTAACCCTGACAGAATGAACCAGCCCAATACAAATGAGCCCACAGTGCTGCACTTTATGGTGGAGTTACTGAAAAGGACCTTCCAGGAACTGTTTAAAAACCTGGCTGATTCCCTGGTGAAATTGCTGCAAGATATTTGGGGCTCCTCGACTAAGGAGTGCATTCCTGCAGCTAACAAGCACAGAGAACCCCTGTCCCGTGAAGAATAGGGATGAGCCGAACACCCCCGAGTTCGGTTCGCATTCGAACTCGAACTTTCCAAATGTTCGAACTCAATACAAGTCAATGGGACTCAAAATTCGATTTTTAGAGTGCCCTCCAAGAGGGCATATATGCTAGATATTTGCCATAAAAGGTGTATGGGGGTCTGGGTAGTGCCCTGGGGGACAGGAAACAAGGACAAAAAGTTTTTAAAAAAAACGTTTTTAACCTCCCTGGCGGTCTAATTTTTTCAAAATTTCGTGTCTAAAAGCGTCTCAATTTTTTTAAAAGGAAACGTGTTTTTGTACATAGCCTGTAATAATTAGGAATCACGCACTGAAATCCGTGCAATCAAGAGTTCTTACTGGTAAAATCCTTTATAAATAAATAAATAAATAAATAGTAAATACACGGAGTCCGATAAAGTTTGAAACACGAAATAATAATTTATTATCCCAAAAATAATTATCCAAAAAAATGCAAATAAATGATATTCAATAAAATACAACAAAAAACACTGAAATCTGTCTGCAAGCAAGGGTGAGATGATGTATGGTCTATTTCTTATCCTGTACTGCCACCTTGTGGCCGTTCAAAAACAATACACTGTATAATCCAAAATGAAAACTGTAAAAAAGATTCCTTTTATGCTAGCCCCGCCCCCTGCACCATGTGACTTGCAGGGAGCCTTCCAGGAAGCAGCTCGCCGCGATCACACATTGCGGGGACAGCGAGGGAGCCAGGAGGAGGTGAGTAAACATCCAGCCCGAGTGTGGCTCGGGGTTACCATTCGCGGTAGTGAAATTTAACCCCGTGTCACACTCGGGAATACCGCCAGGGAGGTTAAAGGGACAGTGAGTTTTCCATGAAATAAGGGTTAAAAATAAAAACGAAAAATTCCTTCAAATATCGTGCCTAGGAGGTCCCCATAACCTGCCCGTGAAGTGGCGGATTTCTAGGATGTATAGAAACATTTAAAAACAAAAAAATGACATTTAAAATGACGGTAAATGCTTTTCCTTTAATCTATTCATAAACAACTGCTTGGGGCGGCAGCCTGTATGAAAAGACATTTTAGGACGCGCAGAAAATGTTTAGTGATTTTTTTTGGGCTAAATTATGGTGCAGGGTTTGAATGAAAGTAACAATAGGTGCTTTAAAATTGGGCCTTTAGCGTCGGCAACAGTGCCGTCACACAGTAACCCCTCTGAGGATATGAATCTGGTACAGGCGTCAGTGGCAGTGCACCCAAATATTGTGCTTTTGGTGCCAGGCCAGCAAGTGCATTCATACAGTAACCCCTCTGTAGTATTGTGGAATAGTGCAGGGGTGGACCATGCGGTCCTATATTAAAAAGATATGAATCTGGTAAAGGCGTCAGTGCACCCAGATATTGTGCTTTTGGTGCCAGGCCAGCAAGTGCATTCATACAGTAACCCCTCTGTGGTATTGTGGAAGAGTGCAGGGTTGGACCCTGCGGTTCAAAAAATTAAAATGATATAAATGTGGCACAGGCGTCAGTGCAGCCAAATATTGTGCCTTTACACCGTAACCCTTTTGTGGTATTGAGGAAGAGTTCAGTGGTGGAGGTTTTGTGAATGCAGAAGACATCCCGGTCTATTCCGTTACGTCAGTATCAGGGGATTGATAGCTGCTGATCCAGGACTGATTCATTTTTATAAATGTCAGCCGGTCTACAGAGTCGGTGGACAGACGCACTCTTTTGTCTGTGACAAAACCTCCAGCGGCACTGAACGTCCTTTCAGAAAGCACGCTAGATGAAGGGCAACCTAGTAGCTGCATAGCATATTGGCTAAGTTCTGGCCAGTGATCCAATCTCAACAACCAGTAAGCCAGTGGATCATCTGCTGGAAAGTTATCCAGGTCTGCCCTTGCCCCTAGGTAGTCCTGCACCATATGGAGAAGACGCTGGCAATGGGTGCCTACATTTGACGTCGTGGACTAAAAAAATTTAAAAAGGCATCAGTCAAGCGGCCCCGGCCTTCACCACTATTCCTCTGATCATCCGCAGCCTCAGAAGCACCTGTGTCATCACTTGGTAACCTACCAGTGCCTGGAAAGGTGTTACACAAGTGTCGCTTTAGAGCGTCCTCAAGTTTTTTCATCCTGTCCTCCCTCTGTGCGGGCAGGATGAGCTCTGCAACTTTGCCCTTGTATCGTGGATCAAGAAGGGTTGCCAACCAGTAATGATCTCTCTCCTTGATAGCATGAATCCTGGGGTCCTTTAGCAGGCTTTGCATAATAAGGGAGCCCATGCAGCGTAGGTTGGAGGTGGCATTAGCTTCCGAGTCTTCCTGCTCAATGAGGAGGATGACCCCATCGTGCACTTCCTCCTCCCAGCCACGTACCAGTCCTTGTGTTTCTGGGCACACAAAACCCTCCCTTGAGGAATCCCCACCTTCAATGCCCCCACTACTTAAATATTCCTCCTCCTGTCTGATCTGAGGAGGACCCGCTGGAATGCTGTCTGCGGAAAGACTGGTGCCTTGAGAGATAGGGAAGGCCTCTTCTTCTTCCTCCCGCTGCTCTGCCTCTAGAGCCACATCTATAATTCCCCTGGTGGGCATGTCACAGATCAGACGGTTTGTGGGAAGGTGGAATTCTCTTTGAATTTCTGCCAGGTGAACACTTGCTGGGAATGACCATCTGATGTGGCTGCAGACTTTTCTGGCCTGGCTGAGAAGCTCTGCCAGCCCTGGGTACCTGGTTAGGAAACGCTGTACCACCAGATTTAGGATGTGTGCTAGGCATGGTACATGCGTCAACTTACCCTGGCGTAGGGCGGAGAGAAGGTTGCTGCCATTATCACAGACGACCATTTCCAGCTGAAGCTGGCGTGGTGTTAACCATCTCTGCACCTGCCCCTGCAGAGCTGACAGAATTTCTGGCCCGGTGTGGCTCCTGTCCCCATAACAAACCAGCTCAAGCACAGTATGGCATCTTTTTGCTTGAGCCATTGCGTAGCCCCTGCCACTCGTCGGATTAACTGCCACTTTGCCAGAGACAGAGAAGGAGGAGGAAGAGGGAGAGGTGGTGGTGGAGCAGACAGACCTCATACAAGCAGCTTTCTGAAGGCGTGGTGGATGAACAAGCTCCAGCACAGAGCCCCGTCTTGGATCCCTCCCAGCTGCAATCAGAGTTACCCAGTGTGCCGTGAAAGAAATGTAACGACCCTGTCCATGCTTGCTCGACCACGTATCTAAAGTCACATGCACCTTGCTGCTGACTGCCTTTCCCAATGACTCAATAACATTGTCTTCCCCGTGCTGGTATAGTGCTGGAATGGCCTTGCGTGAAAAGTAATGGCGTTTTGGAACATGCCACTGTGGTACAGCACATTCAGCAAATTCACGGAAGGGAGCAGAGTCCACCAGCTGGAAAGGCAGCAGCTGCAATGCGAGTAATTTTGCTAAGCTGGTATTTAGACGCTGTGCTTGGGGATGGTTGGGACTATATTTTTTCTTACGCTGCAGCAGCTGGGGCAACGTAATCTGACTGCGTAAATCTTCAGCTGATGGGATGCTGTCACATTGTGAGGAAGGAGCTGGTACATCCATTACTGTAGCATCATCCCTGTCGGTGGAGGTTGTAGGCAATGACATGGCAGGACATACAGTGGGGGTAGAGACAGATGAGGACCTACGCAAAGTTTTGCGCCAATGGGATGCGTGGCAGGTGGTCATATGTCGCCTCAAGCATGTGGTACCCAAGCATCCGGTGTCTTTCCCACGCTTGAGCCTCATCTGACATAGATTACAAATAGCAACGGTGGGGACTGCTGCACATTTCTTAAAGAACTCCCAGACAGCAGAGTTCCTGGATGTGTGCTTTGAGACAACAACGCTCTGCACCTGAGCAGCTCTGACATCTGATGCCTTGGACTGGCTAGTGCTACGGTTGGTCATAGAGCCTCCTCTTTCCTCTCATTGTAGTCAAACAATTCAGCTGACTCCTCCGTGTGTGATAGCGAGGCTACGGCAGGAGTTGCTGTGGACATGGAGGTTGCATTAGATGCTTTGGCTCTGAGGTGGACTGTAAAGCACTACAAGCCTGGCTGGCAGAGGACTCGGAGGATGAGGATGGCCTGGTTAGCCAATCCACCAAATCCTCTGTATGTTGCTGCTGCTTAAGACGGCCAGCACCAGTTAGAAAGGACAAGTGTGCCCCTGCAGAGGATGCACCACGTCCACCACGACCAGAGGCACAGCCTCCCAATACAGAGGCTGCTTGCCCTCTTATCTGTGCCTGGGTCTGCCTGTCCTTTTTGGTCTTTCTGACATAGTGAGTGATATATAGATTAAATATATACAGAACTCTGATTCAACTCTGGTATAAATATTAAAGATTTCCAGAACTCTTGTATAACTCAGTGAGACACCCTGATAGCTGGCAGCCAGTGACAAGACACAGATTACAATTTCCAGAAACCTCCTATAAGTCAGTGAGACCCCCTAATGGGTGGTAGTGACAAGACACAAATTACAATTCGCAGAAATCTGCTACAAGTCAGTGAGACCTCCTGATAGGACCCCCTAATAGCTGGCAACAGTGACAAGACACAGGTTACAATTCTCAGAAATCTGCTAGAAGTATGTGGGACCCCCTGATAGCTGCCAGTGAGAAGACACAGATTACAAGTCTCAGAAACCTCCTATGAATCAGTGAGACCCCTGATGGGTGGCAGTGACAAGATACAGATTAGAACAATTACCAAATATTTTGTAGCAATTACTGACCTCCAAAATACTGCGTGGCACTGGCTGTGACAAGACACAGATCACCTCAATTCCCAAATATTTTGTAGAAATTACTGAGCACCCAAAATAGTTGCTGGGAGTGAGAACACAAAGATTACAACAGATGAGACCCCCCCCCCCAGTAGCTGGTGGCAGACTGGCAGTAAGAACACACACTAACACAACAGCAATCTCCTCTGAAATCTCCTCTCAAACACGTGCAGAAGCGCTGTGTGAAGCCTTATATAGTGTGCTGGGGGACTTAGCTCTGTGAGCCCATGATTGGGCAAAATTTGCCCATAGTGTTGAACCTGTCTTGCACCTGACCTGTGGTCAGGTGCAAGGCTGTAGCCAATTACAAGCTTCAGGCCAGTGGAAAAGTGCATTGTGGGCGAACACGGGGCGAACAGGCGCAAATGTTCGTAGTTCGCGAACATGCGAACAGGCTATGTTCGATGCGAACTCCGAACCGAACAGCTCATCCCTAGTGAAGAACGTACCCGGAGACAGACTAACAATCTGTGCCTGTACTGCGGGGCAGAATCTCACCGGATATCCAATTGCCCATTAAAATCTTCCAGACCTACAGTTACATATAGTTACATAGTTATATAGGCTGAAAAAAGACATGCGTCCCTCGGGTTCAGCCTCTTCCACATAACCTACTGCTGTTGATCCAAAAGAAGGCAAAAAACCCAGTCTGAAATGCTTGCCAATATGCAACATACTGGGAAAAAATTCCTTCTTGACCCCAGAATGGCAGTCAGATTTCTCCTTGGATCAAGAAGCTTTTACCCACATATTAAATATTATAACCCTTAATATTCTGTGTCTGCAGGAAGTCATCCAGTCGTTTTTTAAAAGTCTGTACAGACTCTGACCCAACCACCTCAACAGGCAGAGAATTCCACAGCTTTATTGTTCTCACTGTAAAATAACCCTTCCTATGCTTTAAGCTAAATTTTCTTTCTTCCAGTCTAAATGGATGACCCCTTGTCCTGTGTATAGTCCTGTTAATGAATAGGTTATCAGACAATGGTTGATAATGGCCCGTATATATTTATATAAGGTTATCAGATCCCCTCTAAGGCGCCGTTTCTCTAAACTAAACAGGTTTAAGCTTGTTAGGTCTTTCCTCATAACTTAACCCTTCCATTCCCCTTATTAATTTAGTTGCCCGTCTCTGCACTTTTTCTAGCGCTATAATATCTTTTTTTAAGACAGGTGCCCAAAATTGCACGGCATATTCAAGGTGCGGCCTGACCATTGATTTATACAGAGGCAAAATTATGTTTTCATCCCGTGAGTGAACTCCCCTTTTAATGCATGCCAATACTTTGCTGGCCTTGGCGGCTGCTGCTTGACATTGCACATTGTTACTTAGTTTGAAGTCTATGATTATTCCCAAATCCTTCTCCTGCTTGGATTTCCCTAACTCTGTACCATTTAGGGTATAAATTACTTGTGTGTTCTTCACGCCAAAGTGCATAACTTTGCATTTATCTAGATTAAATTTCATCTGCCATTTAAGTGCCCAGTCCCCCAATCTATCTAAATCCCTCTGCAGCAAAGTAACATCCTGCTCACATTGTATTACTTTTCCTAGTTTTGTGTCATCTGCAAACACTGATACATGGCTTTCAATGCCTATCTCAAGGTCATTTATAAATAAATTGAATAGTATTGGTCCTATAACAGACGCCTGAGGGACACCGCTTACCACTGGTGTCCATCTTGAAAATGTACCATTTATGACCACTCTCTGTACCCTATCTTTTAGCCAGTTTTCTATCCAAGAACAAGTATTTTTATCTAGAACAATTTTTCTTAGTTTAAATAGTAACCTTTTGTGTGGAACTGTGTCGAAAGCTTTGGCAAAATCTAAGTAAATCACATCCACTGCGACCCCCTGATCTATACTTCTACTTACTTCCTCATAGAACGTAATTAGGTTAGTCTGACATGATCTGTGTTTCATGAAACCATGCTGATTTTTGCCAATTACATTATACCTCCCAATAAATTCCTGAATATTATCCCTTAGTAACCCCTCAAATACTTTCCCAGCCACAGATGTTAAACTCACAGGTCTATAATTCCCACGCACAAATTTTAAACCTTTCTTAAATATAGGGACCACGTCAGCTTTTCTCCAATCCTCTGGTACTATTCCTGAAAGAAAAGAATTTTGAAAGATTAAGAACAGAGGTTTACATATTTCAACACATAGCTCTCTCAGTACTCGCGGGTGAATTCCATCTGGCCCTAGGGCTTTATTCACATTGTTTAATTTCTGCAAAACCTTGTCCTGAGTCAACCAGTCACTTTGTATTAGTAAGTTTTTATTAATGAATTTCATGTCTCCTGTTATAGGTTTCTCTTTGATACTGAAGAAAAATAATCATTTTAAAATTTCTGCCTTATCCTGATCTTCAGTTAACAATACCCCTGACTCAGATTTTAGTGAACCTACATTTTCACTCTTGGGTTTTTTAGAATTTATGTACCTAAAGAATCTTTTAGGGTTGATCTTGCTCTCTTTGGCTATTTCTTTTTCATTTTTTAGTTTAGTCCATCTAATCGCATTTTTACATGCTTTATAGGATTTAAAAGCTTTAAAAGCTTTAAATGCCTTTTTATTTTTCATTTCCTTAGTTACCTTCCTACTAAGCCACATTGGTTTCAGTCTGTTTCTTTTATATTTATTAACCAGTGGAATGTATTGTGACGTGTACTTTTCTAGTGTTAGTTTAAAGATATTCCACTTCTCCTCAGTGTTTTTCCCTGAAAGAGTTTCTGCCAGTCAATGACATTGAGAGCTTCCTTTATTTTAATAAAGTTGGCCTTTTTAAAATTATATGTTTTAGCATGCCCCTTATGAATGTGTTTTTTTGAGTTTATTTCAAAAGTCACCATATTATGGTCACTATTTCCCAACTGTTCCCTTACATTAACCCCTTCAATGCTGAGCCATTTCACGTCTTAAAAAAGCATGTTTTTCTTTTTTTTATTATTTTTGTTCTTTACTTTAAACATGGTCATGTTTGGTATCATTGGAAAGGCCATGCTCTGGTCGTTCTAATGATGCCAAACATGACCCTGCTAGCTGCCAAAAGTCGGGAGATATTGGGGTTCAAATGAACCCTATCTTTCCTTAGGAGTCAATGTGGACGTTCCCCACACGTCCTCAGCAGTGAAAGGGTTAATATTTGAGAAAAGATCCACATTATTTCTTAAAACCAGGTCCAGACAGTTATCCTCTCTAGTTGGTGTTTCTACCAGTTGTGTCATGAAGGTATCATTTAAAATGTTCAGAAACCGGATTCCTTTTGCTGAATTACTAGTCCCACTATCCAAATTAATGTCCGGGTAATTAAAATCTCCAATAATTAAAGTGCTACCATGATCTGCAGCCTTCCTAATTTGCTCTAACAGTTGTTCTTCCTCATCATTATCTATATTAGGTGGTTTATAGCATATGCCAACCAATAGTTGACTTCCCTGTTTATTCCCCATGAAATATTTACCCATAAGGATTCCACATTTCCCTCATCGCTTTCCAGTTGTGTAATATTAGGCTTTAAATCCTGATTTACATATAAACATACTCCACCCCCTTTCTTATGTTTCCTATCCCTTCTAAACAATGTATAACCGTTTAAGTTTACAGCCCAGTCATGCGTTTCGTCCCACCACGTTTCTGTTATTCCTATTATGTCGTATTGCTTAGTGTGTGCTATTACCTCTAGTTCCCCCATCTTGTTATTGAGGCTCCTTGCATTAGCAAGCACACATTTAACGTTGTCTCTACCCACACATGCTGAATGCGACTTTACATTACATGCCTCCACTGTTCTGACATTACCCATCCCCCCAGCTCCACCCCCCTTAGTCTGAGCTGAAACCCTTCCACTATCTGCTCTGTCTCCATTTTGTAAGCTACTGTATCCCTCCCCCTTCCACTAGTTTAAAGTCTCCTCCAACCTTTTAACCATCCTCTCCCCTAGCACAGCAGACCCTCTTCTATTCAGGTGCAATCCATCACAGTTGAAAAACAAGCACCTGGACCTCAGTCTGCTGCAACTCCCAAGCACGCTCAGGTGCGTAGACCTCTAAGGCAATCCCAGGCTTCCAGGCCTGCTGCACCCACTGATTCAAACCCTGCTGCAGAAAGATCTGCTGTACGAGCAACTGCACCTAAGCCTGCATCCCGAAAACCTCCTGCACCCATATCTGTCCCCAGAAGATCTGTGCCCGCTGTACCCAAGAACAGAGTGTTGCTGGAATCCATCTCGGATAACGAGTCTGAAAGTCCTATGGACACTGAAACCACTGTACCCACAGAACCTGAACTTTTCCTTCCTATGGATGTAGAACCCACTGTACCTGTGGAGTCAGATATACCAACTCCTATGGATATTATGTCCATACCTGTTTCTACCATGATACAGACCCCTCTCGAGCAATATATGAAGGCCAGGCTGGAGAATGCTGAGGAGATCAAGAACTCCATGATGGCACTTACAACTCCCATCACTCCCAGCCAGCATGATCCACCGCTGTCTTCCTGTGCTTCTTCCCTGTCTGAATGTGACCCAGAGGACATCGCTGTCTTTGAGGAGAACCCACCGAGACAGCCCGACGCTCAAAGGGACCCCCAGGTCAACACCCGGGGTCTAATACTTCCATCAAGGGGTGGCATAATGTCTGCTCCTCATCCAGCGATGAGCTTGATCCAGAGCGGGATTCTGGTGAGGAGGATGAAGAGGACAGTGAATCCCGTCTTAACCTCTTTTCCTCCTTCAGTGACGAAGGGGAACCAGGAGGAGCAGAGGAGATACCTACCCCGTTGCCATCTTCTTATGTGGGCACAAGGTTCGATGGTGAATCTGCCTCCTATCTCTCTCCCTCTGTCGCCAACGCCAGATATTCCAAGGATACTCCTGTTGATCCATACCCCTTACCTGAGGATCCAGCTCCCTATACAGTACAGGGAATCTACGCTGTACCCACCTTGGTGCCATCCAGTTTCATGGGCACCCTCATTCCTGATGTATCAGCTGACCCATCACCAGAGGACCAAGTCACTGCTTCTAATGGGACCGTGGTTTGTCGCAAAGACCTCGACATCTTTGAAAAGGGGTTACTCCGGCGTAAGGAGATTGAAGACGCTGAAGGGAGAATGCCATCTGGGTACATGGGTACTCTCATTCCTGTCATGTCTGTGTTAGATTTTAATTTCCTGTAAATATAATAAATATTTAGTCTTAAAAAGCCGGTTCTTATAAATGGGCTGTGAAATTCCCCCCCTCCATTATTGTTAGTGTCAATACTGAATAGACCGTTCTTCCTTCTATAGGATATGAGCTGTGGCCGATTTCCTGTTATGTTCAGTGCAGGAAAATGTGCGCAGAAGCGGGAAGATGGGAAAAGGGTCTCGTGAACCATATATGGTAGTACTTTAACTGAGTGGCTAAACTTTGATGTTGTAATGTATCTGTACACTGATTGGCTATAAATTCTGTGTATTTTAATAAATAGATCTGGCTTAACGAGGAAAGCCAGACTTCTGAGAAAGACCAATACAGTTTTGTGATTGATTCTTTTTGGAGGTCTCCGCCATGGCGTAGCGCAGCTCTTATTTTGGTTTTGATATATAAGAAGAAACTTGGAAAAGGTTTATGGTAATTATAATGAATAATAGAATTTTTCAGTTGTTGTCTGAAGTGGGATTTGCCATTCAGATGTATTCTTATATTTAAGTGTATCTTTACATTTGAATGTATTCTTACATTTGCTTGTTCAGATTTTGCGAACTTGCCTCCAGGCTTGGTTTCCTTGAAGTTAAAGCTATGGTTCAGAGCTTGTTGATTTTTTTTTTTTTTTTTGGTGCAAGGTTGGACTCTTTGTCTTGATTTGTTTTTGTCATTTTATGTATTGTAGTAAAGGAAAATCGTTTGAGGACCTCACGTGTGTTTGAACTCGCCCGCTGTGTTGAGTATTTGTATTTGCTGGAAATTGAACTCATAAAAAAGAAACGAGATGTTTCTAGTTGTTTTGTCTCCGTTCTGTGTCTATCTTGTACTTCAATTCTGGTGTTTCTGGGTCGTCCATATCTTGTAATTGTGAGAATTTTATTTTAACTGATTAGATTTTCTTCTTGTATATCAACTGATTTAATCTCCCATTGAGAGACAGTTTTTTTTTCCTCTTAATTTTTATTTTTCTTGCGCGCTGCTGCCATTTTTTTCTTTATTTTTTTTGCTGCATGTGTTTGCGCGCTGATTCTAAAGGATTTTCTAACTGTTTTTTCTTTCAGATTGCATGTTGTTTTTGTTTTATTTTTTATTTTGTTTCTGGCCATTGATTGCGTCTGTTTATTTAAATGTTTGTCTTTACTAACTATTAATGTATGTGTTTATCTTTGATGTTTTGTATTTCGTAGTTTTGATATTATGTTTTTTATATGTAATTTATGTATAGGGACTGCTTTTCGTAAACCAGGTTTCTTTGTTTCTGTGTCATTACTGCCTTGCCTCGTGTAAAAAAAAAAAAAAAAAAAAAGGCACAGGAAATGGAGACAATAGGGCTTTACTTTAACAGTGACTTTCAAAAGCGCCTGCTAACTTTTTTTCTCTTTCTCATACATTCATTTTTTCTCTCTTTGTTCTTTTTTATTTAATTAAAAAAACTCTTTATTTGTAATGTATAATGTTATTATGTGTTTGTATAAGGATTTTTTTTCTTTGAATGCTAGTAGTCTTTTAGCAGTGCAAGTTGGATAATGGAATATGTAGTTATTTTTGTTGTTCTGTGAGTATCTATTTGGGATAATTGAACAGTATATACAAATGACATGTGTCTAATGCCTTGAAAGACTGTAGTAGCAGTTGAATTCTGGAGCTGTTAGTGCTTTGTAAAACTGTAACTGTTGTGGAATTGGGCGCGGTTTGAGTGCTTCGGCGTGCGTACAGTAGTGGAACAGAAGAAAGTAATTATGGGAGCTGGATTTACTGTAAATGGATTATAAATTGATGTATGATATATATATAAAAAAGTAGTGTATCTAGGTAATGGGCTCAAAGTTGTACATTTTCCAAGAGAGGCGTGGTCGGTTATTTTCCTCTGGTCTTTGTTTGAGTCCAGCACTAAGGGATTGACCGCACTTAATATAGGTTATATGTTTTGCCAAAATGGCTGACTACGATCATTTACAGTTTTGTAACTTGTATAATGGAATATATATGAAGGTTCATGTTTAGTTGTTTGGAATCTAAGAGGATGAAGTGATATAAAGCTGAGGATTTGAGTGAAAGTTTTAAGGAAAGCGCCTACAGGTTTAGTAGCGCTGTACAAAGGAATTTAGGCAGATTTCAAATAAGAGAAGGTGTTTTTTTTTTTATTTTAGTTGACTAAGGGAGATGGAAGGTTGTAGTTTGGTATCTGAGTATTGTTTGATTTGTTTTCTTTTTCTGCAGTGGTAGCCAGATGTCTAGTTTTATTTTTTTGCTGTCTGATGTTTTTGTCTTTTGGTGTGAAGTGCAATAGCGTATAACTTTGCCTCCATTGAATATTCTTGGAGGGAATAAAACAGGTTGTAAAATAGCTGCACAAACACCTCACGTTTGAATGTTTGTTTTTAACCAATATCCTTAATAAAGATTATTGATGTTTATTAAGAATCTTTTTCTCTGAGTTTCCTCTGAGAACTTTGTGCTAATTAACGCGTCAAGTTTTAAACATGCCCTTCTATACTTTCTTTCCCAGTTCATGATATTTTTGTTGTGTTTTTTTTTATTTGAATTGAAGTTCACATTCTTTTCCTAGTCTCCTCCATTTTGTCTCACTCATGACCCCTCCTCTCCTCCGTGTTGTCTCAACTCATGACCCCTCCTCTCCTCCGTGTTGTCTCACTCATGACCACTCCTTTTCTTTGTGTCAAAAATGTGTTGCATTTTTTTCTCCATTTTAAAAGTATTTTTACCATATGAATTTTAAAGTTTTTGACAGGTTAATAATACATTTTTTTCCAAGTTTTTACTTTAGGTGAAAATTACCCATGCATGCCAACTTTGCTCAAGCTAGATGGAAGATTATGCGATACCAATATTGATAAAGATGTTGGAATTGAAGGAAATTTACTCAAACACATTATCATTTCACATTGCAATGTTACATCAACCGGATAATAAGGAATTATCAGACACCAGGCAATAAAACAATCTAATTATCGACAACTCATCAATAAATCATGCTATTTGTAGAAGATCATTGATTTGGAAATACAACTTAAGACATGTCAGTTTTACAAAACTGTTATTTTCAACCAATAAGACAGAAGACAAAGAAAGAAGATAATGTATTTTTTTATATCTGATGTCGTCTAAGTAATAATTATTTTGTGTCTTTTATTATTTTATATTTTGTTATTTTTGTTGTTTAGTTACAATCAATATTGTTCAAAATTCCCTGACACATTTAGGATTATTGAAGATCACATCCAATTAAAATTAGAGTTCATTAATGTATTTAGGAACATATAATTTAATGCATTTGCATAAATACGTTTCATGACATATATAGTGGTAAATGGAAAGTTTTAATTCGATAAAATTAATGCTGTTTTTATTTTTTTTATTTCATTTGAGGATTGGTGTGTTTTATAAGCCAGGTTTGTTTCACAACACAACAAGACTGAATAGGATAGTAATTAAAAAAAAAATAAAAAAAATTATATTTAATAAAAGGGTGGAATATGCACTTCGGCTATTTCCTTTTTGAGCCAAAGTTGCGTATATATATTTTTCTCTAACAATGAGTCAGAAGTAGCATAATTTTTTTATTGCGTGAGGCCGACAGGCTTTCGCGGGGACATTTTGAAATTTATTATCTGTGTCTCTTCTTGTGTAAATTAACATTTTTATTGTTTTCGTGCATTTGAGAGTGACAATGAATAATGGATGTATATGATTAGCGGGGTATACCATATTTTCTTTTCTTTTTTATTTTCTTTATTGTTGCTAAAACCATATCACACCATCAAGAAACCTGACAGTCACAATGACTGCATATGGAACGAATCATGGACATTTTGTGTCAAGGTCAAAGGTCACAGGTAATAAGCAACCAGCGCAAAGAGACAGCTTGTTCAGGAGTCCTATGGTGGGAGCTCTGATGACATTCAATGATTATGCGTCTCAAGCTGGGATGTTGAAAAAAAAAAAAGACCACACCCTGATCTCGCACTGTGGACTATGGTATTAGATTATGGAATATTATTTTTTTTATTTAATCCCCTAGATAAGTGTGAGAAAGGATTTAATTTGTGAAAATGAGAATGTATTTCTTGAATGTGTGTATGAATGCAGGTTGTATATGCGTTTTGTGGAGTGAAGCTGAACATAGGAAAACACACAGATATAGATCTGACTCATGTTGATTTATTAGATAAATGAACTTTTACATTCAAGTTATTATACTTTTCTTGTTCGGTGAATTATATTTTGGGAAATGGAATAAATAGTTATTTAAGGTCTAGATTAGGTATTTTTGCCTACGCTCCAAGTGGTTCGCTGGAAGAGTGAATCTAGATAGATAAGTGTATTTTATGCTCATAAAGGGCCTCCTTGGGGAATCCCTTTTGTACATTATAAAAGGTATTGAGGTATTTTAGGAGTAAATACCAGAATTTTTTTCTTCCCATCTGAGCATCTAGAATGATCTAAAGGTCTTAGGCAAGGACACTGTAGCCCAGGTTTAATTGTCTAAGTTTGGTTTATCTTTTAGATGATCACAGGTGATATGTGATCAAAGGAAAGAATTGTTAGATTTTAATTTCCTGTAAATATAATAAATATTTAGTCTTAAAAAGCCGGTTCTTATAAATGGGCTGTGAATTCCCCCCCTCCATTTTTGTTAGTGTCAATACTGAATAGACCGTTCTTCCTTCTATAGGATATGAGCTGTGGCCGATTTCCTGTTATGTTCAGTGCAGGAAAATGTGCGCAGAAGCGGGAAGATGGGAAACGGTTCTCGTGAACCATATATGGTAGTACTTTAACTCAGTGGCTAAACTTTGATGTTGTAATGTATCTGTACACTGATTGGCTATAATTCTGTGTATTTTAATAAATAGATCTGGCTTAACGAGGAAAGCCAGACTTCTGAGAAAGACCAATACAGTTTTGTGATTGATTCTTTTTGGAGGTCTCCGCCATGGCGTAGCGCAGCTCTTATTTTGGTTTTGATATATAAGAAGAAACTTGGAAAAGGTTTATGGTAATTATAATGAATAATAGAATTTTTCAGTCTGCTGACCACAAGAAGACCAAGACCAAGGCACGGCGGCGTCAGAGAAAGGCACATGCCCAACTCAGTGACCTCTGTTCTACCCTCCAGTGGTGTGACGAATACTGGTCCCAGCACCCACTAGAGTGACCCGTGTCGGGTCCTGGGCAGTCCTGCTACCCATCCTTGGTCACGCGGAGCATGACCGTGAAGGGGGAGGTACTGTCATGCCCCATGGCTGCCACCATCCTGAAACCCCCCCCCTGGTGGTACACTTCCTATTTTGCTCCTGCCCTGTAACCTGCATCCAGCATTGTAAGAGTTAAGCACCAAACACACGTGACTCACAAAATAAAGGGCTCTGCCCCACACTCACACATTGCTGGTTCATTACAGCTTGTGCTCACGAAGAGTGAACACTGCTACTTGATCTTGCTGATCTGCTACCTGTTCCTGATTCCCCAATTCTGGCTCCTGCAACTACAACCTTCATTCCCATCATCCCTCTGCAATCAACCTGGTCAGTCATCATATTCATCCACCCTCCTCTACCCTTATCCTCTGTTTATTTGTGCAGACCACTGCACGCTGGGCTCATACTCCCCTCACCCCCGGGCCACCCCGGTACCATCCCTAACCCTGACAGGTATACACATTCATTTTGCAATGGTTTGTCTTTTAGCTTGCATCTTAAAGGTCCCTTCATAATGCGTTGTTTTTTGGTACTTTAAAAAAATAATAGATTAAGAGGACCAGACTGATGTTTAGGCTCCATTTGAGCCATTATAGATTATAGATATATATCTACTCATTTAAGTTAAAAGCCTCCCCACAACAAATAATAAACTTTATAGTTGCAGAGTTCTCTGAATTGCTGGGATGTGTAAATGTCTTCTGCAACTCTAAAATGTGTGTGCAAAAATTTTACACATGAATGTATGCACTAGATGCAAAATAACTCCACCAAAATAGGACAAAAATATCTTAAGCATTTTAATGTGGATTAATTTAAATTCATGATATTAATTTAATAAAGTCTAGTATTAATGCAGTTATACAAAAAACTCTCTTAAAATAAATTGTAAGGGAAAAAAGTCATTTCCGGTTTCGGAGAGATAGATAGATATATATTCTAATTAGTATCTATATCTAAGGGTTGTAGTGGAGGACAAAAAGTGAGATAAATAGCCTCCACACTTTAATTAGATATATTTATTATTGCAGAAGCCACTTGCGCATCACAGCAATTCGATGAATTGCATCCCATAGCTCCTGTGTCACATTCCCCATATGCAGCAAGGAATTCTGGGTAGGATATGCAAATGACATCTGTCTTACTTTTATGCATCCTGGATCTATTATTGGATCTATTACACAGAACCCTAAAATCAATGCTATGCCACACTGTGGCTTTCTAGCAGAGATAAGGTTATGTATTATATTTATACACACACCAGACACGTATGATAAGACAGATATGTGTATATATAGTCACGTATAGCAAGTAATTTTTGGTTTTCGGCCAAGCTCATCATGCATTTTCGGTATCGGTTTCGGTCCCAAATTTTCATTTCGGTGCATCCCTAATAGGAAGAGATAAGCAATGGCATTATCCATTTGTCACGTATAAAATGAGTAATACCACTGCTGTTACTCACCTCATTTCCCATGCTGTGAGCAAGGTCAGTGGTGTTTTATACAGTCATATTATTCATCATAAAACACAATGTGGCAAAATACACATTACTGATTGCATCGAAGGCTGTGCCGCAGCATAGGGATGGACATAAGTTCAAATCGAACATTGCCCGTTCGGCGAACATCAAACATTGCCGCGTGTTCGACCACAATGGACCACAATGCACTTTTCCACTGGCCTGAAGCTCGTAATTGGCTACAGCCTTGCACCTGACCACAGGTCAGGTGCAAGACTATGCCAATCAGGGCTCAGAGTCCTGATTGGGCAAATTTTGCCCAATCACGGGCTCACAGAGCTAAGTCCCGCAGCACACTATATAAGGCTTCCCTGCAGCCCCAGCACGTGTTTTTTTTGCAGGAGTGAGAGGAGATTGTTTTTTCAGTGTGTCTCACAGACGTCTAGCAGATTTCTGTGAATTGTAATCTGTGTCTTCTCACTGCCAGCTATTGGGGTCTCAC
The DNA here is from genome assembly GCA_009667805.1 of Leptobrachium leishanense. Lineage (NCBI taxonomy): Eukaryota > Metazoa > Chordata > Amphibia > Anura > Megophryidae > Leptobrachium > Leptobrachium leishanense. The sequence goes on along the minus strand of CM019064.1, from coordinate 323,392,980 downwards.
TTTCTTCTAGCAGATAATTATCTGGGAATTGTAATCTGTGTCTTCTCACTGCCAGCTATTGGGGTCTCACTTTCTTCTAGCAGATAATTATCTGGGAATTGTAATATGTGTCTTCTCACTGCCAGCTATTGGGGTCTCACTTTCTTCTAGCAGATAATTATCTGGGAATTGTAATCTGTGTCTTCTCATTTTAATATTTGAATGCAGAGTCCACCCCTGCGCTCTTCCACAATACCTCAGAGGGGTTACGGTGTGAAGGCACTAGCTGGCACCAAAGGTCCAATTTTAATGCACCTGTTGTTACTTTCATCCAAAGCCTGCATAAGTTTCACCATAATTTAGCCAAAAAAACACTAAACCTAAAACGTCTCCTCTTTTCATACAGGCTGCCGCCCCAAGCTGTTGTTTATGAATAGATTAAAGGAAAACCATTTACCGTCATTTGAAATGTAATTTTTTTCTTTTTAAATGTTTCTATACATCCGACAAATCCGCCACTTCACGGGCAGGTTATGGGGACCTCCTAGGCACGATATTTGAAGGAATTTTTCATTTTTACTCTTAACCTTTATTTCATGGAAAAATCACTGTTCCTTTAAAAACGTCTTTTTTAAAACTTTTTTTCCTTGTTTCCTGTCCCTCAGGGCACTACCCAGACCCCATACACCTTTTTATGGCAAATATCTTGCATATATGCCCTCTTGCAGGGCACTCTAAAAATCTAACGTTCGAGTCCCATTGACTTGACTTGCATTGAGTTAAGATCGTGTTCGCGTCCGAACTCGAACTTTTGAAATTGTTCGAATGCGAACCGAACACGGGGGTGTTCGGCTCATCCCTACCGCAGCACAGAAGGTCCATGTGGCACACGTGGGAAGCTGCCTCTCGCTTTTCAGGTCTATAAGATAGTGTACCTTAGTGGTACACATGTACACACTGCACATTACAAAGCTCCACAGCAATAAAACTCACAGTAATGTGCGGTGTGTATGAACGTATCACAGAGCTCCACAGCAATAAAACTTCCAAGGGGTTATTCAGAGAGATGATCTGGTCCAGAAATTGCACCTATCAGGGAATTTCCCCGTACGGTGCAATTTCGTGGCCATTCAGGTATTCAGAAAGCAGGCAGTTCGACAAATATTAGTGAATTGCTAGCAAAATACGGTTCCTGTTCGACAGCAGTGTAATCCCCATAGAGAAGCAATGGTTAACCTATTCAGGGAACACCGAACAGCAGAGAATTGTCAGTGAAATGCCCTGATGTTCAGTGGTTTAATTCAGCAGGTTTAATCAGACGAATCCCATTGTCATGTCCCGCATTGGTCGGCGGCCAGCAGCATCTCCCATGCTGCTCGCTGGTGAGCCGCCGAGTGAAGAAGTGTCCGGCCACGATCATTTGACACGGCCAGGGGCGTGGCGCGGTGTGATGACGCGGCGCCCGTCAGGTTTAAAACCAGACAGATGAAACATGCTCGTTGCCCTGATGTGGTTTTCATATCCTCTCAGTGCTCATTCATATTTTGTATTTTGCTACACTTTGTATGACCATTGCTTGTCCAACTACCCTTCTGGCGTTTAACCCTTTTGGCTTCCCTCCTGACTACCCGATCTGGCAAGCGACCCTGGCACAATGCTGACACTCATTCTGGCAAACAACCCTGGCATACAGTACGTTTGACGCAATACTCTGGTAATACTATCCTTGATATTCGGTGACATATTCTGTTATTAACCGCTGCTGGTTATTCGTGTTATTCAGTTATTCATGTGTGTCTGGCTCAAAAGTATCCTGGCCTCAGGCTCATGAGCACCCTTTCTCTTAACCCTGTGTGTGTGTGTGTGTACATCCCTAAGCTTCCTCCTCTGGTTCCTGGTAATAGGTAGTTGCACTGACCATTTGAAGGATCGGGAGTGTAGGATAGTCGTTCTACGTACAGGGACTAGCTTATTAGTAATTGTTGTGGAATGTGACACGCTTAGGTTTCAATGTTCAAAATATTCCTGTTCAATATCTATTAAACTGTTTATTCTTTTAATCTGCAGCAAAAAGTCTTTTCTTTTTAGGCAATTTTCAGGATTTTTTTCGGCAAAATCATTTTTACCCAATATTTTTTAAATATTATTATTCTTTATTTATATAGCGCCTGCATATTCCACAGCACTGTACAATGCGCACAATATTATGCCGGCTGGGTGGAGTAGAGGTAACATCACTGCTCTGCGTGGAGAGAGCCTGTGGAGTCATGGGTTCGATCCCGACAAGCATCTCTCCAGTAAGTGTCCTTGGGCAAGACACCTAACGGTACATACTCACCACCCAGGACATACTTGAAAACGAGAAAAATCTCAATGTATCCTTCCTGGTAAAAATACTTTCTCAAAAAAATAAATATATATATATATAGACAGGGTTACAAACAATACATTGAACAACGTTTGACAAACCAGTACAGGAGGAAACAAGGGTCCTATTACCATGGGAACTCACAATCTAGAAGGGTTGGGGATGGAAACAGGTGGAGAGGACTGCAAGATGAGAGTGATGGACTGCAAGGTGAGAGCGATGGACTGGTGAGAGTGATGGACTGGTTTCGTCAGTGAGTCAGGTTGTATGCCTCCCTACAGGGCTTGCCCAAGCCACCGTGCTGCCTGGAGCGATGGATGAAATGCTGCCCCCCCCAAAAAAAAACACAACATGTATGAGGGTATCACAGAGCACCACAGAAATAAAACTCACAGTAATGTACGGTGTGTATGAATACATATACACACTGCACATTACTGTGAGGTTTAATGCTATGAAGCTCTGTGATACTCTCATACACATTACTGTGAGTTTTATTTCTGTGGAGCTCTGTCATACGCTCATACACACCGCACATTACTATGAGGTTTAATGCTGTGGAGCTCTGTGATACAGTACGGAGTGTAAATAAGCATATTACAAAGCTCAACATAATGTGTGCTGTGTATGAGCATGTCACAATAAAACTCACGACTCACAGTAATGTGTGGTGTGTACAAGTCGTTTCTGTGTGTGTGTATAATATATACTGTATATATATGTGTTTGTCTATGTAGACAAGGATCTACTTTATACATAGAATGGTGCCACTGCTGTATATACAAGGATGTGTCCTACAGAAATTGTGCTTAATTATACACAAACCAATACAAACACATGCACCTAAATAAAAAGCATATTGGTATATAAAGGCAGTTCTCATTCTTTATAAGGCATATGGTTTGCATTTATTTATAGTAGCACAGGCTTTGTATTTATTTATGTGAATTATACAGAGAGCAAGTGCAGCCTTATATAAAGCTATATGCATTGTATTTTGGTGTATACTTAAGGCTTACAGAGAGTGTGAGGTGCCTTATATATAGATATATGCTGATTTAAGGCAGCTCTCAATGTGTAAGGCATATATAATAAAATGCAAAGCACATATCTGTATATAAGGCTGCTCACACTCTCTGTAAGTTGTACACCGAAAATACAATGCATATAGCTTTATATAAAGGCAGCCCTTGCTATTTGTATAAGACACATAAATAAATGCAAAGCCTGGGTCTTATACAGAGCATGGGCTGCCTTATATAAAGCTATATGCATTGTATTTTGGTGTATACCTAAGGCTTACAGAGAGTGTGAGGTGCCTTATATACAGATATGTGCTTTGCATTTAATTATATATGCCTTACACATTGAGAGCTGCCTTAAATCGGCATATATCTGTGTATAAGGTCGCTCACACTCTCTGTAAGTTATACACCAAAATACAATGCATATAGCTTTATATAGGGCAGCACTTGCTCTCTGTATAAGGCACAGGCTTTGTATTTATTTATGTGTCCTATACAGAGAGCAAGAGCTGCCTTATATAAAGCTATTTGTATTTTGGTGTATAACTTAGAGTGAGAGCGGCCTTATATACAGATTTTGGTTTGCATTTAGGTATATAGGGCAGCTTTCTCTCCATGAATTACCTAAATGTGCATCATGTCACTTTCTGTATGAGGCAGCTCTGGCTACACACACAGGGCCATCTGATACAGACCAGCAAAGATACACTGACTGACATGTATACACCCAGCTTGAGATCCCCCCTCCCTCTCCCCCACTGAACAGCTTGTGCTGCACGGCAACTTTTCACTGGGGGGGGATCCTGATGTCCCCCCACGGTCCTGGCTCTCTCCCCTCACCCTGTCTACATCTTGGTAGAGGCAGGATGAGAGATAGAGATCTCCCAACCTCAGCTGATGCATTAACTCACCAACACCGGGAAGCTGCTGCTCTGCCTCAGCTGTGGAGGGGACCTGATGAGCCGGCATGTGGGGTAATGCAGGGTCTGTTGGGGGAGGCACACTCTCCCTCTGCTGCAGGTTTTTGGTGCTGCCGGGGAATCCCCTGCCTTCACAGGGTCGAGCTGTGTGCCTCCTCGTGCTCGGATGCTGAATGAGATCCGGCCTGCCCACAGGCATAGTAATCTGTTTCTCACTGCACTCCCCCTCCTGGCTGCATGTGTGGGCGCAGTCAGTTGTCATAGCACGTGCCGGCCTCGAAGAGATGCCGGTGCTGCGCTGATACGAAAAAATAGTGCAGCGGTGGCAAAATATGCCGCCCTAAAATGTGCCCCAAAATTTGCCGCTTGGAGCAGTGGCACCACACTGCTCCATTGTCGGGCCGGCCCTGCCTCCCTAAATAAGAACATCTTAAGGGAGCGTTTGAAGGAAGGGAAACTAGGGGAAAGTCTGTCAGTATGTGGTAGAGCATTCCAGAGGATGGGGGCTGCACGTGAGAAATCCTGCAGTCTATCATGGGAAAAAGCAGTTTTTCTTTTTTCTGTAATAGACCTTTTTATTATTATTCATAGGACCTTATATGTTAGTTCCAGACATTTTCATCCAGTAGTTTCTTTTGCAAACAGATTTTAAATTTAAGTTTTTGACACTGTCAATCGTTTGTTTTTATCTATACCCCGTTTTTTCGGCTTGTTGGCTTTTTCCGGCGGCTGGTCGGCACTGTGTTCTGCGGATCGTCGGCTTTTTCCAGACGCATTCAGCAGGGGTGAGCGGCTTATTGGATCAGATACCATCCAATAATTTATTGGATCGGATTCGATCCGATAAGCCGCCGCGACCCGTCGAAATTATCGGCACTACTATATTAACTTATTATTTATTAAACTAAAGTTATATCAAAATGCATTATTTTATTAATATATATTTAACTAAAATAATTATACTTATAAATAAAATATAAAAATATATTAAAATAATTATATTTAAATTAAATTTAAATATATTAAAATGTATATGAAAGAAGTTAATGCAGCTGCATTGGTAATTTAATAAAGGGGGGGACAATGCTTTTGTTTTTAGAACTAAAAACAAAAAAGATGTCTTTTAACTGTATTTAATTTTATTACTTTGTCGTATCTCCGGCCAGGTCATCCTTGCAGCTGTCCCGTTCCGTGTTTTTGTTTTTATTCCCAAAGTGGATAGGTTTCTGGGGAGGGTATAAATGAAAGCCCACCAGTCTCTCACATGACTGAAAAGCAGCATGACCATATGTGGCTGCTTAGGCTAGGGTCAGACGAGCGCGTTTTCTATGGACTGTGCGCCCGTGCAGTACGGACGCACTTTTTGAAGGAAGACGCACTAGTGGTCACACAGTCCGTTTTTGTGACTGACGTTATTTTGACGGATGTAGGAGGGAAAATAAATTAAAATGAAAAAACATTTTGTCTGTCAAAAATGCTGGACCTATAAATGCAGTCCGTCTGACCACGTTCCATCACTCACACACAAAGCTATGCGGACGTTGCGGATGTGGTGCACTTCGCACGTCCGTTCTTGCCTAACCTGCATCCGTTTGCCGCATCCGTCGTGCGTCCGCACCTCTGTGCGGATGTCCTTCGTGTGTGGGGCTCCATTTAATACAATTGTATGTTATCACTAGGGATGAGCGGTTCGGGTTCGGACAGTTCTGAGTTCGGCCCGAACTTAGCCTGTTCGGGTAGATCGCGAACTCCGAACATTTCCGGGTGTTCGGCGCATGTTCGAGTCCACAATGCATCACAATGGCCCACAATGCATTTTCCCACTGGCCTGAAGCTCGTAATTGGCTACAGCCTTGCACCTGACCACAGGTCTGGTGCAAGACAGGTTCAACAGTATGCCAATCACCGCTCAGAGCCCTGATTGGGCAAATTTTGCCCGATCATGGGCTCACAGAGCTAAGTCCCGCAGCACACTATATAATGTTTCCACGCGCCGATTCTGCAGGCTTTTCAGAGGAAATTTCAGAGGAGATTGTTGTGTGTTGTCACTGCCGTCTGCCACGCTACTGGGGGGGGGGGTCTGGGGGGGTCTCATTTCTACAAAATATCAGGGAATTGATAGGAGTGTCTTGTCACTGTGCCAGCAAGTTTTTTTGGGGTCACTAATTTCTTTAAAACATTTGTGAATTGAGGTGATGTGTGTCTTGTCACACAGCCAGTACCACGCAGTAATTTGGGGCTCACTAATTTCTTTAAAACATTTGTGAATTGAGGTGATCTTCTGTGTTTTGTCACACAGCCAGTACCACGCAGTATTTTGGGGCTCCCTAATTTCTCAAAAACATTTGTGAATTGAGGTGATCTGTGTCTTGTCACACAGCCAGTACCACGCAGTATTTTGGGGCTCACTAATTTCTTTAAAACATTTGTGAATTGAGGTGATCTGTGTCTTGTCACACAGCCAGTACCACGCAGTATTTTGGGGCTCACTAATTTCTTTAAAACATTTGTGAATTGAGGTGATCTTCTGTGTCTTGTCACACAGCCAGCAAGTTTTTTTGGGGCTCACTAATTTCTTTAAAACATTTGTGAATTGAGGTGATGTGTGTCTTGTCACACAGCCAGTACCACGCAGTATTTTGGGGCTCCCTAATTCCTCAAAAACATTTGTGAATTGAGGTGATCTGTGTCTTGTCACACAGCCAGTACCACGCAGTATTTTTGGGGTCACTAATTTCTACAAAATATTTGGGAATTGTTATAATCCGTGTGTTCTCACTGGCTGCCACCCATCAAGGGGTCTCACTGATTTATAGGAGGTTTCACTGCCACCCATCAAAGGGTCTCACTGATTTATAGGAGGTTTCACTGCCACCCATCAAAGGGTCTCACTGAATTATAGGAGGTTTCACTGCCACCCATCAAAGGGTCTCACTGATTTATAGGAGGTTTCACTGCCACCCATCAAAGGGTCTCACTGATTTATAGGAGGTTTCACTGCCACCCATCAAAGGGTCTCACTGATTTATAGGAGGTTTCACTGCCACCCATCAAAGGGTCTCACTGATTTATAGGAGGTTTCACTGCCACCCATCAAAGGGTCTCACTGATTTATAGGAGGTTTCACTGCCACCCATCAAGGGGTCTCACGGATTTATAAAAGGTTTCACTGCCACCCATCAAAGGGTCTCACTGATTTATAGGAGGTTTCACTGCCACCCATCAAAGGGTCTCACTGATTTATAGGAGGTTTCACTGCCACCCATCAAAGGGTCTCACTGATTTATACCAGAGTTCTATAAATCTTTAATCTTTATACCAGAGTTGAATCAGAGTTCTGTATATATTTAATCTATATATCACTCACCATGTCTGAAAGAACAAAAAGGACAGGCAGACGCTCCCAGACACAGATAAGAGGGCGAGCAGCCCCTGTGTCGGGAGGCTGTGCCTCTGGTCGTGGTGGACATGGTGCATCCTCTGCAGGGGCACGCTTGTCCTTTATAACTGGTGCTGGCCGTCTTCTTAACCTGCAGCAACATACAGAGGATTTGGTGGATTGGCTAGCCAGGCCATCCTCATCCTCCGAGTCCTCTGCCAGCCAGGCTTCTAGTGCTTTACAGTCCACCTCAGCTACCAAAGCATCTAATGCTGCCTCCATGTCCACAGCTACTCCTGCCGTAGCCTCGCTATCACACACGGAGGAGTCAGCTGAATTGTTTGACTACAATGACAGTGACATGCTGCTTGAGGATGCGCAGCAACTACAGTGCTCTGATTCAATCTCTGAGGTTGAGCAAGGGAGTATAATCAACCTAGAGGAAGGGGGTGCCAGTGATGACACACAAATAACTGGCACTCCTGTTGCCCCAGCAGCTGCAGCATACTGCCAAGTTGGCTCCAGTGACGAGGAGATAGGGGGTGATGATGACAATGATGATGAGGTCACTGACTCCACCTGGGTGCCAGATCGAACTGAGGAATCAAGTGAGGAGGAGGGGGAGGAGGAGGAGGAGGCACAGCAAACACGAGGCACAACATCCTCTGTGACCAACCGTAGCACAAGCCAGTCCAAGGCATCAGATGTCAGAGCTGCTCCGGTGCAGAGCGCTGTTGTCTCAAAGAACACATGCAGGAACTCTGCTGTCTGGGAGTTCTTTAAGAAATGTGCAGCAGACCCCACCGTTGCTATTTGTAATGTATGTCAGATGAGGCTGAAGCGTGGGATAAACACCGGACACTTGGGTACCACGTGCTTGAGGCGACATACCACCCGCCACGCATACCGTTGGCGCAAAACTTTGCGTAGGTCCTCCTCCTCCTCATCTGTCTCTACCCCCACTGTATGTCCTGCCATGTCATTGCCTGCAACCTCCACTGACAGGGATGATGCTACAGTAATGGATGTACCAGGTCCTTCCTCACAATGTGACATCCTCCCAGCAGCTGAAGATTTACGCAGTCAGATTACGTTGCCGCAGCTGCTGCAGCGTAAGAAAAAATATAGTCCCAACCATCCCCAAGCACAGCGTCTAAATGCCAGTTTAGCAAAATTACTCGCATTGCAGCTGCTGCCTTTCCAGCTTGTGTACTCTGCTCCCTTCCGTGAATTTGCTGAATGTGCTGTACCACAGTGGCATGTTCCAAAACGCCATTACTTTTCACGCAAGGCCATTCCAGCACTATACCAGCACGTGGAAGACAATGTTATCCAGTCATTGGGAAAGGCAGTCAGCAACAAGGTGCATGTGACTTTAGTCACGTGGTCCAGCAAGCATGGACAGGGTCGTTACATTTCCTTCACGGCACACTGGGTAACTCTAATAGCAGCTGCTAGGGATCCAAGACGGGGCTCTGTGCTGGAGCTTGTTCATCCACCACGCCTCCAGAAAGCTGCTTGTATGAGGTCTGTCTGCTCCACCACCACCACCTCTCCCTCTTCCTCCTCCTCCTTCTCTGTCTCTGGCGAAGTGGCAGTTAAACTGACGCCTGACAGGGTCTACGCAATGGCTCAAGCAAAAATAAGCCATACTGTGCTTGAGCTGGTTTGTTTAGGGGACAAAAGCCACACCGGGCCAGAAATTCTGTCAGCTCTGCAGGGCAAGGTGCAGAGATGGTTAACACCACGCCAGCTTGAGCTGGGAATGATCGTCTGTGATAATGGCAGCAACCTTCTCTCCGCCCTACGCAAGGGTAAATTGATGCATGTACCATGCCTAGCACACGTCCTAAATCTAGTGGTACAGAGTTTCCTAACCAAGTACCCAGGGCTGCCAGAGCTTCTCAGCCAGGCCAGAAAAGTCTGCAGCCACTTCAGACGGTCATTCCCAGCAAGCGTTCGCCTGGCAGAAATTCAAAGAGAATTCCACCTTCACACAAACCGTCTGATCTGTGACATGCCCACCAGGTGGAACTCGACATTAGCAATGCTGCAGCGTCTGCACAAGCAGCAGAGGGCCATCAACGAGTACCTGTGTGAGTATGGCACAAGGACAGGTTCAGGTCAACTTTGTTTCCCCCCCCCCCCGCAGTGGCTGATGATCAAGGATGCATGCGCTGTACTGTCACCATTTGAGGAGGCAACGAGGATGGTGAGCAGGGACAGTGCATGCATCAGTGACACAATTCCTTTAGTGTTCCTGCTGGAGCACACCCTGCGGGGAATTATAGATGTGGCTCTAGAGGCAGAGCAGCGGGAGGAAGAGGAGGCCTTCCCTAGCTCTCAAGGCCCCAGTCTTTCCGCAGACAGCATTCCAGCGGGTCCTACTCAGATCAGACAGGAGGAGGAATATTTAAGTAGTGGGGGCATTGAAGGTGGGGATTCCTCAAGAGAGGGTTTTGTGTGCCCAGAAACAGAATGGCTAGTGCGTGGCTGGGAGGAGAAAGTGCACGATACGGTCATCCTCATTGACCAGGAAGACTCGGAAGCGAATGCCACCTCCAACCTACGCTGCATGGGCTCCCTAATAATGCAAAGCCTGCTAAAGGACCCCAGGATTCGTGCTATCAAGGAGATTACTGGTTGGCAACCCTTTTTGATCCACGATACAAGGGTAAAGTTGCAGAGCTCATCCTGCCCGCACAGAGGGAGCACAGGATGAAAAAACTTGAGGACGCTCTAAAATGACACTTGTGTAACACCTTTCCAGGCACTGGTAGATTACCAAGTGCTAACACAAGTACTTCTGAGGCTGCGGATGATCAGAGG